>JAEAOA010001325.1:1805000-2325000 GCA_016746295.1 Potamilus streckersoni
TTCAACACACAATAGTTAAGAAAAAAAGAAACAGTCTTTTTTTGGATTCCTTGAAATTCTTTTTAGCCCATTGAGCATTGGTCCTTTTGAGGGACTCTTTGTTATTTTTTGTAGCAGTTATGAAACTTTTTTCTTTAATGCACTGTGATGACTTATGTTATAGTTGCACTTTCAAATGGCAATGTTCATAGAAATATATGCTCTTTGTCAAGATATCTGCCAGGTCATGCATATTGTCCATTTAGAGGTTACAGTCTCTTAAGAACTAAATCACATTTACAGTGAACATTGTTACCAGTTTGTTCACATTTTTCTGAGACAGGTTATCCTTGGCTAGTCATCAACAGCCCAAATCAGTTGGTCAGAGGTTGACCCAACATCTCTTTATAAGCAAGGCACATATGACATTTCACTTCTCCAACAAATCGCACAATTTAAACTAAAAATCCTGACTATACATATCAAAAAATTGTACTTAATAAAACAAAACAATGTTTCATAAATGTTTGTATGAACATAATAAATACTGGATTAAAAGTATGAGAAAGAGAGGGAGAGAGAGAGTTATGAAAAATGAAGTTAATAAATTAAAAGAAATTAATAGTTGATATTTTGACTGTTTGTACTTGAGTTAAATAATAAATTAACAAATGACATATTCAATACAGTTGGAAGCACTTTACAGGAAATCAAAGTACACATTATGTTATTTGTTATGCTAGGATCACATTAAAGGGATTATTACCTAAAATATTTGCCCACTGTAACTCTACTTCTGATTCTTTGCAATTCCAAGGGGCAGATGCTCTAAGTTATTATCTATAATTTTTTTTAAACTATCAACTGGACAAGTACATATGCAAAGCAAATATTCAAAGTGTTGAAATTCCTGACTAACAAGTACATGTGCAAGGCATGGATCCATGTGTTGAGATATCTGAGTAACAAGTACATGTGCAAGGCATGGATTCATGTGTTGAGATATCTGAGTAACAAGTACATGTGCAAGGCATAGATTCATGTGTTGAGATATCTGAGTAACAAGTACATGTGCAAGGCATGGATTCATGTGTTGAGATATCTGAGTAACAAGTACATGTGCAAGGCATGGATTCATGTGTTGAGATACCTGAGTAACAAGTACATGTGCAAGGCATAGATTCATGTGTTAAGATATCTGAGTAACAAGTACATGTGCAAGGCATGGATTCATGTGTTGAGATACCTGAGTAACAAGTACATGTGCAAGGAATAGATTCATGTGTTGAGATATCTGAGTAACAAGTACATGTGCAAGGCATTGATTCATGTGTTGAGATATCTGAGTAACAAGTACATGTGCAAGGCATGGATCCATGTGTTGAGATGTCTGAGTAACAAGTACATGTGCAAGGCATGGATCAATGTGTTGAGATGTCTGAGTAACAAGTACATGTGCAAGGCATAGATTCATGTGTTGAGATATCTGAGTAACAAGTACATGTGCAAGGCATGGATTCATGTGTTGATATATCTAAGTAACAAGTACATGTGTAAGTCATGGATCCATGTGTTGAGATGTCTGAGTAACAAGTACATGTGCAAGGCATGGATCCATGTGTTGAGATGTCTGAGTAACAAGTACATGTGCAAGGCATGGATCCATGTGTTGAGATGTCTGAGTAACAAGTACATATGCAAGCTATGATTCAAAGTGTTGAGATATCTGAGTGATGATTTGATGAATAGCCTATTTGAATTGTATGCTATTAAAAATCATAAAATACTTTTTTGGTCTCATTTCTGTCTAGAATAAAGTAATCCCTCCCTATCATCCCACCTATTTGGTGCATTTGAGAGACATTCACTGTTGAAAATATTCGTCGTTAAAATCTGGACACAAAATCATATGGTTGTATATATAATTTATTCCATTCCCATACAGTGCATTGTATTATTAAAAATTTTCATTTTAATCTTTCTAACATTGAATATCAGGGTAGTTATCAAAGGACTCTCCTTGTTTTCATTTAGTTGAATTGCTTTCAGTTTTCCTTGTGCTCATATTGTCTGATGGCATTTTGCACTTTTTGCAAGAACTTATTCTTCATTAACAATTTGTAATTATTTATGTAAGCTACTCTTTGTTTATGAAGGAAGTGAACTTGTCACATGATCAACGTTTTGCCTGGTATCCTTTTGACTACATTTCTTAATCTATGAAATAGAAGCCACAATAGCTAAAATACCATACTTTTGGCATCTGGAAGACATGCTGACTTAAGCAGAAGAATACTGTCCTTTTCATTGGTTAGCTTTTGTTACGTTGATAATTATTGGTAGTAATAATAGCCAGTAATTTTCAACGTGACAAAACCTAGCATCCAAGGAACATACAGCATTGAATAATGCATTGAAACTAATTTAACTGTAAATGTTTTTCATTTACCCATTTTAATACTTAAAAATTGAAAACTTAAATTCAGATTATCCAAAAGTTCATTTTTTTTATTAATATCTGTCATAAAATATATCAGAATGGAGAACAAATTATGTATGGTACTGACATTAGTGAATTATTAAATCTTCATTTGAGATTGGAAAGGCAGAAATCATAAATTGTTTTCTAACAAACAGTATTAAAGCTAACTTCAGTCAATCACCTAGCAAGCACATCGAGTATTGCAGTCTGAACAAAGATTCACCCTTGCTGTGCCATTGATCTTGCTTCTCTACTGATGACACCCTTGCTGTGCCATTGATCTTGCTTCTCTATTGATGACACCCTTGCTGTGCCATTTATCTTACTTCTCTATGGATGACACCCTTGCTGTGCCATTGATCTTGCTTCTCTGCTGATGACACCCTTGCTGTGCCATTGATCTTGCTTCTCTACTGATGACACCCTTGCTGTGCCATTGATCTTGCTTCTCTACTGATGACACCCTTGCTGTGCCATTGATCTTGCTTCTCTACTGATGACACCCTTGCTGTGCCATTGATCTTGCTTCTCTACTGATGACACCCTTGCTGTGCCATTGATCTTGCTTCTCTACTGATGACACCCTTGCTGTGGCATTGATCTTGCTTCTCTACTGATGACACCCTTGCTGTGCCATTGATCTTGCTTCTCTACTGATGACACCCTTGCTGTGCCATTGATCTTGCTTCTCTACTGATGACACCCTTGCTGTGCCATTGATCTTGCTTCTTTATTGATGACACCTTTGCTGTGCCATTGATCTTGCTTCTCTACTGATGACACCCTTGCTGTGCCATTGATCTTGCTTCTCTACTGATGACACCCTTGCTGTGCTATTGATCTTGCTTCTCTACTGATGACACCCTTGCTGTGCCATTGATCTTGCTTCTCTACTGATGACACCCTTGCTGTGCCATTGATCTTGCTTCTCTACTGATGACACCCTTGCTGTGCCATTGATCTTGCTTCTCTACTGATGACACCCTTGCTGTGCCATTGATCTTGCTTCTCTACTGATGACACCCTTGCTGTGCCATTGATCTTGCTTCTTTATTGATGACACCCTTGCTGTGCCATTGATCTTGCTTCTCTACTGATGACACCCTTGCTGTGCCATTGATCTTGCTTCTCTATTGATGACACCCTTGCTGTGCCATTGATCTTGCTTCTTTATTGATGACACCTTTGCTGTGCCATTGATCTTGCTTCTCTATTGATGACTGGTATACCCAGTATATGGGTATGCAATCTGATTTGCATATCAAAAGGGAATGTCTGTCATCTGTATGGAATTTCAGTCCATTATTATATACTGTCCTTGTTTTCATTCAGAAAAGGTTGTTGATTGCTCATTATTTTAAATTCATAGAAATGTAATAGTGATACAACTTTTGTTAATAATTGGCATTAGTGGTTTTGGACACCTGATGTACTGGTATGCAATGACAATTATGCGGCCATCATGCCTGCCATATTTCCAGACAGTGTTGGGTTTTTTGTTGTCAACTCAAAAAGTGTGTTTTGAGTTCCTAAGAGGAAGGGGGCAATGTGCATGACCAAAATAAGCCATGCCTTCCAAAATGATTGGAAACTCAAACCCAAATACAAAGAATAACTTGTCTGGGTTGTCTTCAAAGCATTTAATAATTACAAAAGAAAATTGTTGGTAGATTGAGTGTCATATATCATGACCATACACATGTGCAAAAATTGATGTAACTACAATCACACTGACATTAAATTAAAACATACATCAAGTTTCTGTCTTTAAAATTCATTTTATGGCAAAATATAGGCTTAATTAGATAGTATTTGCTAGTCTCAATAGTTTCATAGGGTGTTTGAAGGTAATTTAAGTGTCATTAACGTTTATCGCTACACTTTAGAGATTGGATGGTACTGATGTTCAAATTTCTCTTTTGTATTCTCATAGCGAATCTTGGTCAGAAATGAGTTGTTCTGGATGACCGTTAAGTTAGCATTGTCAGAACTGTTTCCAATGACGTCTGGTCATTAGATATGCTTTTTCTTTTTAGTAAAATGAATATGTATCAAATTGGGGGAAGGTGGCATAATATTTTTAAGTTTATTGGAGGTTTTACAGGTAATACAGCAGTAATAAACACCTCTGTCCAGTACAGGTGATATTGCTTTTTTAACACAAATCAACTTTGCGAACACAAGTGTTTGCTAATTATTGTATTTCAGTCAATCTATTTCATGGCTAAAATCATCCAGAAATGCATTGGTCAATAAATAGTTCATATTTTAACAAGATTAAGATAATGAATAATTATAATAAAGAGAACTAATCTAAATGTTCAGGTCAGCATGTTGAATATGTTAAATATATTTGGTGCTCATATTTTGGTAGACATTATACATAGGAATGATGTATGTCAGTATGTTGCGGACAGTTAATTGCCTTTCCTCCCATTTGCTGGCATGAATTAATTATGAAATTTGCTTTTGCTGTGCTTTTCTGATAACTAATTGCTTTCAGAATTGCCTTAAAAAAATGAATCACAATTGAACTCTATTCCGACAGCAAATGAAATAATCAGGTTTTGTGTTTTATATAAAGTGTAAAATCTGACTTCAAAGAAATGTTGCCACAGTTCACAAACTTGTCAGTAATCTTTCATTCAGATGGCTTAAATGTTCTCATTCTAGGCAATGGTATGTAATAAATTTTGTTCTCATACATGCATCTCACATCTATTGGATTTACCTATATTGGGTTGTTCCACTTTGTGATCTTTACCTATGCACATTAGGACAATGAGCTCACCCACTGCAATCTTCAGATACATCACAGGAGCTAATGTTAGTCAAAAAGTAATATGTGAAATGGAGGTTTTAACCTGATCTCTGCTTTTCAGTTGGTGCTATTTAAACTGTCCCAAAGTTAGTGTTACATCAGTTCAAAAAAGGAAAGGAGGACTGTTTATTATTTATACATGCTACATGTAACAAGCATACTGAAGTGTTTTGTTTTAAAGATTTCTGAAAATTGTGTTTTTCTAAGCATGGCTGTGACAAGGTATTTAGTAGTAAAATATCTTGTGTTTTAGCATGACACACTTTGTTATTCAGATATAATCAATCTGTTGCTTATTTCCCAAAGGTTGCAGTTTTTAATACCTGGTATATTGGTATGCAAGGAAAACAATGCATCCATCTGTTGTAGTATTTCCTACCGATGGCATTTAGAGTTTTTGGATACCTGGTATATTGATATGCAAAGAAATCAATTCATCCATCTGTTGTAGTATTTCCCACAGATTGCAGTTAGAATTTTTGGTTACCTGGTATATTGATATGCAAAGAAAATAATGCATCCATCTGTTGTAGTATTTCCTACAGATGGCAATTACAGTTTTTGGATACCTGGTATATTGATATGCAAAGAAAACAGTGCATTCATCTGTTGTAGTGTTTCCCACAGATTGCAGTTAGAGTTTTTGGATACCTGGTATATTGATATGCAAATCAAACAGTGCATTCATCTGTTGTAGTGTTTCCCACAGATTGCAGTTAGAGTTTTTGGATACCAGTTATATTGATGTGCAAAGAAAAAATGCATCCATCTGTTGTAGTATTTCCTACAGATGGCATTTATTTAAATCCAGAAGAATGACTACATTATATAAATGGGCTTGATATAAATGTCATATTGGACCAATTTCAAGCATGGCATAGTGCTCCACTTGGTAAAGTAGACCTATTTATTTAGACAACACTAGAAAGATTAAATAACTGGCAAGCAAGGAGGACAAAATCTTACAAGTCTTTTAGTTTGGGTATTTTCTCTAGACTTCTTTTTCCTTATGTCAGATCCCATTACAAGTCTGGCAAAGGTTTATTGTGCTTGGGGATTCCTTGTCATAGAGGAATACAACATTGCCATCTTTGTGTCTTTCAAATGACATGTGACAAAGTTTTGGAGTTTAAAATGTTAAGATTGGTGAGGTGAAACAAGAGTCTGATGACTTACTCATCTGGGCAGTTGAATGGGCTATGATAGCCAGATAGCCTGTTGGGGAAATGCATGAGATAATTTGAAACAATGCAGAGATAGCTCTTCTCAGTAGGGAGTGTACCTTATAAAATTTCCTTTTTTATGACCAGTCAGCTATCCATACCATGAACCATTTTTGTTTGATTTTTAATTTTAATTCTTGTTTTGATTAAATTATTGTACTATTTTTCTTCTTGTGCACAATATTGTAGGTATACATCTAAGAAGGTTGGATTTTATACAAAAGTGTATGCGATAGTGTTGGAATGGCCTGAGACTGAAACTCTGTACCTAGCATCTCCAACTCCATCCAGAGGTACCAGAGTTACCCTCCTTGGCTACTCTTCAACGATAGGATGGAGGATGCCAGTATCACATTCCAGAGGGATTGAACTTTGGATGCCAGTTATTCCCCTCAATGCAATGCCATGTCAATGGGCCTGGGTTTTTTTATTGGAATACCTTTACAATTAAATAATTTCCTGGTATTGCATGGTGCATAAAGGTGATTGGCTACATTGATTCAAAGAGTTTATACAAAATCATAATGAAAGTATGATTGTTATACTGAACAAACTTTTTCTGTGATTTTTTATGGTGATGCAACAGTTGTGACAAATTGGATGTTGAGGATTACATTAATGAAACATGGTGTTAATATAATCTAACAAAATATTGGTTTAATAGACTTTTTAGAAATTTATTACAATTTTAAAATCACAGATAAAGATTTTTTTTTTACAGATTTTTATCATACAGTAAATTGAAGAGTTTGATTAGGAATCACATCTTGGTATTTTACACAAATTGATGGAGACTTCAGATCTCTCAATATTATTGTGCACAGTGGTTTTGAATGTTGCGGTAGCTCCAGGAGACAAGGTTATGGTGTGTTTTTTTCACATAGAAATTAAACAAAGCTCCCATGTCTGAAAATTGATGTGATCACTGACCCAAGTATCAACACATATCAAATAAAGAGTTTTAAATGAAATCCCTGTGTCATGCATCAGGAGCATATAGTTGTGTCCCCTGGTTCCAACCTAAGGCAATGCTGACATACTCCTTGCCAATTAAATATGCTTATTGAAGTTGAAAATAACATGAAACAAATTCAGACAATACAGACATAATCCTACCTATTGAAAGTGAAAATAAACCCCAGACAAATTCAGACATGAAACTGAATTCATCCCTGGATTTTGTATCCCCACACCCGAGAATTTGACCCCATGGTCAAATTTGGAGATGGAGGGGGCAGGGCAGGAGATCACCGGGGTTTGTGTTTTACAAACACTATGTGTTTAGCAGGATTTCTTTTGGGAATATTTAAACTTTGCTGATTGACATTATTTTGGAAAATACCTGAATATTTGTAAATATGTGTAAATGTTTACTCTATGTACTCACATTCAACTCCAAAAAATATTAACTCTGATCTGCCATGGCATAATGCACCAGTTGATGTCAAGAAAATAAATTGCCATTGCTTAATGCACCAGTTGATGTCAAGAAAACAGTCAAATAGCCATGGCATAATGCACCAGTTGATGTCAAGAAAACAAATTGCCATGGCATAATGCACCAGTTGATGTCAAGAAAACAGTCAAATTGCCATGGCATAATGCACCAGTTGATGTCAAGAAAACATCAAATTGCTATGGCATTATGCACCAGTTGATGTCAAGAAAACAGTCAAATTGGCATGGCATAATGCACCAGTTGATGTCAAGAAAACAGTCAAATTCCATGGCATAATGCACCAGTTGATGTCAAGAAAACAGTCAAATTGGCATGGCATAATGCACTAGTTGATATCAAGAAAACAGTCAAATTGCCATGGCATAATGCACCAGTTGATGTAAAGAAATCAGTCAAATTGCCATGGCATAATGCACTAGTTGATGTCAAGAAAACAGTCAAATTGCCATGGCATAATGCACCAGTTGATGTCAAGAAAGCGGTCAAATTGCCATGGCATAATGCACTAGTTGATGTCAAGAAAACAGTCAAATTGCCATGGCATAATGCACCAGTTGATGTCAAGAAAGCAGTCAAATTGCCATGGCATAATGCACTAGTTGATGTCAAGAAAACAGTCAAATTGCCATGGCATAATGCACTAGTTGATGTCAAGAAAACAGTCAAATTGCCATGGCATAATGCACCAGTTGATGTCAAGAAAGCAGTCAAATTGCCATGGCATAATGCACTAGTTGATGTCAAGAAAACAGTCATATTGCCATGGCATAATGCACCAGTTGATGTCAAGAAAACACTCTAATTGCCATGGCATAATGCACCAGTTGATGTCAAGAAAACAGTCAAATTGAATGTAGTTGTGATTTGGGTCTGTGCAGTTTGCAATTGGACTCAACTCAAGTTTAGGTCTCAAATTGAGAAAACAATTTGTTGTGAATATAAATAATATTTGAGGCAACAAAAAATTACACAAGATGTAGGAAATAATTTTGTCAAATCAGAATCATCTGATAAGTCTAAAACTAATTGATTTTGTTTTAGATTGTACTTTATTTTGATAAATTTGTACAATAAAGCTGTTATTTGTTTTTTGTGTATTCAATTATCACATATAAATAGATAACATTAAACCAATTTATACCATGATCTCTTACAAATGTATTAACACTATGGTATACCATCATCACTTACAAATGTGTTAACACTATGGTATACCATCATCACTTACAAATGTATTAACACTATGGTATACCATCATCACTTACAAATGTATTAACACTGTGGTATACCATCATCACTTACAAATGTATTAACACTGTGGTATACCATTATCACTTACAAATGTATTAACACTATGGTATACCATCATCACTTACAAATGTATTAACACTGTGGTATACCATCATCACTTACAAAGTTATTAATATTATGATATACCATCATCACTTACAAATGTATTAACACTGTGGTATACCATCATCACTTACAAAGTTATTACCACTATGGTATACCATCATCACTTACAAATGTATTAACACTATGGTATACCATCATCACTTACAAATGTATTAACACTATGGTATACCATCATCACTTACAAATGTATTAACACTATGGTATACCATCATCACTTACAAATGTATTAACACTATGGTATACCATCATCACTTACAAATGTATTAACACTATGGTATACCATCATCACTTACAAATTTATTAACACTATGGTATACCATCATCACTTACAAATGTATTAACACTGTGGTATACCATCATCACTTACAAATGTATTAACACTGTGGTATACCATTATCACTTACAAATGTATTAACACTGTGGTATACCATCATCACTTACAAAGTTATTAATATTATGATATACCATCATCACTTACATATGTATTAACACTGTGGTATACCATCATCACTTACAAAGTTATTACCACTATGGTATACCATCATCACTTACAAATGTATTAACACTATGGTATACCATCATCACTTACAAATGTATTAACACTATGGTATGCCATCATCACTTACAAATGTATTAACACTATGGTATACCATCATCACTTACAAATTTATTAACACTATGGTATACCATCATCACTTACAAATATATTAACACTATGGTATACCATCATCACTTACAAATGGTATACCATCATCACTTACAAATGTATTAACACTATGGTATACCATCATCACTTACATGTGCATTAACACTATGGTATACCATCATCATTTAACAAATGCATTTACACCTCATTTTACCATGATCACTTACAAATGGATTAACTGACATTATAACATCATCACTTGCAAATTTATGAACACCACATTTTACCATGATCATGTATTAACACTACAGCATACCATGATCACTTTCTGATGCATTAACAATACAGTATACAATCATTTACAAATGGATTAACCGACATTGTATCATCATCACTTATAAATGCATTAACGTCCAGATATACCATAATCAATTATATATGCATTAACACCCACATATACCATAATCACTTATAAATGCATTAACACCCAGATATACCATAATCACTTACAAATGTATAAGCTCTACAGTATACCATGATTGCTTACTGATGTATTAACACTACATTTTATAATTGTCACTTACATATACATTAACATGACATTAAACAGTGATGACTTATAAATGTATTAACACTGCATCATACTGTGATCACTTACAAATGCCTTAACACCACATTATTCCATCATCACTTACAAATGTATTAACACTACAGTATACCATGATCACTTACAAATGTATTAACACTACAGTTTATGATCACTTAACCAATGCATAACACCACCTTATACAAGCATGAGCTAAAAATGCATTAACACCACTTTATATGATGATCACTTGCAAATATATCAACACTACAGTATACCATCATCTCTGACAAATGAATTAACCAACATTATTCCATCATCACTTACAAATGTATTAACACTACAGTATGCCATGATCACTTAAAAATGTATTAACACTTCAGTTTGCCATGATCACTTACAAATGCATTTACTCCACATTATATGATTTCTTACAAATACATTATCACTACAGTATATCATGATAACTTACAAATGTATTAACACTACAGTATACCATGATAACTTAGAAATGTATTAACACTACAGTATACCATGATAACTTAGAAATGTATTAACACTTCAGTTTGCCATCATCATTTACAAATGCATTTATACCACATGATGCCATGATCACTGATGATTGCATTAGCATAACAGTATACCTTAATAACTTACAAATGTATTAACACTGCAGTATGCCATGATCACTTACAACTGTGTTAATAATACAATATGCCATGATCACTTACAAATGTATTAACACTAGAAGAAAAAAAAAAGCGTTCTTTTTTCATATGGCCCATTCTACCAGTCTTACAGCATGTAACCAGATCTGCCAGTCTTATAGCATATAGTTCAATCTACCATTCTTAAAAAAGGCCTGATATACCAGTCTTAGCCTGATTGACTGGTGTTACATCACAGAGTCTGATCTTGTAGAATAGAGCCTAGTCTACCACCATTACAGCATAAACACTGATCTACTAGCCATACAAGATTGAGTCTGACCATCCAGAGTAGCAGAATAGAGCTTGATCTACTGGCATTAATATCTACTGGCAGATCTAAGTCAGTGCTGTCCACAGGTGCTGCATGTTGTACACAAGCAAAGATATGTAAATTATAAATACTATATTCCATGCATCATCAGTCTCTCAAAACAATAATTACATTAATTATATTTTGTATCCTATTCTGGGCCTTGGATGGCCGATTGGTCTAAAATGATTGTCTTTGCCGATCACTGCCATCTCACCTCCATCATTATGGGTTTAAGTCTTGGCCTTGACCTAAGTTTGTATGTGAGAAAGCTACTGCAGTTAATTTTCTGGGAGTACCTGATTCTTACCAGGGCTTTTCCAGGTTCTTCCTCCATCACTTTTACAGGTTGCTATGTATAACCTATATCGTGCTGAGAAATGGCGTTAAACCCAACCCAACAACACCAACAATGTCCCCTAATCTAGTGCAGAAAATATTTTTCTTTTGAAAATATTGCAAAGTTTTCGTACCTAAGAAAGTCAGAATTATTAATCTTTTCCTGTAATTGTAGATACACCTAGAAAAATATTAAAAAGCATACAAAAATTATGGACACTATTAAAGTGTGGCATGAGAATTATGGTACTGAAGGTCTCATCCTTTGTGATGTATAAAAAGAGATATCAATAATATAAAACATATTAGCATACTGAAATGTCATATCCATATGATGGTGTCCTCTCTAGGACCATTTATAATAGCAGTCCTGCTGTCACTTTAGCCTGCTACACTTTAAAAACCCACTACTACACTCTCCATTTGTGCTGCTACACTTTAATGTTTCCTGCTATCCATATAAAAAAAAAATGTTAAATATCTTGTCACCTAATTCAAAGTCCAATAATTTAAATGAAACATGTTCTTACTTCATCTTGGGTATTTTATTAAGATAATCAGAATAATTACTCATTCATTTTACCATCTTGTGTACCTGGCATGCCTGACTATCAGCATTTAATATGCATGAATATCAAAAAAGTTGTCATAAAGTCATTTTACCAGACACAAAATATTCCTATTTTCATCAGGTTTTCACCATGTTGCTTTAGTGCTGTTACAGTGACCACACTGAATACACCTTTATTGTGGAGTAGTCACCCGTAGATGCATTACAGAATTTTGTATCATTTTCATATGAACTCAAATATTCAGAGTATCCTAACATACTTTTAAAGAACTGCCTTCTCTGGGTACCATATATATTTAAATAGAACAGCTATTATAGCCATTTGTCTTGAAACTTTTCTATATTTTTGTTTTTAACCTACACTAATCATAGACCAGAACAGCTTATGAATGGCCTGCTCATCAAAGTTTTGTTTATCAGTTCCATTTGTACAAGTTGGCTAAACTATTTGGACGATTATTACAAAATTTTAACACAAATTCATACCGAGTTCTAGTTGAGTGTAAGTGAACTGTTGCTACTCTGACATCCAGTATGGCCACCGTGATGGCCATCTTGAAAATCTTGTTATACCTACTCCTCCTGAATGGAAAGTTATATTGACATGGGCTTTCTAACCATTACCTCCAAAATTATATCGCTGGGCTTATATGAAAATGAGCTGACATTTGTTATTGCATTACTTCCTTTATGGATGGTCATATTGAAATTAGTTTTTCCAAAAGATTTCTTATTATATCAGGTTGGTTTTAAATTAAATGGAACCACCAAAACTCAGTTGGTGTTTTCTGAAACAAGTTGTCCTCATCTTGTTGTCAAAAGCCCAATTCAGTTGGTCAGAGTTGACAATCTGTCTCTTTATAAGCCAGATGCATATGACATTTCACTTTTCCTACAAATTATTTAAACTAAAAATCTCTACCATACATCTAAACAATTGTACTTTTGGCATCTGGAAGACATGCTGACTTAAGCAGAAGAATACTGTCCTTTTCATTGGTTAGCTTTCGTTACATTTATAATTATTGGTAGTAATAATAGCTAGTAATTTTCAACATGACAAAACCTAGCATCCAAGAAATTTACAGCAGTAAGGATAAATGTATTACCTTGTTGTATGGATTAAAATTATTTTATCACCTAGTTGGAAAAGACAACATTGTGTTTAATTTAGAATTCAACAAATATTTATAGAGATTAAACATTCTAAATCCCATTATGTATCCACTAGTGAAGGGGTATAATATAAACTTTGAATCTGCATAGAAAATTTGCACCATGTCTTTTTGGAAACCACTTTACAAAATTTGTATGCAAAATAAATTTCTAAAATTTACAGTTATATAATCTCAGTATATGTTGAATAATGCATTGATACTAATTTAACTGTAATGTTTTTCATTTACCCATTTAATTACTTTAAAATTGAAAACTTAAATTCAGATTATCAAAAAGTCTTTTTTTGCTGACATTATTTTTATTACTATCTGTCATAAATATATCAGAATGGAGAAGAAAGTTTGTTTTATTATGGTACTGACATTAGGGAAACATTAAATCTTCATTTGAGATTGGAAAGGCAGAAATCATAAATTGTTTTCTAACAAAAATGTTAAAGCTAGCTTCAATTAATCGCCTAGCAAACACATCAAGGTTTGCAGTCTGAAGGCAGATTCACTCTTGCTGTGCCATTGATCTTCTCTACTGATGACACCCTTGCTGTGCCATTGATCTTGCTTCTCTACTGATGACACCCTTGCTGTGCCATTGATCTTGCTTCTCTACTGATGACACCCTTGCTGTGCCATTGATCTTGCTTCTCTACTGATGACACCCTTGCTGTGCCATTGATCTTACTTCTCTACTGATGACACCCTTGCTGTGCCATTGATCTTACTTCTCTACTGATGACTGATATACCTGGTATGCAACTTTATTTGCATATCAAAAGGGAATGACTGTCAGCTGTATGGAATTTCAGTCCATTATTATATACTGTCCTTGTTTTCTTCCTTCAGATAAGGTTGTTTTCTCAATCAGTACTAATGCAAAAAAGAGTGCATTTCTATTGTTGCTGAAGTTATTGTAATTATTCTTCAAGATTGCTTATTATATTAAATTCACAGAAATGTAATAGTGATACAAGTTTTGATAATAATCAGCATTAGTGGTTTTGGACGACTGATGTACTGGTATGCAAGGAAAACTATGCTGCCATCATGCCTGCCATATTCCCAGACAGTGTTGGGTTTTTTGTTGACTCAAAAAGTGTTTTAAGGTCCCAAGACGTTAAAAGCCATTACATCCAATAGTGAATAAGCTAACTATTCATGTAAGCCAATAGGAAAAGTTTGGAAATTCAAACCTGAAAAAACAAACTTGTCTACATTACTTTTCAAATTATTTAATACACTTACAAAAGAAAATAATATAGTTGTTAGATTGAGTGTCAGATATCATGACCATACACATGTGCAAACACTAACATAATCACAACCATACTGACATTAAATTAAAGCTGTCTTTAAAATGCATTGGATGGCAAAATATAGGCTTAATTAGATTGTATTTTTCTACTCTCAATAGTTCCATAGAGTGTTTGAAGGTATTTAAGTGTCGTTCACGTTCATCGCTACACTCACTATTGGAGATTGGATGGTACTGATGTTCAAATTTCTCTTTTGTATTATCCAAGTGAATCTTGGTCAGAAATGAGTTAATCTGGATGACTGTTATGTTGGCATTGTCAGAACTTTATCTGATGCAGTCTCGTCATTAGATATATTTTTTCTTGATAGTAAAATGAATATGCATCACCTTGGGGGTAGGTGGCATATTTTCAAGTTTTTTTGGGGTTTTGCAGGTAATACAGCAGTAATAAACACCTCTATCCAGTACAGGTGGTATTGCTTTTTCAACACAAATCAACTGTGTGAACACAAGTGTTTGCTAATTATTGTATTTCAGTCAATCTATTTCATGGCTAAAATCATCCAGAAAAGCATTGGTCAATAAATAGTTCATATTTTAACAAGATTAAGATAATGAATAATTATAATAAAGAGAACTAATTTAAATGTTCAGGTCAGCAGGTTGAATATGTTATATATATTTGGTGCTCATATTTTGGTAGACATCATACAGAGGAATGATGTATGTCAGTATGTTGCAAACAATTAATTGCCCTCCTTCCATTTGCTGACATGCTTGACAAAGTAAAACTTCATCAAAAATTCTGAAATTTTTTTTTGATGTGGTTTGCTGATAACTAATTGCTTTCAAAATTGCCTTAAAAAAAATGAATCACAATTGAACGCTATTCCGACAGCAAATGAAATAATCAGTTTTTGTGTTTTATATATAGTGTAAAATCTGACTTTAAAGAAAGGTTGCCACAGTTCACAAACTTGTCAGAAATCTTTCATTCAGATGGCTTAAATGTTCTCATTCAAGGCAATGGTATGTAATAAATTTTGTTCTCATACATGCATCTAACATCTATTGGATTTACCTATATTGGGTTGTTCCACTTTGTGATCTTTACCTATGCACATTAGGACAATGAGCTCACCCACTGCAATCTTCAGACACATCACAGGAGCTAATGTTAGTCAAAAAGTAATATGTGAAATGGAGGTTTTAACCTGATCTCTGCTTTTCAGTTGGTGCTATTTAAACTTCTCAAGGTTAGGATTACATCAGTTCCAATGGGGAAATGAGGACTATTTATTGTTTATACATGCTACATATAACAAGCATACTGAGGTGTTTTTTGTAATTTTTTAAATATTTCTGAAAATATATTGTTTTTCTAAACACGACTGTGACAGACCCCACGGCAAGTCTGGCAAAGGTTTATTGTGCTAGTAGATTCCTTGGCATAGAGTAACAAAACACTGCTGTCTTTGTGTCTTTCAAATGACATGTGATAAAGTTTTGGAGATTATAATATTCAGATTGGTGAGGTGAAACAAAAGTCTGATGACTTACTCTTCTGGGCAGTTTAATGAGCCATGCTAGCCAGATGACCTGTTGGGGAAATGCATGAGACAATTTGAAACAATGCTCACTTCAGAGATAACTATTTTCTTGAGGGAGTGTACCTTATAAAATTTCTTTGTTTATGACCAGTCAGCTATCCATACCATGAACAATTTTGTTTGATTTTTTATTTTAATTCTTGTTTTGATTAAATTATTATACTATTTTTCTTCTTATGCACAATATTGTAGGTATACATCTAAGAAGGATGGATTTAGAACAAAAGTATATGCAATAGTGTTGGAATGGCCTGAGACTTTAACTCTGTACCTAGCATATACAACTCCAACCAGAGCAACCACAGTTACCCTCCTTGGCTACTCTTCACTGATAGAATGGAGGTTGCCAGCATCACATTCCAGTGGAATTGAACTTTTGATGCCAGTTATTCCCCTCAACATGATGCCATGCCAATGGGCCTGGGTTTTTTTATTGGAAAATCTTTTATAATTAATGACTTCCTGGTATTACACAATCCATAAAGGTGATTGGGAAGTTAAGCTAATTAAAAGAATTTATATAAAATCATAATAGAGTGTAGTAATACTGAACAAAAGTTTCCTGTAGTTTTTATGGTTATGCAATAGCTGTGACGAATTGGATGTTACGTTAGGGAAACATGGTGTTACAAAAATCTAACAAGATAGTGGTTCAATAGACATTTTAGAATTTTATTCGAATTTTATAATGAAAGCTGAAAGATATTTTTTGTTTTACAAATTTGTATGATGCAGTAATTGAAGAATTTGAGTAGGAATCATATGTTGGTAGTTTACACAGAATTCCTGTATCATTATTCGGCACATTCAGGATTAACAGATAGATATAGAAACTGGGGAATAAATACTAGCAGTATATTGCCTTTATCTTTTAATATGAAAAAATCAGAGATGAACATGACTTTATTATCTCATCATGCAGGGGTTGTTTGGTCCTACATCAGTTTCGATAGAGACATCAACTCTTTCAATATGATTGTGCCCAGTGGTTTTAAATGTTGTAGCTCCAAGGGACTGGGTTAGGGTGTGAGGGTTGTTTAACATAGCAATTAAACATAACTCCAATGTCTGAAAATGATATGATTACTGAGCCAAGTGTCAGCTCATATCATATGAGGGTTTTTTAATAAAATCCCCAGGTCATGCATCATAGGCATATAGAGTGGTCTCTGTGTCAACACATATCAGATGAAGAGTTTTAAATGAAATCCCTGTGTCATGCATCAGGAGCATATAGTTGTGTCCCCTGGTTCCCACCTAAGTCAATACTGACAAACTCCTTGCCAATTGAATATGCTTATTGAAAGTGAAAATAACACGAAACAAATTCGGTCATGAAACTGACTTCATCCCTGGATTTTTATTACCACCTCAAGAAACTTGACCCCATGGGCACAAAATTTGGAGGTGTGTCGGGCAGTGATGGAGATCACAGGGGGTTTACAAACACTTTGTTTTTAGCAGGACTTCTTTCTGGAACATTCAACATGAGACAATAGCTATTATTTTGGAAAATACCTGAATATTTGTAAATATGTGTAAATGTTTACTCTATGTACTCACATTCAACTGCAAAAAAACATTAACCCTGAGCTGCCATCACATAACGCACCAGTTGATGCCAGGAGATCAGTTTGTAGTGAAATTAATTCAAAAAATATTTGAGGCAAATAAAAATGACAATGATGTTAGAAATAATTTTGTCAAAAACATTCTTAAGCTTAAAACTAATTGATTGTGTGTTACATGTACTTTTTCATTTTCATAAATTTGTACAATAAAGCTGTTATTTATGCTTTTCACATATATAATGATCACTTATAAATGGATTACAGTAACCCACATTATACCATGGACACTTACAAATGGTTTAATCCTTATTAAACTATGATCACTTAAACATGTATTAACACTACATTATACCTTTATCCCATCAAATGGATTAATCCACATTATACAATGATCACTTACAAATGTATTAACACTACAGTGTTCCGTGATCACATACAAATGTATTAACACTACAGTATTCCATGATCACTTACAAATGTACTAGCACTATGGTATCCCATGATCACTTACAAGTGTATTAACATTACAGTATACTGTACTATTAACACTATGGTATCCCATGATCACTTACAAGTGTATTAACATTACAGTATACTGTACTATTAACACTATGGTATCCCATGATCACTTAGAAAAGTATTAAAGCTACAGTATACCATGATTACTTACAAATTGTATTAACACTACAGTATACCATGATTGCTTATGATATATTAACACTGCAGTATACCATCATCAGTAGCAAATGCACTAGCACCACCTTATACCATAATTGCTTACAAATGCATTAACATCACATTACACCATGATCACATACAATGTATTAAATCTACAGTATACCATCACTTAGAAATGTATTAACATCCCAGTATGCCATGATCACTTACAAATGTATTAACATCACATTATACCATGATTACTTACAAATGTATTAACATCAAGTATACCATGATCACTTACAAAGGTATTAACATCACAGTATACCATGATTACTTACAAATGTATTAACATCACAGTATACCATGATTACTTACAAATGTATTAACATCACAGTATACCATGATTACTTACAAATGTATTAACATTACAGTATACCATGATCACTTACAAATGTATTAACATCACAGTATACCATGATCACTTACAAATGTAAATAACATCACAGTATACCATGATCACTTACAAATGCTTTAACACTAGTAGCATGATATGTGAATAAAATCAGTCCCACTGATTGGATTTTCTGTGATTCCATGTGCTAAACCTTTAATTCTCCTATCATTGATTATGCTTCAAGTGAATGTAATTAATACATTTTGCTCATGATGAACAAAGAATGCAGCATAGTTGACTTCTGGAAGAATGTTTCATATACAGAATCCATTTTGAATTACTCGAGCTGCCATGCCCTAATTGACTACATTTTTATTGTAAAGATGTTTAGATCATGCAATCTGGTAATTATTTATGGATAGGTAATTATTTTATTGATTGTTTCTTAATTAATGGATATGTACCATTTTGTTTCTGCATTTAACAAAGAAAGCTATTGGTGTCGTCATGGAATGATCGAGATGGCTGAATGTGAGGAAAATTATTTTGAATTGACTGAGTTTGGGTTCTCTACCATTTGTCCTTTTATGAAGTGGAGCATGTGAGTTGAAATTTAGGCAATTTAGGGATTCAGCGGTAAACAGCATAAAAGATTCACCATACCCTAGTATTTTATACTATGTTTATAATGAAAAGATGCCAACAAAGATTTTAGTTGTTTATTATTTTTACCAAAAAAAATATGGGTTATATATGCCCATGGGTAATCTATTTTTTACACACCATAGAAAAACTGCAGATAATATCTGAGTGTGTGTTATACTTGGATGTGTGTTATATTAACTAATTAAGAAATTTAACTAATTTATGGTATATATACTATTTATCACTGATATTAATTTTTTCACTTGTATGAATATACCATACTCATTCCCCATTGCTATGGAAAAAAAACAGGGGAGATCACTGATAGAAGTACTACTACTTGTATAAAGTGGTTAGACTGATTCAGAAGATTATTTGTTTAATATTCATTAAATATTGACTTTTATTACTTTATATGCCACTTAGACAATATTTCAGAGTATCATACTTTATTTTTTATAAGAATATGCTGATGTTAAAAAAACATTAAAATTTGATAATGGTGAAATCTCAGGTGTATATACGGGTTACATTCAGTAAGGTTAGTGTAATGCACTTTTAACACAGAATGTAGTCAAGCATATTGAATGGGCTTGGGTTTTTTGTTAATTTTAAATCTGAATGTGATGAGTTGGCATAGAAAATTTTTTACTTAAATTTTAAAACTTATTCTTCATTGTTCAGTTACAAAAAAAATTAGTTGACAAAAAAATATGAAATGAAGTAGATATTTTGAATTTCATATATTAACAGTTTTAGATACATCTTGGGATAGTTTGTATTACTATCAAACCAAATTGTTGACCTATTGACATGTATGTATGATTCATCTAGCACGCAAAATAATCTGCACACATGATTTGCATGATGCTGTCTGTGTCCTTATTCCACAAACTAAGTCTGTCCTGTAGGATTGCACCATTCTTGCTGAATGTAGCCATAAATTCTAATGAATTACTTTTATTATGGTTTTCATGGAACCATATCATAATTTGCAGTAATTGATATTAATTTTATTGTTATATATCTAGAGCATGTATACTTTGAGTATACCTATTATATACTTGGAGTATATATACCGTGTATACTTTGATGTGATTGTGATTATGATTTTTAATGTAGCTTTTGACAATTTTTCATTCATATCACTACGATGTCTGCAGTGTGGCAGTTTATAATGATGTCTAGCACTGGGGCACCATGCCGCAAACATATAGCATGATGTCCCACCCAGTCACATTATTCTGACACCAGGCCGACCAGTCCTAACTCTAACTTCTTAATTATGAGTGTCAAGTGAGGCAGCTGTTAGTACCATTTTTGTAAGTCTTTGGTATGACTCAACCGGGGATCAAAACCACGACCTCCGATATCTGAGGTGGACACTCTAACCACTAGGCCAACGGAGTGATTGTGTATACTTTGAGTATACCTACCTTATATATATATTTTTTATATATATTTTTATTTTTTTATATATATTTTTTCCTAAACAAAAGCTGCAGAGACCCAGGTATGCCTGTGCATTATGTGATGGCAGATCTGGGAATGAAGTTTTGCAGTTGGACTAAACTTATTTACTAAGTATATATGTTACATAACTGACATTCTGCATGGTTTTAGAGGCATCACAATTAAAATAAATATTGGAAGTTCTGTGAGTCTTTATTCTAACTACAGGTTTGGCATTTCTCTCCTTCAGTTAAGTTATTACTATTCTAATTACAGATTCAGCAGGGCCCCAAGTGGCCAAGTGGTCTAAAGCGCTCTTCCTTATGGATCACTGCCATCTGACCTCTGTCTGCGAGGGTTCGAGTCTCTGATTCGGCGAAAGTGGATATGTGAGAAAACTTGTCAGTAGCTTCTCATGGGTCAGTGGTTCTTTCTGGGGATTTGCCAATTTCTTCCTCCTCCATTAATACTGGCTGCTATGTATAGCCTATCATGTGCTGAAAAATGGCATTAAGTCCTACAACAACAACAACAACAACAGAGTCAGCATTTCTCTACTTCAGTAAAGTCAGTTTTGTTCTAATTACAGGTAGTATTTCTCTACTTTAGTAAAGTCATTATTGTTCTAATTACAGATTCAGCATTTCTCTCCTTCACTAAAGTCATTATTATTTTAATTACAGATTCAGCATTTCTCTCCTTCAGTAAAGTCATTATTAGTCTAATTACAGGTTCAGCATTTCTCTCCTTCATTAAAGTCATTGTTAGTCTAATTACAGATTCAGCATTTCTCTCCTTCACTAAAGTCATTGTTAGTCTAATTACAGATTCAGCATTTCTCTCCTTCACTAAAGTCATTATTAGTCTAATTACAGATTCAGCATTTCTCTCCTTCACTCAAGTCATTGTTAGTCTAATTACAGATTCAGCATTTCTCTCCTTCACTAAAGTCATTGTTAGTCTAATTACAGGTTCAGCATTTCTCTCCTTCACTAAAGTCATTATTAGTATAATTACAGATTCAGCATTTCTCTCCTTTACTAAAGTCATTATTAACAGAAGACTTTGAATGTCTTGTGGAAAATGTCCTGCAGGTCAGATACGATTTTCTAGATAACAAGATTTGAAATGTTTTTATGTAGTAACAAGTTCAAACACAAGGAATGCAGATGTAATTAGGTAAAAATTCAGTAAAATGGTCAATGTTCTAATGGAATACCAGTTATGTAATGGTAGATGCCATTGGATTACCAGTTATCTGATTGTAAATGCCATTGGATTACTAGTTATCTGATTGTAGATGCCATTGGATAACCAGTTATCTGATGGTAGATGCTATTGGAATACCAGTTATGTGATGGTAGATGCCATTGGATTACCAGTTATCTGATTGTAGATGCCATTGGATTACCAGTTATCTGATGGTAGATGCCATTGAAATACGAGTTATGTGATGGTAGATGCCATTGGATTACCAGTTATGTGATGATAGATGCCATTGGATTACCAGTTATCTGATGGTAGATGCCATTGAAATACCAGTTATGTGGTGGTAGATGCCATTGAAATACCAGTTATCTGATGATAGATGGCATTGAAATACCAGTTATGTGATGGTAGATGCTATTGGAATACCAGTTATGTGATGGTAGATGCCATTGGAATACCAGTTATGTGATGGTAGATGCCATTGGAATACCAGTTATCTGATTGTAGATGCCATTTGATTACCAGTTATCTGATGGTAGATGCCATTGAAATACCAGTTATCTGATGGTAGATGCCATTGGATTACCAGTTATGTGATGGTAGATGCCATTGGATTACCAGTTGTCTGATGGTAGATGCCATTGAAATACGAGTTATGTGGTGGTAGATGCCATTGAAATACCAGTTATCTGATGATAGATGGCATTGAAATACCAGTTATGTGATGGTAGATGCTATTGGAATATTAGTTATGTGATGGTAGATGTCATTGGAATACCAGTTATCTGATGGTAGATGCCATTGGAATACCAGTTATCTGATTGTAGATGCCATTTGATTACCAGTTATCTGATGGTAGATGCCATTGAAATACCAGTTATCTGATGGTAGATGCCATTGGATTACCAGTTATGTGATGGTAGATGCCATTGGATTACCAGTTATCTGATGGTAGATGCCATTGAAATACGAGTTATGTGGTGGTAGATGCCATTGAAATACCAGTTATCTGATGATAGATGGCATTGAAATACCAGTTATGTGATGGTAGATGCTATTGGAATATTAGTTATGTGACGGTAGATGTCATTGGAATACCAGTTATGTGATGGTAGATGCTTTTGGAATACCAGTTCTTTGATGGTAGAATGCCATTGGAATACCAGTTATATGATGGTAATTGCCATTGGAATACCAGTTATGTGATGGTAGATTGACAGTTGCTCTGGTCAGCTGGGAAATCAGTTAGGTAATATTCTTTGGACCTGTGAGATTCTCATAAACATTAAAAACATGTCTAATAGCTATCAAGGAAAGATTAAATATGAGACAGGCAATACATGATAAATATTACTGGAATATTTAATAATACCATAATCACATATTCAATATAAAAACTTAGAATTTATAATTTTAATATTATGGTTGTCTGATAATTATCATTTCTTCTTTGAGACTGGAAATAAGAGGAAGTGGGTTTAATCATAATTTTAACAATATATTTGATTTAGTAACACAAATAAATCAAACTGGCCTCAGCAGTGAAAAGATATTTGAATTTGAAAGACAAATAGAATTTTACAAACTGAAGGTATCTGTGAATGAGTGCCTGCAGCACGAGTCAAGGGGGGTTTTGTGACTCTCCTGGAAATCATACTGGAAAATATATATATATATATATATATATATATATATATATATATATAGATATATATATATATATATACATATATATATATATATATATATATATATATATATATACACACACACATACATACATACATACATACATACATACATACATACATACATACATACATACATACATACATACATACATACATACATACATACATACATACACACATTCTGACAAGTTTAATCAGGGTGGCCAAGTGGTCTAAAGCGATGACCATTACTGATCACTGCCATCTCACCTCTGTCTGTGTGAGTTCCAGTTCAGACTCAGCTAATGTGGGTTAAGTGAGAAATCTCACTAGTAGCTTCTCGTGGGTCTGTGGTTCTTCCTGGGGTTTTCCAGAGTTCTTCCTCCACCATTAATACTGGCCTAACTTATGCTGAAAAATGGTGTCAAACCCTATAACAACAACAGCAGCAAGTTTAATCATGTAAATGAAGCTGAAAATATGTAACAAGATTCTGTTCAAAATGCTTAATAAATATTAGCTTTAGTTAAAGACTGCTTCTTATGCTAACTCTCCCGGCTGTAACTGACACCCCCTTGCAAAAAATCCTGTGGGCACCTTTGAATCTGTGTATTTCCTGACTAAGTTGTATTATCTTCAAATTTATCTAATTGGTGTTGTTGGAAGGGGGGTAATGCATGATGCACTTGCAAAATTTGGCTTGCAAAAGTCACATAAATATAAGGTAATATAGGGTTTTTGAATTTAGTTCAGATTAACCTAATTTTTCTGGCCAGTGTATGTATATACTGTCTGAAACTAATTAGCATTATCTCAAGGTAATTAAAATTGTTAGAGAATGTGAAAGTATCTGTTTATGAGAATTTCTAATACCTGAATATATCTGAAATCTACCTAAATTGTGTCCTGTTATTAACTGACATTAATTCTCAACAGGTTTCTATATTTTATCTGGCACTAATTTGTATTAACTCCAGGTAATTATAGTAAACAAATTCACAAAAATTCAGACAAAATGTAGTTACTTCAGATAAACTTAAATTTATCAGGCAGTCATCAATATATTACCTGGACCTAATTAACATTATCTCAGGTTAATTATGTAGTATCCTTTATATCAGTGAAATCTGTGGCAAGTATCTTGAATTATCTCAGATCAGTTAGGTTTTAAAAGCAGGTAAAACCGACAACTGTGAACCCAGCAGTAGTGCTTTTGGAATCTACAGATTCATTCTCGAGCAGAAAATTAAAAAGGACAATTATGCAGTTGAGACAGGAATAAAAATACAAGTAGGTATTCACACAAATGATACAATTAGAACAAAGGAATAGAACTGATGATGTAAACATGTAGGGTTAGCAGTGGAAAATTTGCACCATTTTTAACAACTTTTAAATTAAGGTTTTACCATCATGGTTGGACTGGCCATTATTTAAACTAGGAATAGTTTTGTTCTAACATAAAAATGCAATAGGTTTCTCAATTCCCTATTTTCTGTGCCTAGTTGCAAGTTATGGATGATTCCAGTAAGAATTATATCATTGACAGTTTGACTGTGTCTAGGTGAAGAGAAATGTTCCACAACTAACCTTTGGTCAAATTATTTAGTTTTTCAGATATCAGTGGAAATGCATTCTAAAACAAGTACCAAACAGCAGTTGATGTTTAATAGTTGACCAATGTAGAACAGAACAATTTTGAAATTCTTTCTTCATAAAAACAATTGTGGACTGGAATCATTTTAGTGACAATGTTGTGTGCACACAAACAGTGGAGAGCACTTCAAGTCAGATCTTGAACAATTATAGTAATTTTCTTCTGGTGTAATTGTATGCTGTAACTGCACTATAGACATTCAGATTCTGATAATTAATTTCCTTGTGTCTCCAAACCTATTCCATGCTGCATACCATTCATTTAGTGATGCAGGTTTCATTTTCTGTGTTGCATGTTACATACTGACTTACAAATGTGCTTATTTCATTCATGTGTTGGCATGTATTGCATCTTTTGTCTCCACATAACTTTGTTCTTAGAATTAGGAGTGGGAAAAATATGTCTCTCAATATGAGGTCTATAGAATGCCTAACTAGTTTGTTTGGAAAGATCATTTTAAGTGGCTCTTTCAATTCAATGCTTGTGTAGTGTTTTTGAATGAGCTAAAAAGCTGTCAGAGTGGAATGCGAGAATGATGGTTATTAATTCCATGTTTTCTTTTCCCTTGTATTTAGTAGATTAGTACAGATTGCTTCCTTGTTTTTTTTATATCACTTCTGGTATTAGATTTTCATTGTAGCCCACACTCCGATTTATCCAGTTATGGGCTAGCTCTCTTTCCTCACGTCAGAAGTTGTCATCAGGGCGTATTCTCCTGATATTAAGTGCTTGACTGTAGGGGCATGTTTTGGGGTGAGGTGCCTTAAGTAGCAACTGAATGGAAGAAGGTACAGTATTGACTTCGACTGTATAGGGTGTTTTTGGTGCAGCACATTGAATGGCAACTGGATGGAAGAAGGTACAGTATTGACTTGACTGTATAGGGTGTTTTTGGTGCAGTGCAATGAGTGGCAACTGGATGGAAGAAGGTACAGTATTGACTTGACTGTATGGGGTGTTTTTGGTGCAGCACATTGAATGGCAACTGGATGGAAGAAGGTACAGTATTGACTTGACTGAATGGGGTGTTTTTGGTGCAGCGCATTGAATGGCAACTGAACAGAAGAAGGTACAGTATTGACTTGACTGTATAGCGTGTTTTTGGTGCTGTGCATTGAATGGCAACTGGATGGAAGAAGGTACAGTATTGACTTGACTGTATAGGGTGTTTTTGGTGCAGCACATTGAATGGCAACTGGATGGAAGAAGGTACAGTATTGACTTGACTGTATAGGGTGTTTTTGGTGCAGCACATTGAATGGCAACTGGATGGAAGAAGGTACAGTATTGACTTGACTCTATGGGGTGTTTTTGGTGCAGCACATTGAATGGCAACTGGATGGAAGAAGGTACAATATTGACTTGACTGTATAGGGTGTTTTTGGTGCAGTGCATTGAATGGCAACTGGATGGAAGAAGGTACAGTATTGACTTGACTGTATAGGGTGTTTTTGGTGCAGCACATTGTATGGCAACTGTATGGAAGAAGGTACAGTATTGACTTGACTATAGGGTGTTTTTGGTGCAGTGCATTGAGTGGCAACTGGATGGAAAAAGGTACAGTATTGACTTGACTGTATAGGGTGTTTTTGGTGCAGCACATTGAATGGCAACTGGATGGAAGAAGGTACTCATCTTAAGTACTTGAATGTAGAGGGTGTTTTTAGTGCAGTGTCTTGAGTTTCAACTGGATAGAAGAAGTTACTGACATTGAAAGTTTGACTGCAGTATTTGTATTCGGTACAATGCCTTGAATGGCAACTGGATGGAAGAAGGTACTGATATTGAATATTTGACTGCAGTGCTTGTATTCAGTACAATGCCTTGAATGGCAACTGGATAGAAGTTACTGGTATTGAATGTTTGACTGCAGAGCGTGTGTTGGGTACAATACCTTGAATGGCAACTGGATGGAAGAAGGTACTGATATTAAGTGCTTGACTGGTGGGGATATTTTGGGTGCCCTGCATTGAATGGCAGCTAGATGAAAGAAAGTACTGATGTTAAATGATTGATTATAGAGGTCTTTTAGGGGTTCTGTTTTGAGTGGTAAATGGTTAAAAGAAGGTATTATGTACTTGACTGTAGGGGATGTTGTAGAGGCAGTCCTTCGATTTTCAACTGAATGGAAAAAGGTGCTGATATTTGTCAATCAGTTTTTTAAGAAAAAGTCTATTTGGAGATTTGTTTTGTAACATTTTTTCTGTTTCTATGTTCAAAAATATATATGTGTTCAAAATTAACAGATATTAAATCTCATTATCTGCCAGCAAGTATATATTACCTCAGTTATTATGATTTTTACAGCAGGAGTCTGAATTACCTTTAATAAAGTAGAGTTCATTGTAACATAGTTACCTCAGATAAATCTTGTTATATCTGCCAGTTTACACTATATTACCTGGTCATAATAAGCATTATCTCCATATAATTGAAAAAGGTGAATTATGTGAGATTATTCTTTATAATGATTATCAGTGTCTATAGGATGATCAACCAGTGTCTTATAGCCCAGATCGAGTGAATATTACTTATGAAATTAATGGATGGAATAGATGTAAGATTTGAGCTGCGATACAGAATAGAACAACATGAGCCCCAATATGCAGAATATTACAACTGAATTAATTAGAAAAACAAAACCAATGGTAGGGTGTATCTCTACCAAAAAATAAATTATTACAAAGTTTTAATATGCTATTAGCATTTCCATTTTAAAGATACTGCAAATTTCCTTGAGCAAGTATTTCAAATTTTAATTGCCTGACTGCACAACTTGATAAATGGTTGCTGATCACTGTCCAAAATAGACTTGGCTTGCTGGTTTGGTTCGACTTGTTCCTTCTAGCCTACTCTTGCATCTCTGCCTCTAGTGGCCTTTTTTTGCATCCAGTCTCTTATCCTGGTCATCCACTCTTACGTTCAGTAATTTCTTCTAATATCAGATGTGGATCCCATGTTTTAGGTGTGGAATCCCTGTTAAGCATGGAAACTATTTTCCTAATAAATCAAATAAATAGCAACTAAAACTTTCTTCTTCCTAACATCCTGAAATGTACCAACATTCCATTCTCCAGTATATTCAGAATAGCTGTATCACATTTCACAATAGAAACTTTACTGCTAATTGGCTTCAGTTCCTAATCTTACATCCAATATAAACAATGTCATATTTGTTTTCATACACTCGATTTCTAGCTTCTTATAGAAAATTAAAATAGTACAGGTAAATTAATGTATTCCTTCAAAGCAAATAGTTACCACTGATAGCATATCCTGCTCTCATTTAATGAGTCTTAAGCCCTTGCAGTATCAGCTATTAATCATACTCTTTGATTAATGTTGGGCGCATGCACACATACAGCCTATCAATTAATAACTGTACATCCCGCCATGCTGCTCAACATTAATACAACTGACTCACAGGTTAAAAGAATCCACATCTTAGTTAAACAGTTTTAAAAAATTCACTTCTTAGCTTAACTCTTCTCTTGAAACTAACAATTCACTGCCATAAAGCATCACACAACCTTATAATAATCAGTCCTTAGTATACATTATTCCTATATCGTCTAAGACAAATTAAAACAATTATCTTAAGACTCGTATCAAAGAAAAATGTATTAAATTCAGACACATTGTCTTGCTTTGAGGTTCGATCCTCTATTAATAGGAGGGTATCATTTTTTCTGTTTAATTGTATACTACTCCTTGCCTTGCTATGAACATCCTGGAGTGAAAGATTATTTCACGATCTAGGATTATTTCACGATCGATACTATGTCAATATAGATTTAGCTCCTTGGCAAACATTATGAGGGTTTTTGCCTTACACCAAAGTGAAAACCTTTCACCTCGTGCAAAAAGTTTGACTCCCTGATTTTGCTGTGTAAGACATTTATATTACACGAGACTTTGCCTGGGAAACACACCCAAGCCGTTAACGTACCAAATTAGAATTTAGGTTTATGTAACTGCCATTATTAACACACATTATTTCCAGGGTTTGGAAAAGTTTTCATTTTTCTCCCACTTCCATTAATATACCAATCTCTGCAAATTTTCAACTTATGACAAATATTTCAAAAAGTACAAACGCTATTTCTATAACATTTCAGCCCTTGGCATTTTGATAAGCAAAACTAAATTTGTATCACTTGACCAGTTTTGACTAGCAAAGTTATCAAACGGACCTGCATTGATAATCAGTCACATTCCTACCATATGCATTCAGATATTAAGAGGGTGAAAGGTGTGGCCTGGGAATATTTATTTCACATCAAGATAGTTTATATTTTCCACCAGTAGAAGCGATAAAACATGTAATTTTGTAGATAATTCAGAGTAAAACTATTTTTAAACCGCATTTCTGTCCCAAGCAATAGTTACCTCCTAGAGATATGCTCCTCACTAGATGGTTTCCGGACTTTGTTCTTGCCGTGGGGTGATTTCCACACATGCGTCAGCAATTTAAAAATAAGGTCAATAATAGATGTTTACATAGATGATTTGTTCTGACAAGGATTATTAGTAATAAGCGAGTGCTATGAAGGATTTGACGTCATGGGTCAAATGAAGAGGGTTTTTTTTATTGACCATCCGCATACCAAGGTCAGTCGAAATAATTTCTTTTTAATTACTTACGAGCGTACGATAATCAGAACTGATGGGGAGGTTAAAATAGCGGAAAACTTTAGTATGGAATACGGCTGAACAATGTTGGTCTCCGCTGCCATAAAAAGGCAGAGAGCTCCTGGTTGGAATAATGATAACGGTGCATGAAGACTCTTTTACCATATTTGTGTTTTGCCGTATGTGACAGAACTCATAGTCTGTAAATATGCAATCATTCTCTAATTGAACAAAAAAATGTCAGTAAAATCGGCTCTAAGTCGCGGGATTATTTTAGAAGGTGAGGTGTTTTATTTGCGCGGCATTATCTTTAAATGTGATTGAGTAGAGTTATGTAAGGATTCAGGCAAAACTGGTTTAAAGTTGGCATACAAATCTTGAACGAAGATTACATGTTGTTTAATGGTTTTCAAACACGATTTAATCATTCCTCGTTAGCTTTTTCTGTTTAATTGTATAATACTCCTTGCCTTGACAAATTAAAAAAATTATCTTAAGAGTCGTATCAATGAAAAATGTATTAAATTCAGACACATTGTCTTGCTTTGAGGTTCTATCCAGTTAGTAGAACCGTCTTACAACCCTATTACATTAATAGGAGGATATCATTTTTCTATTTAATTGTATACTACTCCTTGCCTTGCTATGAACATTCTGGAGTGAAAGATTATTTCACGATCGAGGATTATTTCACAATCGACAATATATCGATATGGATATAGTTACTTTGAGTGTGTTCATGGTTTTGAGTTGGAAGGATTTCATCCCTTAAAGCCTATATAATACGGTGTGCTCTCTTTTACTTAGAATAGTGGTGTGTTTCTAGTAACAAGGATCGTTATATATTTAGATCTGGCGGTTTCGACATTGAAATGTCAGTAAATAATGGAACACAACTCAAATTCTTACCTTAAAAGGAAAATATTATTCAGCGTTTACCTACATTGATATAGTTTGACAGCTTGTGTAGTATTTCAAATAATACAGAATTATCTCAACAGAAAATGCTCTTCAAAAAGATAATTGTTTAAATATTTTTTTCAGAATATTGTGTAAATGTTGAGAGATAAAGAGACGAAAAGACTTAAAACATTTATAATTAAGATGACATGCATTTACAGTGACCAGCGATATTAGTACTTGTGATGATATAAGAATTAATTGGATGCCAATATCTCGCAAGGTAAATTCACACCTCTGATCTTGTTTAATATGATAATAGATGAATCAATACCTGTGTGTATCAGTATTCTCAATATCTTTATATTTGTTTTAATTATGGAAGCGAAGAGAAACAAACATAAATTCTAAGCTTATATCAATTGATCAAACAGTCAGCCATTCGAGCAATCCACATAAATATCCATTGATAAGGTTTTTATTGATTAACTAACCAGCAGGTGAGGTCTAGGGTTATAAACTTCAAAGAAGCTTTTATGTATCTGCTTTGCTTAATTAGGTTTGTAATATCAGCTTGTTTTATCATTGTATCCAAGTAATTTTACACTAGTATTAATATGTTGTTATTTAACTGTGTCTAGACATTGCTATTATTAACCAGGAAGTTTGTGCTGAGAGATTTTGCCAGGGCAATGAATCTTATACCAAAAAAAAATTGATAAAAGAATTCATTTTATTCCCGCTCAAAGTTTGTCAGATGACTTCGACAAATAAATACACATGCAGAGAGAGAGAGAGAGAGAGAGAGAGAGAGAGAGAGAGAGAGAGAGAGAGAGAGAGAGAGAGAGAGAGAGAGAGAGAGAGAGAGAGAGAGAGAATGTTCTTTTTATATCTGGAACATTTAAATTTTCAGATATTTGTCATGTGGCGCTTTTGTTTCGTTAGTGTTAGTGTTATCTAGGAAATGATCGACCACGGTCTAATTGCCCTGATCGAGTAGATAATAAAATAAAATTTGAAATTAATGGATGAAATTAAAGAGATCTTAGCAGAGATACAAAAAAGAAAAACACGAGCTTCCGTATGTAAAATATAACAATTTAATCATTTATATAAACAAAATGAAATTGAACATGACATTTGAAGTATACACGTTTACTTAGAAATATAATTACAAAGTTTATAAGTAATGCAGTTAGCTGTTCTGTTACACCAATAAAGCAAAATTCATCATATAATCGAGTTAAACGATTGAACTCATTTTGCTCAGTATACCTGCATAACCTGGTTGTTTCTGGTCCTCTCCACGTCAACATTTGTGACAGGTCAGAGTCGCACCTGATAGGTCAGTTTCCTCTTTTCTCTCTTGCCTCTTCGAGTCATTAACTTTAGCTTGGTTTTCCGCTCTCTTTGCTACAGCCTGGTAGAGATATAGGACTATTTTCCCTTTAAATAAATAACAACGCAATCAAAATAATTGTCAGGCTTTTATTACGTCTGGAATGAAACAATAATCCCCGCTCTTGTTACGTCAGACATTGTCTTACCTCACTTTAACAGAACTAATGCTAATAGTGGTTAGTTCTTAACCAGACGTTGATACACAAACCTATTACCATGAAATTAGCGTCTTCCCCTAGCGTTAACCGCACTCGTAAAAAAACTATGACGTAACCTAGACACAATAAATCGTATTACGCCCCAGTGTGCTTATAAATCGCTAACCTTACTAATTGTCGGTAGGCATGAGCTGATTTATCGATGGACAAGAATCATAATTTAATTACACGATTGAATTTATGAATTTTACGTCTCGTCCTAACTACGTTACTTGCTAACTAGCGATTCACTAACAACATTTCCACACATAGTAAAATCAATTCTTGCCTACATGATTCATATATTTTTAGACATATTCATATAATATATTCATATAGTTTCCACATATTCTAACATGAAATTCCTATTATATACAAACGAGTAAATTCGAGCTATTCTCTCAAAATTCATATCAAGAAAATATGACATTATTAGAATCCATCAGTCATATAACATTCAAGACAAATACATGCAAACAGTTAACTTCAAACTCAAGAAAAAAATTAGGTGTGAATTTAAACGAATAAATGCAACAAATAATTACAAACTGATATTAATAAACGTGATGTATGCGATCGAAAAAAACTTCGTGCTTTTCGAGACTCGCTTTTGCGCTCACACACACGCACAGACAGAGGGTGACTCTTTTATTCTTGTGTAATAGAGATTTTTTTCCGGCTGGCCGGACCGTAAGTTTTTTTTTGTGACGTCAGTTGTATTCAATCACGGAAGTTTCACGCGCTGAGTATATTCGATAGTGGTGGGGTAAATGAGTTAGGTTACACATGCATGGATGTTCATCTCTATGCAGTTAGGGTTGTATTTTGTATCTTCTAGATATTTTGTGGGTTTATGTTTTGCTTAAATATGTATTCGGAGTGTGTTCAAATATAAAAGATGCATAAGCTATACAACTAGTCCTTATCAGTTCGATATCGGGTAATGAGCTTTAGATTTCTTCCGGGTTTGTTTTCCATAATCTTTTTATTTATTTTTTTATTGTGACAATCTCATGTCAACAAGATTAGAATTGAATTAATTGAACTATTTAATGGTTAAAAGTGTTTTTAAAAAGACCTCGGACGATTATATCACAACGTACACCTAAGTTATAAATGTGTCCTAAAAACTGTTTACATTTAATCTTTCTCTTTACTTAAATGTTTATACAATGTCCTTCTTTCTACCTTACGTCTTTCAATAAGAGTTTGAAAATGGACCAGAGAGGCAGTTTGACGACTTATGATATTAATTTTCATATTTGATGTTAGTTAAATAAAGAAATTATGATTTTGACATTGTACAATAGAGAGTGGTCGCTGTTCTGTTGATGCACATTCAGCAAAATAGATAAACCTGGCAAACCATCATGTGATATAAACTGTTGGAATATTTTCTTAGATAATTGTACATGTACATACCATCATGTGATATAAACTGTTGGAATATTTTCTTAGATAATTGTACACGTACATACCATCATGTAATATAAACTGTTGGAATATTTTCTTAGATAATTGTACACGTACATACCATCATGTGATATAAACTGTTGGAATATTTTCTTAGATAATTGTACACGTACATACCATCATGTGATATAAACTGTTGGAATATTTTCTTAGATAATTGTACACGTTCACACCATCATGTGATATAAACTGTTGGAATATTTTCTTAGATAATTGTACACGTACATAACCATCATGTGATATAAACTGTTAGAATATTTTCTTCAATAATAGTACACGTGCATGCTATCATGTGATATAAACTGTTGGAATATTTTCTTAAATAATTGTACACGTACATACCATTATGTGATATAATTTGTTGGAATATTTTCTTAGATAATTGTACACGTACATACCATCATGTGATATAAACATTTGGGATATTTTCTTAGATAATTATACACGTACATACCATCATGTGATATAAACTGTTGGAATATTTTCTTAGATAATTGTACACGTACATACATCGTTCTGTATTTAGTAATTTTTTTTTTGTTGCAATTTATAAATCTTTAGAACAAAGCTACTGTTACATAGATATTATTCTAACTTTACAATGCTCCAGTGGCCTAATCGGTTAGAGCGTATTCCTCGGACGAGGTAGGTTCGATCCCTGGCCGAATCATACCAAAGACTTTTACAAATAGTACAAGCAGCTGCCTCGCTTGGCGCTTAGCATCAGCGAGGCTAATGTTAGGACTTGGCCTGGTGCGATATCATTAAAATTTTTAAAGGTACGTTAATAATCCATAAACACACACAGATTCAAATTTAACACAAATGGGAACAACATAAATAACTCTGTGACTTGCAAACCTGAACGATTCTAATGTTAACCTTATGGCGGCTTGCAAGATAAAGTGCCATTTATTATAACACGCTATGAACGATTTTTTATTGTATGTATGTACAGCTGGTTAGTTCTGATTTTTCTATACTTAAATATGGAACAAGTATAGGTGTAGATGAAATTATTTACGACATTTACGAACTGCTGATACTAATATACTTCTCTATCTAGCGCAACATAGCGTATACGTTTTTTGGATTGAAATACATCACAAAATCATTAGACTGCTTTACTATCTTTTATACAGGACCAGAAATAATCCATTAGGTAATACTTTTGGTGCTTTTTGGATAAGGTGATCGATAAAGCTATGATCACAGAATCAGAGGCTATATTGATGCGAGATTTTAATATAAACTTTCTTTCTCAGACTCAGAATGCAACGATTTTTCGCACCATAAGCAAGTATAATTTTCTAACGTTATCAATGAACCAGCTAGTATAATTGACAGTTGTAAACCTTGTTAGAATCCATGCATACTTAGTATGAATATTACAATTGTGGATGTGGGTACAATTGTCGTTGACGGTAATGTAAATGATTGTAAGAAAACTCGTTATCTGTTCCATTGTTTTAGCAATTAAAGTGTATTCAATGTTACGAGAAAAATGTTTGAAATTGTAAAAATCAATTACTTGCTGGATTCGAAGTTGTTCAATATTTTGTTAAGCGTTTGAAGAAAATTTTCTTTTTATTTGACATTTAAATTTCTGTTTTGTATCAATATTAAATATTTGGTGATCAAAACCAGACACTTCCCGAACTCAGCTCAAAGACTAACAAGGAATCATAATTTATTTTCATAACAGAACGCCATCTACGATATTGATATTTATGATAATAATAATTCAAACTGTCTAGACACCATCAGCTGATGAAACCAATCTCTCTGTATTAAGGCTTAGAGTTGCATACTATTTGTTTAATCCTACATTGTATCTGTTGCTGGATATTTACAGTAATTTCTTGTTAGCAAGAGAAGGGAATGATAAAAGCTGTATGGTGTTCTGTGATCTATCACAGTCAACTCATAAGTGACTTATTTAAAAAGTTAGGGAATTTGAAATAAATAATTATCTACCTGACTGTTTTAATACCATCTTTCTTACCATCTGCAAGAGTTATTGCAATAAATTTTTCATCTGTGTTACAAATATTAACGCAGGATTAAGATTAAGATTAGACCAATTGTCATTTTATTTTTAAAAAATGCGGCTTCAATTAAGCAAACAATTATTTACCTCACTTGCCCTTCTGCAGACAGTTCCTCATCAAACTATTCATCTTTTCACATAACTAAAATAGAACAAGTGATTAATCTTGATTTTGAAACAAAGGCTAATGAAATGTAATGCAACGAAAGCAGAAGTAATCCACCTGAGCAGTCTTCAGATCGCAGAATCCTAAACTTTTGCTAAATCGCATAGACGCAGTGATCTGATGATTCAGAGCAAGCTATCTAAAACAACTCTTTTTTGAAATTGTACATTACTTTTTATTAGACCCATACTGGAATATTCTAGCATAGTGTGGGGTGGTTTTAGTGAGGATAACTTGATTAAAAGTAGAATGAATATAGCTTGAAGTTGTCCGCATTATCATTGGCTTATCATGTTGTTTTGATGCAGAATGTTTGCTTTTAGAAGCAGCTTTTACGACCTTCATTGAAATGAGATATAATTAAAAATTCACAGCTTGATAATCAGTGTTATGTTGAGCTATCAATGCTGACGCTCAACTATTTACGAGAACCGAGTCAACCCAGTGTTAACATATGGACTAAATATCCGGAATATGAGGAAATTCAGCTGACATATTTCTCTAAAACAACAGTTCAATAACCAATAGATATGTATCGAAGAGACTTTTTTTTTTAAAAAGCGGATGAATAATTGAAGGTTTACGTGACACATTTCTTTGCATATGTGGAGACGGATACTCAACATTATTCTTTCTCGTGTAGCAGATACATTATGAAAGGGGGTATAATTGTTCTTCCTCACGGGAATATCTCTACAGAATAGATTCAAGTGTCGCGTCTATTTGTGAATGTGGAGACGATACAAAAATAATGAACATTATTTCTCCTCGTGTAGTAGATATATCAATCAAAGATACATCCTATCTCTTAAAGTAAACCAATTGAATTTAAATTTAAAAATCATTATACATTAAATGTACTGTGCAATCGTTCTATCCCAACAACGCTTGAAACTACTTCTTGTAACTATAATTTTTTTTTATATCTTTTATACATTTCGTTTCTTCTTCCATCATGTAATTTCAATGTTATCATTTTGATGTGTTTAGTTTTATAATACTCCAGTCATCTGTATTTTTTCTGCCTTTTGTGTTCTTCAAAGTATTCATCTTATGAGAAAGCCAATGATAAAATGTTCAAACTTTGCATCCTATCCCAACCGAATTCATCGCAATAATATGTTACAGCCAACGCAAAGTAATTGCTCATACAATAACAACGACAACACAGTTTGCTATGTACAAACATTTGCTAAAACACGCAGAAAAAGACTGACCTATCGGCTTCCAAATGTTACCTTGTGTTCCCAAAAAAAATACTCCAAATTAACAACAATGACCAACCCCACCCTACAAAAACAACATTCTTTGTGAATTAAAACCATGATTAGCATGTGGGTGTATGTTGAAATAGCAGACGTGTTTCAGGGATCTTCTATCCAATACACATTCCAGGACAGAAGTTATGATACATAATTTTATATTTCACTGGTCGTGAGAACATTTTAGCTCGCATATATATTTATTTTAGTTACCTGATTTGGTATGCTTCAATTTTTTCAAGAATATCAGAGATGATTTAAACACTTGGGAATTAAAAAAGTTGAACGAAGAACAAAATGAATTATGGTGAATTCCTACAAATTATTCTGGCCAATGAAAGTCAGTCCCTAAGAAAGACTCTCTTTTTGGCCTTCGATACAGTGGCTGTATAACGATTGACCATCAGCAAAGGCTGTATGGACTTGGTAATGATGTTAGTGACCCAGATAGATATGTAAGGTACAGGTACAGAACAGCATTAAGTTCATTTTCAGAAGTAATTTCCACCATTTAATCTTCTTGCTTTTCCTTGTAAAAGAATTTAGTGCATAAAAGTCTTGCATTTATAGAAAAATAAGGTGACAGAAATAAATCTAACGTTTTCTAAATAAATAAAAAGAATGCCAAATTATGTGTCCTACCTGCTTTGAAGCTTCATAATTTTTAACCGTCTGTTTTTTTTAAATAATTAAAAAGAATGCGTCTTCCTTTTTACTTGGTATGTAAATTACTTTCATATGATATCATATTTTCAAATTCAGCAATTCTATATACAACCATTTTGGCACAAAAGCTTAATGATAACATCATAGTTATCTCATCAGACATCACAAAAGAGACAGCATGTCTCATCTTTGCTTTGACGGTGATACATTAATCTACTCGGACTCTTTGCGTTTGTTTTTTGTTTAATTTTATGTTTGATCATCTATTCTACATGCTCTCGTTGACACATAGTTTGGCACAAAGCTGGTTTCGGGGTGAAAAATATGGGAACATAACAGTAAAGTCATCTAAATGGGTCTGTTAATCATGAGAACAACTGCCGCATTTTAGACCACAAAATCCTATAAACAACAAATTTGATGACATGAATGTTTGGAAAATTTAATCATTGAAGTATGTCAACTACTAACTCCCTCCACCTACCCCTAGAAACGTATGCGCTAAATGCTTTAACAATATTTATTCAATGGAAAAGGCTATTGAAGTATTTGAAATCTAATTTGCATTTGTCCAGATCGAACAGATAAGCAACCCATGAGAGAGTCAGAGAGGGGGGAGGTGATTGAAATCTTTATTTCCTCTGAAATTAAGTCATTAAGACGGATACAATCAATTCAGAAATATAAAGAATACGGTAAAAATGAATACAGTAATAAATGCATATGTAATGAACGTTCACCTAAAGAAATGAGGAAAAATAGCTTAATATATCGTCAGGCCATCAATCGAAACTTTTTCTACTCATTATAAGCGTTAGATTACCATTAACGTGGATACAGCTGGCACGGATGCAACGTGGAATTGAAGACATTTTGCTACAGAGAAATGGAATTCATATTTCAGAAAGTCAATGTAATGATTAGTATTGCTCAGCCTCAAACAGTTAGCAACACACAAGCATGTAACATCAAATTATTAAAGATAAAAACATTATATACTTATTTAAAACTTCTGTGTCAAATGCAACATTGGGGCGATTGTCGCTTGCTGTGATGTTGATAGAAGTATTGACAAACTACATGAACTATATTATGTTAATAAACTAAATTACATGGCTATTCACAATTTGTTTATACTACGAATGCTGTCATTATCATCATCGATACAGCAAATTGTTTGTCGTGTAATTTGTTCATTTCATATAGAAACAACAGTTAAATACATATAAGATTGGAATACGTAAGTTATTCATTCATTATCTTACGTGTAGACTCGTACAAATGTAACAAAAGAAAAGAGTGAAGTCAACAAGCTTAGTAAATCTAAAAAAATTACTTCTCTAGAACACAATGTATAAAATAGAAAATAGGACTTCGGTTAGTAAAAAAAAATCCAGAAATTAATCATAGAATTGAGGAATATTAAGTCCTATCACTAAACAGTTCTAATTGAATCCAGGCTCGAATCTCAATGAAGTTGAAATATGGAAGACGATGACGTCAGATGAAGTCGTTGTACTGATGACAACAGTTTCTTGTTGAGTTTTGTGAATCAAGAATAATATTCCGACTTTAGAATTCCAAATAATTTACAGCGAATGTCTTTGTCCAATACTTTGATAAAGAAGAATTTTTTCTAGAGAACCAATTATTCTTAAATAAAAATTAACTAAAAATTTGGCAACAACAGAAAATACCTCTGAGCTGCTGAAGGTATTTTTTACGACTAAATAAATTTAATACCAGTTGATTGTTTTAAGCCTGGTTTTAGATCACATGGTATTTCACGTGCCAGGCTACTAGATTTCCTACTTAATGATCGCAATAAAAAATGCCATTTGTCACGTAGCAAAAACAGCCCTATCTAAGAAAATAGATTATCACGTTAGAAATGAAAAATAATAAACCCTGTTTACACGTGGGTAACATGTGAGCCGAAAATTGACCCTGGAAAAAAAAACAATCATTTCCACTTAGTTTGTGAACCATGGTCGGCTAAAAATAATGCTAGTGTAATGCTTTTACATTCTATAAAAACATAAATTACTTTAAAAAATATCGAATCCCGCGAAAATAGTCATTACAATAAAATGTAATGAAACAAAAGCAAAAAAGTTAACATTAACACACAAGCAATTTAATTACATATACGTAAGAATTAAAAGAATTAAAGAATCTGGCATCGTCATTAGCAGGAGACTTTCACACAACCAGTATTGGAGATAGAATCTAAGTAGAAAAAAAGCACTCCAAATATCATTAGTATGACACCAACAAATGTCATTGTCATTTCTAAGAAATTACGTACGGGCAGAAAATGGTCAACAACTTGCATGCTGTTCTACAAGAAGTACAAGCAGCTTATTTCATTGATTAAATAAGTGTAAATATAATATTGGCAACGATCATTCAAGAGATCCTGCCATTTAATCCTAACGGGGGCCCCAAATCCCATCAAGTAATTACTTTGTTTTGTTATTGTGAGGCGGACTCACCCAGAAATACGCGGGGACCAGGATTTCTTGCTGCGTCACTGTAGAGAGGGAATCATAGTGCGTAGGTCAATAACTGCCGAAACCGACTCGGGAAAATATCTTCATAAGGTATACATTTCAAATCTTTTTTTTTAGATATAAATGAACGGACTTAAAATATTTTTCATTCAGATTTCTTAAAGGAGAATCGACCTTTAAGACTATACAAGTCTACATTGTCATTTAGGTTAGATTTATCGAGCAGTTTACACATTTCAGGACTACAGCCAGATTGTTTTACTTGCAATCGTAGGATCTGATAGCCAAAAGGTGGAGTAATAATACATATTATGCAAATTTAGCTGCGGAAAGATCAGTGTGTGTGTGTGTGTGTGTGTGTGTGTGTGTGTGTGTGTGTGTGTGTGTGTGTGTGTGTGTGTTGAGTACTCGTTACATTTAATCAGTAACAGATTCATGACTGACACCGAGAAGCTCAAAAGGAGAATATCACATGCTACAGTATGACACATCGTTGAAGTTAATAAAATTGTAGGAACATGAAGATGGAGAGTTAGATACATATAAACATACAAGATTACCTCTGTGAGGATTTTACAAAATTTCATCTGTTTCATTTTACCTCCGTAACACTAACAATGCAAATACATGATCCCTGTGATCTCCTGATAAGTTTTTTTCATGGAATGTAGATTCATGATGTAATTGCTTCCCGTCGGATAATTTGTATAATATTGTGAAAACATATCATACAGTCAGCGAGTTTGCTCAGAGTAAACATGACCAAAGTTATCCCATTACAATCGTCAAATATTCCTGAAATTTCTAGAGCAAACCAAACTTTTCAACGTAGGTTTTCTAACAGATAAACCTTCAGTTTGTTTAAATACAAACATGTACCATAACGTACGGTTATCTCTGCTCCAAGGATTCGCGGAAGGCAGTGTCCTGTCCAGTCTGTATCCTGTGCTGGTGTATCTCCATTGTATAAATCAGAACAATCTTGACTTCTTTTTAAATACAAAAATCCATATACGAAAAGAGTATTTTGCAACTTTCTGAATACTAGATTTAAAAACAGATAAAAATGTAGTGAGAAAATTTGGGTTTTGTTGATGCTCATTAAGTAATAACTTCAAAATAAAATAAAAATGACACAACAGATCTTAGACATCTAGGGTGTTTTCGCAAGCAAATATTGCCAGCCATCAACAATATGGATGTCTACAACTTCTGTGGAAGGACATCTGGTAACGAATAAAACATAGTTTTATTAACAACATTGGTCGGTAAATAGAAGATAGAGAAATCTAGTAATTAACTTGAAACTTATATATGTGTGATCATACTTTCTTGCAATGAATGTAAGGGAAAAACAAAATCAAAGATTTCTGTCCAACCAAAATCTTCCTAGCAACAAAGCTTGCCTATTTGCTAATGTATGCTATTCCATTTGACAACTGGACCCTATTGCTTATCGGGATGAGATTACTGTGATTTGTAATAACATTTCTCTAAATGTGACAAAAATATATTAGTACTTATTTTAATGTAATAAGTGACTCGAATGTAAGAATAGAATATATTGCTAAAGACACTATCGCACAAGGAAATATTTTTCTCAGTGGGAGAAGAGATTGTGTCTAGACACACGTAGTTAAAAAAAACCACCGAAATTAATGTACATTTCCAAAATTATTGAAAATGGCAAAAATATATGATCTTAATTTTCGCTTTGCTAACAAAAAGATAGTCTTATCTCTGCCGTTTTAAATGAAAAAAAAGCTAGAGCAGGTGATTCCAGTAGTACAGTGCACATAATTCTTGAAAAGGTAACTCTAGACCAAACGTGTTCTTTCATACACATTCAAAACTCTTGAAAACTGCCATTTTCTGTCAGTAGGTCGATTATTTTGATCAGCATCTTTTTCCTTACTTTTCAACTTTTGGATCGACGTATGGAGGTGAAATCGCGTTACTAAAAATATTATAGGACTGGTTCACGGCTTATGACGAGAACAAATACATAACTGCAATCTTAATAGATCTTTCTAAATCTTTTAACTGTTTTCCACAAGACATACTCCTGCTGAGCTTCAATAATGTTATTGGAAACTGTTTTGCGCCTTATAGAATTTTATCGTAGATCTTTGAAGCAATGTATTAAGACCGGTACTACAACCAGCACCTTATATCGGCTTCTTGACTTAGCATCAAGATCTCTTTTGTTTACTTACACGAAAATTTAGCTTAAAATAAGAAACAAAAGTGAAACGCATAAGTTACCGTGAACTTTGAATACTCGCATATCAAAATTATGTAAGAAGGCATAAAATATCACAATGTTTTTAAAGAGATATTCAAGTATATAAGTAGATCGAAATAACTTACAATTTACTATAGATTCGTTACATCCAGATCCAACTATTGTCTTGTAGAATGGCATTTTGTGTCAAGAAATAAATACGGAAAGAATATGCAAAATATAGACAAGTGCCTTTTAGTTCATTTATGAATACTATACATACATGAGTTAAAGATTATAAATAAAAAATCTCCAGATTATATGCATATTATATTCTCCCTCAATTAGATATAAAATAAACAATATGACTGCCCAGGGAAACAGTAAGACTGCCCAGGGTGAAAAACATGAAGGAATGGTCTTCGTTCTTTGAAATATTTTGGTGCAATAGTTTTAGGGAAGAAATGTCTCTAAATTATTCTCACGGCTTAATAAATTATTAATTAGTTTTTTTTTCTTCCGGTGCATGTATGTAGCTATCTACAAGTCATTATCACGGCTTAATAAGTCTGTCAATTGGTCCATCTTCGCGTATACCTGTACCTGTCTCTATGTCATTCTCTTAGTATATTTTTTGTACGTACTTTTTAGATTCTTAGTATCCATGAGGTTTGGTGTGTTATGGATGTGCGCCCACACGTTGGGGAAATAAGAGACATTTGTCCCTCCCTCCTCGATTTCACTTTTAAACATGATTTGGACTGCATATGTAAAACTTAATAGCTGACCAATATATGTTTTCCCCACCCCCACCCACCCCCAAAAATAATGATTCTGCGGGCACATCCGGCTTTATGCACGTAATTTGTCAATTCTTAACATGTGTGTGTCTTCGTATTTTAGGCACATAATTTATCATATATTAATATGTACGACCCTTCGGTTATTCTATGTATTCTAATGCATGGCTTGAATGTTAATTTCGTGTATATCTTATATTTGGGTCGTTTAATAATGTTGGTATAAACACGAGTCGATCTTGTGCTACCGTTGTCAAAAATCACCTATAATTACGTTTGAGTTGAGCTTGTCACATTCCATTTTCGAAAGCTCAATTACGCTTCTCATTATTATATCAATATTGCTTGTGTTTTATAGTCTAACTGGCAAATCATTTTGCTTAATAGAACGGAAACATGTGACCGAACTAAAATTTTCTGATGTTTACTTTAAATATAAATTTGCCCTTCTTACACATGAAACCTTATCGTAATAATATTTAACGTTGTATCGACGAGTAAGGTGGTACCGTATTATTCTACAATATGATGCCTTAGGTTTAAAACGTCACTCGCGAGGACGCATTATTTTGTAAACAGTAGCGTCATCTTTGGGCCGAAGCGACCTGCATATATGATATGATCCACTGCAATCCTTAATTTCAAGGGAATCGCTGTGGCTGGCAAGTATGTATCACCATCGACGCGAAGAGAGCCGGTTTGAACCAAGGGCAAGCTAGTTATCTTTCATTTCATCTGCAAAACATAATCAATCACGTGTAGATATTCAGTTAAACACCAATCAATCAAATCTCGTATTAAACCGTATTTTACCAACAGGTGCGTTGTTGTTGTTTTGGGGTTTTATGCTATTTCACAGCGTAAGACAAGCTATATTATGGCAGCCAGCATAACTGGTGAAGGAAGAACTCGGTGAAACCTTGGTAAGAACCACCGACCCGGGGAAGTTACTGGCGGCTTCTCACATACCCACACTTGCCGTGCCAGAGGCACGAACCCAGCTAGACAGATGTGAAATGGTAGTGATCGGTAAAAGCGAGTGCTTTAGACCACCAACAGGTAAGTAACTGTTGAGAATTGCTTTAATTATTGTTGACACTGCAATTTTATAGGCCTACATAAACTTTCTAGGCAAGTATGAGCTCTTTCGGGGAGGGTGGTGTTGGTTGTGGCATTTTTGTTGAGTAAACGGAGGTCTAGTGGGATAGTATGGATTTCCTCTTGATGTTAAATGAATAGAAAAACATTACTTTTATTATAAAACTGCTGCTTGGAACCAATCGTGTGGGAAAACACAGTCTTTCCAAAAGTCAATCTAAGCTTTACAACTTCTTATGGCGAAATGACGTCATATGTAAAGACCAATCTGCGTTTCTACCTTAAATAACTCAATTTCGAGCGACAATTTGATTGCTGAATAAATATAAGATGAAAGGAAAATAGGAAAATAAAATATTTGACACCGCTCCTCGAGATTTAGCCATTTTATGTTAGACAAAATCTAAATTAGGCCAGAAAATGAACCTGGTTAAAGATGAAGGATAAATCGTTAATTATCATATTCATAATTATTCAGATCTCAGTTAATTAAGTCAGGATTAAGCATGATACATTTTGGATGTATTAGAAGTTTTTGATTTACTTGAATTGGGTACACTGTAAAAAACACATTAAAATTCAGTCCAAAGTAGTTGAACTCAAGTTCCACTTTTCAGAAACGGTGTTACGTGTGCTTTGAAATATAATTCTAAGTAACAACAATAGATTCAAGTTCGAAGTCATTCAAAACAATGTCTTTTTTGTTTAGTTTGATGTAATTACGTCATTCCTATGTTTTGCTTATTGGAAACAAGTACATTTATTCTCATTTTCTGGAACTGAAAACTAAGCTCAAACAGAATTATTTGAGATTCATTTTCATTCTAAATTCTAAATGCAACTGATTAGTGATTAATTTAACTGGACTGCCGATCTACACATGCGGTCATATTGATGCAATTATTTTTTATTACAAACACTCAAAAATTGAAAGTGATAATTCTGCATGTTCGACCACAAAATGGAATTGTGTTTGAGAGAGAATGGAGACTTTTAGCTGTTCGTATTAAGCAAGTGGTAGTGATACGCAAGACGCAGTTGGTAACGTTAGTATTATAGACGCTAGAGACATGTAGATTGAAGGAAAGATTGACTTGAATCTCCCATGATTGGAGGACAAAGTTGAAGTATTAATTTTAATATCGACATATCGATAAAATGAAGAGTGATATTGGTGGTTTCGTGATAAATTGTTCCAATATTTGGACAGAATATTTGAATGAAATATCTTGTGAAATTTTAAATGTTTCCACCACCGTGGACGGATACGTTCAAATCAAAGAGCACTTATCATAACGTTAAGGACAATGGTAATCCATGGTTCGGCATTAACAGTAACAAAGCAAGATTAAAGTACAAATTGGCGAAAGGAAACCAGAGAATTTTTGCCCCAAAATACGATTCAATATTATTGTTTATAAGTGATGGATGAAAAAAAACCCCTCGAAATATTTATTATAAAAAAACTGAAAGATTTTCTGGAAATTATTAACCGGCTCACCCCACCCCACCCCCACAAGAACAAAGAAGATAGTTATTAACATCTTCACACTCGTGCATTTTTTTTTATACAAGAAAATAAAATAAAATGACAGTTTGAATTACTCTCGTTTAACCCGATATAACTAGCCGGTAATGACGCCTTTCTAAACGTACCAGTAATTTAGAAAGAACATAAACTGTGCTAAATTTCTTTGAAATTCCTGACTGCAGTCAATGATTCATCTCAACAGAAGAATTACAAATTTAGATCTGCCAGTAGATCTTAAACTAAATATGCTTGATTAAGTAGTTTTATCTAATTTTAAAGTTTTGAGTCTTAAGACTACTGAAGCAAATGGCAATCTACATAATGAATTTCTGAGTAATATCACCGGCCTATGAAAAGGTAATTCGTTGCGCTGAATTAGGTACCCTCCGTTAGCAGATAGCTATTTAAGCCTGAATGATTTGGTTTGGGATTAGTTTAGAAAGATTGGAAGTTATTTAATTTAACTTTTCTCGCAAAGCATCATTGATTATATGTCATGTGGATTATACGAACATTAATGGTAAAATCATGTGCATAATATTTAACAGGAAGTTGTTTAAACGATGTATTATTGGACTATTGGAAAGTCACAGGCCATACAAACGATATTTGTACTATTATGCTATTGGAAATTCACAAGCCAAAAAGGATATTTGTACTATTATGCTATTGGAAATTCACAAGCCAAAAAGGACATTTGTACTATTATGCTATTGGAAATTTACAAGTAATAAAAGCGATGCTAGTGCTATAATACTATTGGAAATTCACAAGCCTTTAAAACGATGCTTGTACTATTATCATGTTGGAAATTCACAAACCAAAACAACGATACTTGTACAATTATAATATTAGAAATTCACAAGTCATAAAAACGATGTTTTGTTTTATATTACTATTAGAGATTCACAAGGTACAAGAAAATCAATTATTATACTACAAAGGTCCAATGCATATTAGAAAGCCACATACGTCAAGTGTCTTCAAACAACAAATTAACAGACTTTCCCAATAATCGATTTAGTTGAAGTTTTATTCTGAATTACCGCGAAAGGATTATTTAGTTTTGTCTAAATTGAGTGTAAATAATTATAAACTATGAAAATCTATGAAAGGAACTTAGAAGGTATGATTATGCTGAAATATACCATCGAATTATGATCTTTTTATTGCACGTATTGCAAATACCACATATGATTTTCTTCCAATCAGCTAACAGATGACCACACATTCACGGGACACTAATTTCACTCTTGCAGTTTGTTTTCATGCTTTACATTCGTATGGAATTCCAAACTGCAGACTGGTATTTCGTTCTACCTACTACAAAACACAAACTCTCTCTCTCTCTCTCTCTCTCTCTCTCTCTCTCTCTCTCTCTCTCTCTCTCTCTCTCTCTCTCTCTCTCTCTCTCTCTCTCTCTCTCTCTGGATGAATAGATCCTAAAATGTGTCAAGACTGTTGACATCTAGTATCCATTATTTCATCAATGAGAAGGCTCCGTCAAGAATGCATAAAAAATAAACCTCCACGAGAATCATACTTCAGACATTTTTTTTGTAATATTTTTCACGTACAAATTGTCAGTGGCTGAATATACTTTACCTGCTGTTTTTCGACATTCCATCACCCTTACCATATTGTATATATGTTACCCTCAACGATGGACTGTGTTAAGAAATAAAAGCCCTTGATTACATATAGTAATAAATCTATGTTGTGACTTTACTGCATCACAGTCATAAGTGTATATAAAAAATCAGCCCATTGATTAGTGAAATATGCTGTAAGCTTGCCAACACACAAAATGTACTCTTGAGCACAGAAATAAACAATAACTTCAACAAAAATCCTCACAAGTAGACTCGCAATCATTAAAATCTGCTGTTTAACTCTTTATTGCATATTGAAGCCATCTGACAATAACCCATTTGCTGCATAATGACGCCTTTTGACAGCAACCATTTTACTTCATAATGATACCTTTTGACAGCAACCACTATACTGCATATAGACGCCTTTTGACACCAAACATTTTACTGCATAATGACGCCTTTTGACAGCAACCACTATACTGCATAATGACGCCTTTTGACATCAACCATTTTACTTCATAATGATACCTTTTGACAGCAACCACTATACTGCATATAGACGCCTTTTGACACCAAACATTTTACTGCATAATGACTCCTTTTGACAGCAACCACTATACTGCATAATGACGCCTTTTGACATCAACCATTTTACTGCATAATGATACCTTTTGACAGCAACCACTATACAGCATAATGACGCCTTTTGACAGCAACCACTATACAGCATAATGACGCCTTTTGACAGCAACCACTATACAGCATAATGACACCTTTTGACAGCAACCACTATACAGCATAATGACGCCTTTTGACAGCAACCACTATACAGCATAATGACGCCTTTTGACATCAACCCCTATACTGCATAATGACGCCTTTTGACACCAACCGTTTTACTGCGAAATGACACCTTTCATGACAAATCCGATCAAGATACCCAGTACAACCAAACTTAAGTATTTGTTCGCATAACTATCACTTTAATGCTTGACAGAATAAACCTAGAAAATAAGCAAATCATTAGTTATTCACTTTAATCTGCTTTCATCCATTTTATGTACCAGTGCATCCGCCATTTGTAAACACGTGCTTGGCATTTAACGGTTGCGAAGTGGAGTCATTTAAATATTGAATGGTACAGTTGAAAGATTTTTGATAATATACACAAAAATATGATATTATTTGAATTAGTCCAGTTTACTGTTATAAATGTTTCATATAAAAAAATAGAGCAAATTTTAAACATCGGAACTATGCTATACACTAAAAACGGGTTACAGCTCTTTTGTGTTCACTTAAGATTCAGCAAAATTATATAACCAAAAGACATAAATTCCTCATAAATATGGACTTTCAATATTTAAAGAACATTTACTCGCTGATAGTGATAAATATCATCACGAAAAAAAAATGCAAATAATGTCTTTGAATATTAAGCCTATTTTTAGAAAAAAGGGAAAAACCATTTGTTACATGGCGAGAAAAATCTAGCCACCTACACTAATCAATAGTAGATGTTTACTGATATTGACAAATATGTAATTTTGTCATGTATTTTACACATTCTTGGCTGGATTTGGTTGCTATGGCAACCAACCATTTCATCCCCTGCATGCTGAAATATAGCGTAACCAATATTGATCCATTGTCCACAAAACAAATTCCAGCTATAAGAACATTATTATTGTAAGAGAAGTAAACTCAAAAGGGATGCCAAATTATTCATTTACTGGATAACCCTATGCAAATCAGACAGTTTGACCTCCAGACTGATGCCAAGTAAGCGGTTAATGATGTCACGCTTGAACTCTTTTTAAGCGTCCGGTCACACTACTTACTACAGGATTCCCAACCCATTCCTGTTCACTGCGTCAATTGGCGCAAGGAATGTGCTAACGAAAATAAAAATCGCAATTTCGTATGAAAATATTCATTAACTTGACAAAATACAATGTGAAAAATCTAAATTTGTCAAAAGTCTGTCCTAAAATTATTGTAAATTTTCAGAACTTCTTGGTATCGACGTGGGTGTTTGTGTGTGTGATTTGGATTTTAAATGTTGGGGCGTCATGCCGCAGACATGTATGTAGCACGATATCCCGTGTACCGCTCCAGTGGCCAAGTGGTTAAAGCGTCCGCCTCGGATGCGGTAGGTAGTGGGTTGGATCCCCGGTCGAGTCATATCAAAAATATACAAAAATGGTATTACAGCTGCCTCGCTTGACGCTCAGCATTAAGAGATAAGTACTATGACTGGTCGGCCTGGAGTCATGGTGGGACATAATGCTATATGTCTGCAGCATGATGCCCCAGTGCTTAACATCACTATAAACTGCCACACTGCAGACATCGTAGCGAAATTGTTAAAGCTACGTTAAAAATAATAATCACTTCACATCTGTCCCACTGAGTGATATTATTCTGACACCAGGCCGACCAGTCCTAACACTAGGCAGATGTTAGTACCATTTCTATAAGTCTTTGGTATGACTCGGCCGGGGTCTGAACTTGCGACTTCCCTCATCCGAGGCGGACGCTCTAAACACCAGGCCACCGGATCAGTATAACGATGTAGTAATGCAGCTATCAATTGAACAGAATGGATAAATGAATTCATGAACAAATATGGAAAGTAGATCAACGTGTTTTAGTAGATAGATTAAAATATTTCGCTCCTGAAGTGGAAATATTTTGCAACGTTATTCTTAAATTCGCCACTTTTGATAAACTAAAGTTTCCACTTCACTCGTCAGGACATAAACCGTTCTCAGCATTTTTTTCTTCACCTGCACATTATAACAGTGGGATTACCACTTAAGTAAACACAACCGGCACTAACGCAAAGTGTCTTTTAAAGATATTCTGACGGAGTGAATTGGAAATGCAATTTTAAAGAAATAATGATCTGTTTTATATTACACCAAACGGTTAACAAAATACAAGCAGGTAACATTATATCTCAGGATTCCGGAGCTAAAATCCTATATACAATAAGTGTTGCTTGTCCCGGGTCGGTCGTCCGAGGCATAGGCCTATATATGTGTGTGGAATGCAGTGGATCGACAACCCTCGGTTAGCGAACATTATTTTTAGCATGAATGCCTACAAGTTTTATTTTATACACCTATACACTCCGGTGGTCTAGCGGTTAGAGCGTCCGCCTCGGATGCGGGAGGTCGTGGGTTCAATCCAAGGTCGAGTCATACCAAGGACTTACACAAATGGTACTAACAGCTGCCTCGCTGGACACTGAGCATTAAGAGGTTGGTGTTAGGACTGGTCGGCCTGGTGTCAGGATAATGTGACTGGGTGGGACATCATGCTACATGTCTGCGGCATGATGCCTCAGTGCTTGACATCACTATAAACTGCCACACTGCAGACATCGTAGCGATATGACTGAACAATTGTTAAAGTTACGTTAAATCTCTCTCTCTCTCTCTCTCTCTCTCTCTCTCTCTCTCTCTCTCTCTCTCTCTCTCTCTCTCTCCCAATCTCTCTCTGATATGTTTATTATCAGCGTCGATACATTCAAACACTTGTTTGAATAGTTTTCAGATAAAAGCAGTAGTTAAAATACATATAAAATGGAAATAAATAATTTTTGTTAAGTAATTAACAAATCACGGGTCATTATTCCCGTGACAGTATTCACAAAATCAAAATACTGGAGATTAGATCTAAGTGCACGCTAAGCATACACTCCAAATGTGCAAATAATATGACATAAAACATAGGATGATCTTGTGTAAGAAAGCTACCATTTAGTGTAAATTTGTACGATATTCTTTCAGCTATGTTCCTTTTACGAAATCGTGTATTATTTGGCTACAGTTTGTACACTACTCTTTCGGCGTTATTGTTGTTGTTGTTGTAGGGTTTAACGCCATTTTTCAGCACAAGATAGGCTATACATGTAGGACAGTATAACTGGTGGAGGAAGAACCCTGGAAAACCCCGGAAAGAACCACCGACCCACATGAAGCTATTGGCAAGCTTTCTACCATACCCACGTCAGCAGAGTCCGAGATTCGATGCCACACAGGCAGATGTGAGAAGTATTTGTACACTACTGTTACAACAATGTCCCTTATACGGAATCATGTATGCTATTCAGTGTCGATTTTTATACAATACTTTTTTAGCTATGTTATTTATACGAAGTCATGTATTACTATTTAGTGTCAATGTGTTCAATACTCTTACGGCTATGTTCCTTACACGAAATAATGTACACTATTCAGTGTAGTCCGAGTTTCCTCTGAACCTTGACACCCCATTTTTGATATTTGGTTTTTATGTTGGGGTGTACACCCCAACATAAAAAAACAGATATCAAAAATGGGGTGTCAAGGGTCAGAGGAAACGCGGACTATATTTAGTGTAAATTTGTACAATAATGTTTCAGAGAATCACGTCAGATCACATTCAACCGATCCCTGCTCCAACACTTTAATACTTTCAACAACTGTTGGCATGATTATACAAAAAAGTTACACATGGAGAACTGAGGAATAATTGCAGCTCCCAGAGGAACATCTCTGCAATTTACGTCTAAGTGACGCTCCTATCTGTGATCGAAAAATTCAATTTGTTTTTCATGTTGTAGGTATGCAAATCAAAGACGAATATTAAGTACACAAACTGAATTTAAATTAGATTTGCTCTTTAAAGAGAAATTCCAAACTAGCAAAAGATAAGCAATGAAATTATACTGTTGGTTGTATTAAAATATTTTAAAACTACACAGCGTAACAGTTGTATCCCAACAATGCTTTGATTTTTTTTCTTCTGATAAATAGGATAAATGATTTATATCTCTCTTCTACCTTCTTTCATTCTTTTCTCTCATTATATCCTTTTAATATCGCTATTCTAATACGTATTTATGGTATTAATTTTGTACATAGGTCAGCCATCGTAAATATTTTGTATTAGAAAGTACTCTTTGCCTGGGAAATAATTCTGTATAAACAAATCTTCGTTTTCCAATTACGGTCGGCCGGGATGACGTAACATCACTATCAATAGGCTGCAAAAATGTACGATAGCTGTGAGGGGCCGTGAGGAATAAATCAAAATTATTCATAAACTAATTAATTTTAGCACGTATATCATCATTTTTGTCAAATCAGAAACTTTAAAAAAGGTGTTCGTCCATTAGACAAATGACTATCCAAATTGATTTGATAATTGTTTCGATGAGCAAATATTTTTTTTCTTTTGTTCAACACTAAGTATATGATTGGTAAAGATCCAATTTACCCATATTTGGATTTTTTTAATGGCCTCAACTTAACTAATAGTTTGCTTCAGATTTAGATATCTTAATCCGGTGTAACGTTTATGCCAGAGTTATCGCTGTTTTTTTTTTTTTTAACTGAAGAAAAAAAAAGAGATGAAAGAATAAATCGAACAGTGAACATATTATTTTTTAAATTTAAACAGCTTAGGAATAAACAATCGTGTGGGTGACACAATCTTTTCAGTTTTTAAGTCATCAAATTAGTATAATCTAACAATTCGATTGCATTTCAAAGTCGCATATTTTGACCCCAATGGCCTTATATAATTATGACTCCACACAAAATTTAGATACCATTGTTTTTTTTTCCGCTGGAAAAGATTTAATTTACGATATCAGTATCCGTACCTTACGTATTCTTTCATTTTGAGTTTAGCCCACGCCAGGCATATTGAACCAGACTTGACCCGCAATGAAAAGTCAATATCTAAACAGTGTTTAGTAGTTTCCCATCAGTGGGCTCTTACAAACCAGCGCGTACTTAAACAACGTAATAGTAACGCATTCATTGTTGTAAAGGAAAAAGCAAGAAGTGGTTTCACTACACATATCATGTCGGAAGGAAAGAGAGTAGTAGCTATTGCTATTGATGAGAGCGAATACGCCGAATACGCCCTACAATGTAAGTATACATGTTATATATTTACTGACATGTAGATTTTATTCACGTGCGGTGTGTATCTATAATCCTGGCCCATGACTCGTGATAGGCGTCTCGACTCAAAGTTGTTAAGAGCATGCGATTTAGTCCGATGAGTCAGGCCCCTAACATGTAGTACAGATTTGGGGGCTGATTTATCGGAACATATTTAGCACAGATCTTTATCGAAAACAATATCTGGAAGAACCTATACGAAAAGATAATGAAAATTTGCAACGGGCTTCACGGTGTAAAATTCCAAAGGTCGGGACGAAACGTAAACTTAAAAAGTGCCTCAGGCGCTCGAAGATAAGCAAGGGGTTTATCTAAAATTGGTGGGCTTGGATGGGGGATCTGTAAGGGGCTGTGGTCTATAGTCTAAAGGTTTTTGTGACTGGGTGTGGTGGGATCAAATCAACCAAGAGGTAATGGGTACAGGGAATCCCTCGTAGTTTCTCCTGTTTGGATTGCAGCAAAATACCCCCTCACGGTACCCAATGTTTTTTTTGTTGTTTTTTTTTTTTTCTGAACGATACGATCTTTGATCAATACGTATTGTTATAGCTGAATTTGTCTAATGCATTAATGGGATTTTAGAGCACCCTCAACAAACTGGTATACACCTGGCATGTATTCATTGTACTGTTTACAGGATAAGGAGTATACGCATTAAAACGTTATCACTGAGTATGCCTATGTGTGTTGATGTTGCATTTACAACACTTACATTCAAAGTTATTGACTAAAATAAAAATATTATCTTGTGATGATACATGGAATGTCACCCGGAATTATTATTCCTCCCGAAATTATTATTATTATTATTATTATTATTATTATTATTATTATTATTATTATTATTATTATTATTATTATTATTTCTCCAGGAATTATTATTATTATTATTATTATTATTATTATTATTATTATTATTATTATTATTATTATTATTATTATTATTATTATTATGTCTCCCGGAATTATTAATATTATCGTTCATATTTAATTAGACTAACCTGGTTATAGTGCAAGTGACCATCCATAAATTCACGCGATTTTGGTCAATTTTTTACCCCCACCCACAGTCATCACACTTCGTCACAAAAAGTCAGACCCCCTCAAATATAACGTCACAAAATTCTGCCCCCCCTCCGAAAAAGCCGTAATTTTTATTTGAAAATTAACATGTTTCAAATTACTTTATTGTCATTGTAATATGTATTTAGCACAGAAGTCTGCAGTAAAGCATGACGAAATTTCTGACATGAAATCACCTTAACGGTAAAATAAATCAACAGCATATATATTTTTTAACACCATATATTATTAGTTAATTTATAATACCGCTAAGGTGATTTCATGTCAGAAATTTCGTTGTGCTTTTTTGATAAAACTGCAGACTCCTGCGGTATTTGGTGTGGCGCTGCACTGATATTTTTGTAGGAGAAAACGTGTTAAAATGGAGGCACTAGAAAAACTGAAATTAGCATAAAATTCTTGTGAAAATATTTGTTGTCTTGGTAAAATTGCAGAATTAAGTTTGGCGAGAACAAGATTATTTCAACCTCGCTTTATTGACACCAGAGGACCGGAAACGGAAGAATGCTATTTGGAATAAGCCATTTCTGGGGCTAGATGGGGTGATGTTAGTTCGAAGACGAGTTCATTTTAATTTGAGCTCGTGCACGACAAGCGTGAAGCTACGTAAAACATCATTAAATAAATTGTAAGCATTAAAAAAAATAAAGAATGTAAATTAAGTGGAACTTTTATTTACAGTTGCGCATTTTGATGTGACGTCACATTTCTTAAACACTATCACACAAACCTCGTCACACATCGTCACGAATGTGTGACCCCATACCCCCAGATGCGTGACGTCATTTATGAACGGCCCCCCAATCAACTGACTACTGATGGCTATGTAGGGCCCAATGATAAGCTGTCCTGACTTTGCATGCCACTTCAAATCTCCTCTCCCGTTTTGCCCATAATTTCCTTACGGTTTGCACATTTAATGGATTGTATATACGAGTCTCGGGTTGGGCTAATGTGGGTATGTGAGAAAGTTTGCTACTAGCTTCCTCTGGGTCTGTGGTTCTTACCAGGGGTTTCCTGTTCTCTTTCTCCATCATTTATACTGTCCGCCATGCATAGCATATAGCGTGTTATAGTGGTTATAGTGTGTTGGGTAAAAATGGCAATAAACCAAGAACACACACACACAGAAGTACTATTATTATAAACATTATTATTATACACATTATTATTATTATTATTATTATTATTATTATTATTATTATTATTATTATTATTATTATTATTATTATTATTATTATACACCCTATACACTATACATAGCACAAAACGACAATAATGATGAAAAAATTCATTTTCAATTAATCACTTACACTGACATTCTGAAAGGACCGCGAGGATAAAATATTAAAATATTGTGGCATATAATGATGTAGCAGCAGCTTATACTGAAACATCAACAGCTGTTACTACTGCTATTACTTGCAACTACTACCACAACTACTACTAACAGTAACGCTGTTTGTCTTCGATAATGACAGTTTTGACTGTAACAGATCTGCACATGCATCCGCGATGTCATTATTTCGTTGAAAGGGATGTTTTGTCTATATCCGGGCGAGATTATTTTCATATGTTTACACCTTAAAGAATTCAACATGATCCCATCCGTAATAAATGTGTTCTGCACCGACAATAACTGATTTGATTCTCACGTGCTGTAGTAGATAACAGTAACTAGCAAAATAATTGATCTTGTATGTCAAGGAAAACAATTTGTTCATGAATTACTTAACCCTTGCACTCATCGGTGCGGAAGAAGGCTAACTATGAAATGCTTTACTATTTAGTTGGCAGATCTGTGTATTGGTTCAGTCTAACCACACTTTATATAAGCACTATTAAATTGTGTAAGAATATGCATTTGGCTTATTATTTGGAATAATGGCATATTACTAATATATCAAACTGCGCTTGTCTAATTTAACTACTTCAGTTTGAGTGCTTGGAGCACCGTCTTTAATAGTTAATACATGCTCTTAAACCTCTAAATCTTCAGTCATTATGATATATAAGTGTGTGGCTGCCCTAAACATTAAGTTAGTATAATGTTTGGGTGTGGGTTAGCCCTAAGCCTTAATTCAGTATGATGTATATGTGTGGGGCTGCCCTAAACAATAAGTCAGTATGATGTATAGATATGAGGCTGCCCTAAATATTCCGTCATTATGATCTACAAGTGTGGGGCTGCCCTAAAGTCTACGTCAGTATGCATATGTGTGGGACTTTCTTAGATACTCACTCAGTATGACGTATTTGTGTGGTGCTGTCCTAAATATTAGGTCAGTATGATGTATTAGTGGGGTGGGGGTGGGGTTACCCTAAACATTAAGTCAGTATGATGTATAGGTGTGTGGGGAGGTTGCCCTAAACATTAAGTCAGTATGATGTATTGGTGTGGTGCTGTCCTAAACAATAAGTCAGTATGATGTGTAGGTGTGGTGCGGTCCTAAACATTAAGTCAGTATGATGTATTGGTGTTGTGCAGTTCTAAACATTAAGACAGTATGATGTATAGGTGTGGTGCAGCCCTAAACATTAAGTCAGTATGATGTATTGGTGTGGTGCTGCCATAAACATTAGGTCAATATGATGTATTGGTGTGGTGCAGTCCTAAACATTAAGTCATGATGTATGTGTGTGGTGCTGTCCTAAGTCAGTATGATGTATATGTGTGGTGCTGTCCTAAGTCAGTAAGATGTATAGGTGTGGTGCTGTCCTAAATCAGTATGATGTATAGGTGTGGGGCTGTCCTAAGTCAGTATGATATATAGGTGTGGGGCTGTCCTAAGTCAGTATGATGTATAGGTGTGGGGCTGTCCTAAGTCAGTATGATGTATATGTGTGGGGCTGTCCTAAGTCAGTATGATGTATAGGTGTGGTGCTGTCCTAAGTCAGTATGATATATAGGTGTGGGGCTGTCCTAAGTCAGTATGATATATAGGTGTGGGGCTGTCCTAAGTCAGTATGATGTATAGGTGTGGGGCTGTCCTAAGTGAGTATGATGTATAGGTGTGGGGCTGATATATCAGCCTAGGATGATTCTCTAGGAGCTTGCCTCTTGATGTCCAGAGAAAAAGTCACTGTGACATACATTGCTCAGTTGTCAGTATTATTATTAATGCTTGTTTTCTTGTCTCTGACAATCAACATAATCATACAGACGCTTCAAAGTGTGAAACTAAAAATAATTATTTTGGTTTGGGCCAGACTCCTCGCCCCATCAACAAATTTGTCAAAAATTTATGTTTCAGTTTTCTTGTTTTATTGGATTTTAAGGCGATTTTAGGCTAATATGGCACATAGGCTATACTGACTTTTTCACTTCCATCACATTTTGTCAATGAATGATTCATTGTGATGAATTATTGCTTAAAGCGAGTATTGTAAGTTAACTTTTACTGGTATTGTTTCAGTTATGATGAAATTTCGTATCATTTTATCGATTGTCCATAAGCTCGTGGATATATATATATATATATATATATATATATATATATATATATATATATATATATATATATATATATATATATATATATATATATATATATGCACTTAAGATGGTGGAGCGTTTGATACTTAGAGTACAACAAATCTATCGTCTGCACAAACATTCATTCAGTACAAAAGAATATACACTCTCAAATGATGTGTGTGTACGATTAGGATTTTGAACATAGCTTTAACAATTTTCCAGCCATATCGCTATGATGTCTACACTGAGGCACCGTGCCGCAGACATATGGCATGATGTCCCACTCATTCACAATATCTTGAAACCAGGCCTATCGGTCCTAACAATAACCTTTTTATGCTGAGCGCCTAGTGAGGCAGCTGTTAGTACCTTTTTTTTTTTTTTAAAAAGTATTGGTATGACTTAGCCTAGTCTGGTCCCCTGCTTAGTATGCTCCCTGCGTTGCACTCCGCTATACTATAGTATAGCGGAGTGCAATACAGGGAGCATACTAAGTAGGGGACCAGACTAGACTCGGCCGTGGTTGGAGTTCACGATTTTCTGCATCAGAGGCGGGCGCTCTAACTACTAGGCCACAAGAACGGTCATCTCAAATGATAGAGATATTAGCTGCATATTTAAAGAATGTTCTAAGTGCATCCCCACATACAAAACATTTCACGTATTTCATCCAAAAAGTAGTGAATGTGCCCATCGAAATGAAAAAGGTAATGAGTTATTTTCGAACAAATGCAGAGATAAATATGGACATACCACTTGACTGGACGGCTTGACAGTTCAAAATTTATCATACAATTTTGATCGGAAGGAAATCCGACTGATTACGAAATACTGGACGATAAACTGTGGGCGACTTTGTGTGCGTCCAATGTTCCTATTAACCCATTATGGATCCATATGTGTAGTATCAACTCCCCACCTATGGTGTCCTGTTGCATTTACCGCTTATATATTGTAATCTCTGAAACTCCGACTTTTCACACTGGCAACTGTACTTATTGGATAATATTGTCTAATCATAAAGACATGTTTTTAATCTGCTTGCTCTTGCGCTTACAAAAAAAAAAGCGCCCGTGCAAATTGGAGACAACGGACAATTTTGGCTTTTTGTAAGCACAAAAACCATACCTTTATGCGTCTTTGAACACTGCTATTTCAAGCGCTGGCACCTCACAGTTATCTTTCCCAGTATGCATCCAAGGCCTTCATGAGTGGTGCTGTTCAAGCAGACGTAAATGACTGACCATGTTCTCCGATGACATGGGAGACGTTAAAAGATCGGACGTGGACGTCTCTCCGATTCTCACCAAGCCACTAGGTTTTGTAGCCAAACACGTTAAAGTCTTTGACGCCAGTGGTGCACTTTGCGATGGTGGTATATCGGTGGAAAATATCAAATAGTATATTGATGTTGATAATGCCATGGGCGTCTCAAAGACCAGTGCTACAACGAGCGGCTTGTTAGTGGTGAAGAACAATTTGATTAGAAACGGTAATTGACTTCGTCGATATTCAAGATGCCGCTAAAGTTTGTCACTAACTGCGTGCCAGACGCACCAGTCAGTAATGCAGTCAGTATGTACTAACGTCTCTTATGGTCCGCTACACTCATTTTCAACTTGGAAATGTTGATTTCCTGTAGCCGATACCTTTGGGTTAATCGATAACCATTATTATGTCTACCGTGTCTGAGGTCATCAGTGCGTACCTAATTTTGCGGTCATGTACTTAACGGTCAGCAATATTACGTTGGTTAGCGGGACGTTAGCACTGTTACTGTTATTATAGCTGGGATTAACGCACCCCTCCCCAGCTCCACTGCCCACCCCCGGACCAAACCAAAAAAAAAAAAAAATGTTGATGGTTTCCCATCAGCAAGAACAAATAACACTTTTACCGACCTAGGCGCCACATTTTACTTAATTAATCTCCACGGACGTCATGGCAACATATTGTAAGCATCACTTTAAATCCGTGTAAGTGTTGAAAGATTTACTACTAGCTTTGCATTTGTGTTGCCGCTGGAGACGCCATCATGTGTGAGGGCTTCAACGTCGACGCATAAGCGTCACGACTCTTAGGCATTCTATTTTCGACTTCCGCAGTTAAAATCTAAATTTAGCTTAACCACCCCACACCCCAAAAACCAAACAAAGAATAAAACCTAAACAAAACAAAGCCATAGTGGAGTAAAGAGACACCAACGAAGAACAAGAATCATTCTTGCCGCCTGCCAGTCCTGAGATCGACGAGAAAGATGGAGTATCGGTGCAGTTATCATGTCGGCATATCCAGAAATTCAAGACCGATGAGATTTTTTTTAGCAGAATAGGATCAGTGAAGTTGAAATATTCTTTAGTACATCGGCACAATGTGCAAAATTTACACATGCCTAATAAACATGATGGATTGTATTAATACCACACTAACAACTTTTGTCTGACTAAAGCAGCACGATGAAATTTGCTTCTAACCTTAAACAAAGCTCAGCACAATTGCAAATCACATATTTAAGGCGAAACGCGACTGTGCTATCACTGAAGGGTTCGAACGTGTTTTAAACGAAGTCGAGAAATACTCAACTATGAAATATGAAGCGCATGCTGGGTCACACAAGGTATGCACTTCAGTTATAATCGACGAAGTGGCATTCTTACCTCCAAACTAATATCGCCCGGAAGAGCCAAAGCTTGGGCAGAGATAATGCAAATCTCGCTGGAAATCCATCTTAAGTTGTGCGTTGTCGTTTCAACCATTGGAACAACAGGTTTCTGATGCAAATTTTCCTAGCGCATCTCCAGCATGGGATGTGATTATTTTCAATAAGACCCCATCGCTTTGGCAAGGTCCTTCCAAACAACCTATATTTACCCCTCCGTTCCATAAAATATTGATTTATGAAAAAGAAAAGTTAATGAATATGCAAAAAGGACTGAGGTGAATAGATATTTCCGATGAATAGGATATGATTCAAAGGAAACTGAAAACTATATGCAGTTCTGATTTGATAGTTTACAGTTGAACCAAAACCAGCCACTAGACCTATTCATTTCTAAACACGAATGCAATAAAATACTAAATCGCAGGCAAAAATGTTAGTGCAAGATTGCAAGGTTGGTGGCTCTAACCGTGGTTTTCTCGGGGTTTTCCAGGTTTTACTGTCCGCCATATATAGCCCTTCATGCGCTCAAAAATGGCGTTAAACCCAAAGCAACAACTTTAGAACATTGGAAAGCTCTTTCAAAATTGAACTGGATGACCGTCATATTTAGTCTTGTGCTGGACTATTTAAGAGCACAGTCGCCACCAGAAAGGTAGGATATTCCTCATATGCAAAGCAGAATGATTGTTGGGATGGAGTAAATCTCAGCCGGCCTAACAACCAGGCGTTTTTAAGCGACAACAGTACCCCCTCATCCTATTGCCAATCGTCATTCAAACAAATGGAGCCATCCAAACTGCTGACAGTCGTTCCGACGGTCGCCTCCCCCCACCGTTCCCCACCCAGGCAAAGCGTGATGGAAGCAAAAATATTCCTTTTACATATACTTAAGGATAAACAAGCAAAAAAAAAAAAACCCACCACGATTCAAAATCCTGGAAGGGTCAACAAGTTTAAAAACTGTTTCCATCACCCACTGAAGTATATTTACTTGCTAAACACTCTTTGCAACAAAATAAGGAAGGAAAGCATAATCTATCTACATTAACTTTCCAGTTTTGTGTGCTACTAATCCTTTGATAAACGAATTCAACACAAACAAACCATTACCTCAACATTGCCTTATTATTTTATTCATTATATAGAGGAGATCTGCTGGGTTTTTGAGTAGATATACGGAAATATTTATCTAGTGAAGTTCTGATATTTTGTATTGTCAATCGTGGTTTCCTCACTCGTGACAATACAATGTTTCCACTTTGTTTGTGATAAAAGTGATATCGCCAATGTGACGATGTATCTTTTTCTCCGGCTTAGTTATTTCATTATATCAGTATCAAATACAAACTAAACACGTATATTTTGGTCTAGAAAATGACCAGTTGTTTTGTGTTTTGTTTCGAAAACTTAAGTTTTGATAATTATTTTTTTTCGTAAATGATAACTCACAGGTTGCGCCAGTTCGGCAGAATTTTATAATAAACACGTTTTAAAAAATATGTTTTGCAATCTAATCGGTGTTCGGTGAAGATTTAAAATAAAGGCGCAAATAAAAATAAATTTAGTTTGTGTTTGTTTGGGAATTAAGCACATGCCACAATAATAGACAAGATGTTTTTTTTTTAATATGGTCTCACTTGCATACTTTTTTCATTGAATTTGTATACGATACTGACGTGATAAATAGTGAACAGATGGCAATTTTCCTGATACGTATAACGATGCAAAACAGCTGGTGACACCCAATGACATTATCAAATTGTATAAAGATGGATGTAACAAAGAATCAAATCTTTACTGATAAGTCAAATGGAGGCTTTATTTACATGCGTTCAACTTTTCGTATATATTTTTTTCGTGGCCGCCTTGGCAGAAGCTTAGAGATGGGTTTCATTTTTAAGTCTTGAGTGGCCACTGGTCGTCGAGTGGTCTAAGGCGCGTGACGTTATTTGCCAGTAGGTTCCCGAGTGTAGTTGGTTTTTCTCGGATTTTTGCAAAACACAACATAATTCTTAAGTCTGCATCTTTTTATTCGTAGTTATAATGTTGTTTAGGTGTTAAATTTTGGTGCATAAATATGCAGAACTGATACGTTAACTATACGAAACACTTGTTAGACTTCGTAGAGGTCAGATACTAATTTTTTGATATTATTTCATGTTGAATCAATAATTCAGAAATTAATATTTATATAAGCAATTTCGTTCATCCCGAATGCGGTGATGTAATTTTACAGCAGATATCAACAGTAGATACGAGTGCATGTTTAATTAAGTCTTCTTTTCAAAAGGACGGTATTGATTAATTCGTTGGAAGTCAGCATGCAGTAATTTTGTTTCTTCAGATTAGGCGGCATTCCGTTGTGTGCTGTGTGGATAACTATTTTTCTTCTTCTGTTGTTGTTGGTGGTGGTGTTGTAGGGATTAACGCCGGCTTTAGCACAAGATAGGCTATACATGGCGGCCAGTATAAGTGGTGGAGGAAGAACTTGGGAAAACCCCAGAAATAACCACCGACCCATTAGAAGCTACTGGTAAGCTTTCTCACCATACCCACATTTCTCCTGTTGCGTGATGGCAATTTAAAAATAAAACAGGTTCAAGGAAGCTGTGATTTGTAAAATTACCTCTTCCTTTTATAACAAGCAATGGGAGGCCATTTGTACTGCGCACACGTATAATCATATTGCACTAAAGGATCAGAACAGGGAACGTGTCCAATCAGAACTCATATGTATTCAGACATTTAGTGTCAGATGCTACAGATTTCAGTAACTTTACATCTTCAAAAAAGAACATCAGCATATATTTTAGACGTTAAAAACTGCTTAGTGGAATTTGATCAAATTTGACAGAAAGTGTTCTAGCTTGAAGGTCATTCAGATTAAATAAATGATGCCGTTCCGTAATCCAATATGGCATCCGTTTTTAAAATAGGAAGAAAAGGGCATTTAGATAGCTTTATTTATAATAAAAACCCTCACTTCGTTCTGGGCAATTGCACGGTTGGTTGTTTGGTTTTAATGACACCCTATTGGGTATGTCAATGCTGAAGAATTGGGAGACAGCTGAAAAGGACTGATCTGGGCGGGTGTCGAACCTGCGACCTTTACATTATCAGTTCAAAATTGTACCACCTAAGCTACTGCAGCTCCCACAAATGATGCTAACCTTTGTGTAAATCATCATGAATTTTGTATTTGTTCATATTAGGACGATGATATAGTCATTAATGCTTCGGTGGGGATGTTATATATTTAAAGTGAAATACATTTTTAAGTAATTGGTTATGTACATCTTTAAACTATTGGCAAGTTTCGTGCAAATCGTACATCTAAAATATGGCCACCAAGGCAGCCATCTTGAAAATCTTGTTATCGATACTCCACCCGAACATGTGATATTTTTTTCACTAAAAGATTTCCTATGACGTCTAGTTAGTCCTAAATTACAATGGTGCTGATCTGGTGTCCAAAATGACACCCACACTGAAAATCTTGTTATCGCTACTGCTGGTCATATCAACAAGGGGTATTTCACTAATAGACTTCTAATAATATCCAGTTATTCCTCAGTATGATGACGATCTGAAATTCAATATTACCACTAGGCAGCCATCTTGAAAATCTTATTATGATGAATGGATGATCTTATCAACACGAGATTTATACAAACAATTTCTTATGATATTGTTACAAGCCAGGGGCCTATTACTTGACCGAGCGGTGTCAAAACCCTGGGCTCGAATCCCGCTAGAAGTCATAAGTTTACCCCATATTTCCAAAGACTTCTATACAACTTCAGTTGTAAGTCGGAAAGCCAGACGTGTCCATTCTGTACATAGAGTTTACAATAATTAATACAAGAACACATTATTTACAACTTGCAATTTAGCCATCGCACGCACATCCCCACAGTTTCTCTATATTAGCTTTCCGTTCTGCTTGTAATTCACACCGTAGAAACTGCACAACTATCCCTAACACGGAGAACTATTTTAACTGCCTACCTGAGGCCAGTCGGACTAACGTTTCAAGGCACATCGCACTAGTATACCTACTCGCATTTGCCGCTATGGCAACGTAAACGGTATCTACCGAGTACTTTCTCATTTATCCCATTGTGTAATTTACCGGTTTACTACCATTAAAGACTGTTGCTGCAGTCACAACACCGATGTATACCACTAGTTTTTATAAAGTGCTTTATCGCTCAGGTACAGTCATTAGGATTGGGTCTGAGTTCGCTACTCATTGGCTATGGCATCTCACTAACACTTTCTCTCCGTGACGTTTGCTCCTAATAATTAACTAATTATTTCGTTCTAGAAAATATTTCCCATTTCAACAAATTCCAATAATCAAACATGTAATCACACAAGCTTACAAATTGCTTAAACTGAATGCGCATCTCCTTAATTTTATTACAATATCGAAATGGTACTAAATGAAAATGGCACTGATCGGGTGTCTAATATGGCATCCAGCATGAAATGTTATCACTACTTTTTCTGAATTAATGGTCATATGATCATGGGGTTTTCACTTAAAGAAATATTATAATGTTTTGTTGATCCTAAATAAAATGGAGTTGATCTGACGATCAATAAGTGTCCATCTTGAAAATCGTCTTTTATCTACTTTTCGTACAGGGAAAGTTTCTCATTTTGAAATGGTGTTTTCGTCAGAGGTGTTCTTATGGTGTCTACTTAGTCCTAAATGGACATGACTAACCTTCAGCATATTCACTATGGAGTCCCTCTTTAAAATAGTATCTCTACTCCCAAACGGATGGCTGTATCAACATTGTTGTTTTCACCAATAGACGTTTGTAATATCAAGTTGGTTCTAAATGAACCGGTGATAGTTGTATATTTAATATGGCTGCCATAACTGCTGTCGAGGAAATATTGTTGTCATTACTCCTTCTGAATGAATGATCATTATAACATAGGGTGTTGACCAAAAGACTTCTCATGATTTCGACTCTAACCGAAGTGAAAATGGTGCCAGTCTGACATCCAGTATGTCGATCACAGTAGCTAATTTCAAATCTTGTTATCGCTGAAGAATATCAGAGATGGTTTTAACACTCAGTAGTAACAATGAAGAAATTATATTAAATTCATTTAAATTCATTTTTTATCCAGTAGAATGTTAGACACTTCAAGGGACTTTTTTTGTTTGCAATGAATAAAGTTATATTGCACATAAAAATTTATAATTTAGGATATGTGGCCGGTAAATTCATTATGCGGATGCACCATGATTCCAAAGACAAGATTATTTGAAAATAGCATTGGCAAATCAATGATTTTTCAGGAAATTATCAACGATATTCCAAGAGACAAGGTTTGCATTGAATGTATTGTGACAGGAAATAGTTATAAATTTTGATGTGCGATGACACTGCTGATCAGCATGCAGAAAAAGAATATATTTATTATTTGTATTATTAATACGCTGAATATTTTTAATACTTTGTACTGATTTTGAGATCACAGGATAGCCCTTATATTTATTGTGGGATTTTATTGTTTTGTCTGGTTTTAATGACACTTTTAATTCATTATTGGGTGTATCGAGCACAGGAACCAAGACCTAAGTGTCTCTCCCAAAGACAAGCAAAGGCAGCCGATCCGGTCTGGCCGGGGTTTCTATCGAACCCTCAACCCTTGGATTGCGTGTCGAATGCCTTATCAACTGGGCTATCAAAGCTAATAAATAAACCACACTGTTACGTGTAGGCTAGTACAAATGTAGCAGAAGAAAATAGTGAAGTCAAAAAGCTTTGTATATTTTAACAAGATAATTTATTCCCTAGAAACAATGTAAAAGTTGGTAAATAGGACCTACCGTTTGTGAATATAATTCGATATTTGATCCTAAGAATGAAAACACAAGTCCTATCACTAAATAGTTCTATTAGAATCCAGGTTCGAGACTCGATGACGTACAAATATGGAAGGCGATGACGTCAGATGTCCAATGTACGAATATCAACAATTTTTCACTTGAATCACAGTTGTTTTTTTTTCAGAATAATTTCAGAATAAATTTCCATGAATATCGTTCAGAATTACTTTATAAGAAGTCAACTTGTTGAGTTTCCGGGAGAATAAATTATTAAATCCATGATCAGAAAAACAATCTGGCAACAAATAAAAATAACACGGTGTTCCTTCAAGATGTTAAAACGACTCTGCCATAAGAATATTAAGAATGCTTATTTAAACCCCCAAAACATCATTTCAAGTCGCGCGAGATTGGATATGAGGTCTCTTACTACAAGAAATCCAGCATGTACGCCAGTGTAGTCCCACTTAAAAATCAATCATAAATAAACGTTGTTTACACATGGTGATCATTCAAAGAAAGTATGGCCCTGATACTGACAAATCATTTTAACTGCCTGTTTACGTTTTTGCCAGCCCAAGACGAACTAGGGTAACTAAAAATAATTCTCTTGTAACACTTTTACATCTTAAATAAAAAACGTTTGCTAAAATAAAATATGAAGAATTTTCAATCCTTTCAACTATCATTCTAATAAAATTAATTTTAAAACTAACACACTAGCAATTTAATTACATATACATAACACACCATAAACATATTTAAGTTTTTTTTTAATCTCTTTTTCAAAAGGTATAGGAAGAATGTCGTTACATTACACACTCAAATTGGATTTGGGAATTATGCTGCCTATATTTCCCGTTTTAAAAAAAAAAGTTTTAGTATCAGAATTGATGGGGGGGGGGTCACCATTGCATGACGTTTTTGCTATATCAACAACTTTCCATGTACTATCTTGGTTACAACTTCACTAATACTGTGATGTTTTTTTTCTGACATCTTGAAATGTACACCGGTTACAAGAGTCCCCACCCCAAAATGGGTTGGAATGTCAAATTGTTGGCATGCAAGACAGAACAAGACAATACAATATTAGGCGCAATATTTGCTAGACATTCAATCACAGCAGTATACATGTACATAGATACAACTGGACAAACCACCCAACGCATAGCTTGAAACATGAGCAAGCAAAAACATTTTTTAAAGGCAGTGATTTAAGGTAACTTTAGAATCTGGATAAATTAAAACCACAATTTAGGATAATTTGAACACTTCCCCCAAGCAAACATATATCGGTAAAGATTGAAATTTAAATTAACTGTAGAAACACCATATTATGCCTTGTAAAGCATACTGCGATACAGTTTACGCCTTACTTAAAAAGAAGGGAGTTAACACTAATAGTTGATGCTACACAAGACAAGGACATACAAACAAAGAGCGCTTACACAAACATTAGTTGTCGTTATTATATTTGGTTATTATTTACAAATATTATAGTTACAGTCTTATAGTTACATGATAGAATTAAAGATCTAAAATGAGTAAAAGCTTTATTTCTGTCCTAATGTGATTTTGTAGGTCATTCCATAAAATGAGTCAAAACTTGATTGCTCTCGGATGTGATTTTGTAGGTCATACCATAAAATGAGTCAAAACTTGATTGCTCTCGGATGTGATTTTGTAGGTCATTCCATAAAATGAGTCAAAACTTGATTGCTTACTAATGTGATTTTGTAGGACATACCATAAAATGAGTCAAAACTTGATTGCTTACTAATGTGATTTTGTAGGTCACACCATAAAACGAGTCAAAACTTGATTGCTCTCTAATGTGATTGTGTAGGTCATACCATAAAATGAGTCAAAACTTGATTGCTCTCGAATGTGATTTTGTAGGTCATACCATAAAATGAGTCAAAACTTGATTGCTCTCTAATGTGATTTTGTATAGGTCATAACATAAAATGAGTCAAAACTTGATTGCTGTCGGATGTGATTTTGTAGGTCATACCATTAAAATGAGTCAAAACTTGATTTCTCTCTAATCAGACTTTTTAAGTCATTCCATAAAATGGCACTAGCATATCTAGAAGAATTTTTGCTAAATGTTGAGGTTTAAATTCTCTAAAATATTTGAATATCTAAAATTATATCTGTTGAGTTCAAACATATAAATTCATACAAACGGGTTGGACCCTGAAGTGTGTGCGCCTATATAATTGGAAATTTTGCTGTAAGAAAGAGCTATAAGTAAAAAAAAGTCATCACACACAAATCTCAGAGCATGTCCTTGTATTTCTTAACGTTCAGAAGTGTTCACGATGCTGTAAAAATCACAGGCTAAGGTATAGATAATGAAATTTGAGAGGATGATTTTAGGTAAGAAAATCAGTTTGTTTAGTCTAGTTCAGATAGTTTGCCTTGAAGTTTTCCTGCAGAGACTTTTTTCCCAGTGAATCCAATTGCATTTAATAGTCAATATCAAATTAACAATTTGTTCACAGATTATGGCAGCACTGCTTAGGTTTAGCGCAGGCTTCATGAATATATTTTTAACCACAGTTAGTGCTTGACACTTTTCAGGGACCACTTAGGAAGGCTAAGTGGTTAGAGTGTCCGCCTCGAATGAGAGTGGGTTGCGGGTTCGGAAGACGGCCGAGTCATACCTTGTACAAGTGGTACTGATAGCTGCCTGGCTAGGCGCTCAGCATTAAAAGGTTAGTGTTATGGCTGGTCTATCTGGTGTCAGGATCATGTGACGGGATGGAACATGATGCTATGTGTTTGCGGCATGATGCATCACTATAAACTCCCACACTGAAGACATCGTAATGATATGCCTGGAAAATTGTTAAAGCTACGTTAAAAATCTAACACACACACACACACACACACACACTTTTCAGGATTGGCTTTCATTTTGTTAGCAGCGAGCCAGTCAGTTAGGTTGTTGGACTCTGCTTCATGTATATTAATATCCTGTAACATAAACGTCAAAGTGTTATCATCGGCATATTTATATAAAGAGCCATATGTAATAAAACAGAATATATCATTGAAAGGTAATGTTATGAGAAATGACCGATGAGGAGCCCCTTTTTAAATTTTTCCTCAACTGCTCAAGACACCCTTGAACGGCTGCTTTCGATTCCTACTGAGTCATCTGGCAAACCATGAGCCCTTAAGTTGCAAATCAGAATATAACGAGGGAGACAGTAAAAGAAACCATTGGATACATCCATCAACACAGGAGCTACGTATTTGTTTTTTTTTAAGATCCTTCATCCAATCTTAAGCCGATCATGAAAATTATTGAACTATAAAAGATGTGTTAATTAGATCTGTAATATGGTATAAAAGGATTGGTGTCCCAGCTTTGAACTGTTTGACAAGAGTTCCCTCCAGTAGCTTTTTAAACTTAAACCTCCCATCATTAGTATTCTTCTTCATGGATAACCTGCTTAAATTAGAAAATTGCATCCATGTTGCTATGGTAACATTCTTGGCAGTCAGATTGGCCATAGGGTCATACCAATTTCTACTGCCACATTTTTATACTAAAGATTTCGCCTATTTCTCACTCATTGTTTACGGTTTTTATATTTTCAGTCTATAATGATCTTATCTTGACCGTCCGAACATTTATTAGAGAAACATGGCTTAGTAGTTGACCAGACGTTCCTAGATCTAGTGCCCCCTGCATACCTTTATAAAAGTAAGCTCTCATAGACTTATTTGTTTAAATTTGTTTATATAATTTCTCTGCTTCCGATAGTTTTTTTTCCCTAGGCTTTGCATGATCTGTAAAGAGAGTATTTTTAAACAACATGTTTATCATGCATATCTTTGTTTAGTTCATGTAAAATAGTGTTTTTTTACGTGGCTATATGTGTTCTGTTTGTTTAACACTTTTAACAAGATGTTTTTTTTGCATAATGTTTACATATTTCATCCTTGGATTGGGACACAGTTGTGTGTTACATATACATTTTAAATTTGATTTGTTTTTAAGCAGAGAGACAGATGGAAGGGCGGATGTATTCATGGGATTCTTTACTTGGTTGGTTGGTTAATTGATGTGGCTAAAATATGTGCATAACATTAAAGTGAACATTGAGCAAATCGACAGCCTCAAAAAATGATACTTGAAAACGAGACGAATTCTTTTGGGAATGGCTTAGTCGACCGTATTGTGAATGCTGAGCAACATTAGCTTCTGAACGTAGTCATCTAGCGTCCGTTTTATTGGTTTATCGTTATCTTGTCGAACTCGCGACCGAGAGAGTGATGGTTCAAATTCTGCCATAAGCCAAAATTGGCTGTCGTGGTTGGGTTCCCTGGGCAAAGTACTTCATTCTTATTGATCGGGCATTGACCAAACCGTATTAATTACCTCAATTATCTGTCGTAAAACACCAAACCACGGTAATTACCTCAATTATTTGTCGTAAAACACCAAACCACGGTAATTAGCTCAATAGTTTGAAACCTTTGGGTATAAAAGCGACTAATATTTCATACAGTGCTGCTGTTACGAGCAGTGTTTACTCTCAGTAGGTTTTCGGATGCTAGAAGAAGCCATTTCTAGCAATATGGGAGCTGCTATTTGACCATTAGCCATGATGGAAATGAAATTATTACTGCTTGCGGCTTTCAGTTAGATGAATTTATGTCTGCCATAGTTCTTTAGCAACATAATGCCTGCGTATTTGATTTGTTAAATCTGAGTTCTGGTCTTGCAGATAAAAAAAAAAAAAGAAATTGGTCCAGCCCGTCTCCACTCGCTCTGTTGATTTTGCTCCACTGTTTTACTTTTTGAATACTTGTATCTTTATACATTCCCAATGTGTTTCAAATGTCACTCTTCTCTAAGGAGATAACCATCATGTTCATACTTGCTGGGCCTGTAAAGTCAAATGCACTTACCAAATAAAATTTTGCCTCTTGGGCAATCCAAATCATCAGATAGTCCTACATACATGAGACTCAATCTTCGGGGTGAAAGCCAAACGGAACACGCTGGTATTAGATTTTACAAACACAATTTCTGTTAAATTTGTAGACGAATATCCACAATATTTCTTGCAACAAGGTAATGTGAGGGAAAACCACTGATCATCGCAAACATCATAGATTACAAAAGCGACTTATCGGGTACTTAAATATATAATAGAAAGATGTGTGTACATGATTCACTGTACCACATGTGCGTGCGTGTATCTTTGTGTGTGTGTGTGTGTGTGTGTGTGTGTGTGTGAGAGAGAGAGAGAGAGAGAGAGAGAGAGAGAGAGAGAGAGAGAGAGAGAGAGAGAGAGAGAGAGAGAGAGAGAGAGAGAGTAGTTTTTTCTGAAGCATTACTTTCTCAGCTGGGCTTTCAGAGATGGTTTAGTTTTAATTAAAATAAATGACAGTAGGTTTAAAATACCGCATTTTTATCCAGAGCGAATAGAGGAAACATTGTTAGGCTCCGTCCCGTGTCTAGCTTTTACATAACTGTAATAATCGTAAATGTTAGACTATACCATCAAGCGACCGATTCCTGTGTTATATTTTTCTGTCTTGTAACTTGAGAAAGTTAATTCAGAAAGATTCTGCTATTTAAAAAATTCGAACAGAATAAAGCAAGACAAAGTTTTAACACTAACTCCATATATGTTTCATGTTTCATATTTGTTTATATAGAAATGATTTTAAAATCAATGAAACGCTTAACTGGATTGTGAAAACGGCAGATCGATCAACGCCATATCAGATGGACATATGAATATTCACCCACCATCGATTTTTATTGGAATCGCTGACAGAGCCAGTTATTTTCAGTCCAAATAGAAACAAACTGCTACCTCAAGAATTATTTTGTATCTTACTTTCGATTTGTTTTTAACGATGTAATTGAGAGACATTTTCATCATTATTAAAACCAAAGATGAATATAACATTTAAAAGCCATCATTTATGGGCCCCAAATTTTGTCCGGAAATGCAGTTTAATAATTTTATTTTCATCTTCTTTTCCTAAAAATACAATTTCAGCTGGACTAACTTTGTGTGGAACGATTTAGGAAAGCCCGTCTTTGGATACGAAGTTAACTCTTAGACTAATGACAACAGAAGATAATATACCTGTAGTTGTAAAGCCTTTAGACAGTTTGGATTTAATGACCGCCACCGTTTATATGTTTGGCTACCTGATTTTGCGCGGTGTAGATGGACATAGTACACAATTAATTTTACTATACGGTCTCTACATTTGTTCCTCAGTACTGAACTTTCCACTGTGTGACAATCAATACAAATCATATGTTAATCTAAAATACCTTCAAAGATGACTTAACGGTTTAGTTCTTGTCAAGGGTTGACCTGCATTTTTTTGAGAGGCTGAATTGTAAACAAAACACCAGGCAACGGAACACAGATTTCACTTCCGGATCATCACCATGACCTTATTACTCAATGTGCACTGTCGCCGAAATACACACAGACAACCACACCATAAGATCACATTTTAAAGAATAATCAATTGCCTTTAAATCCTTACCAAGAATGCCAAAATCTAACTCTAGTATCACCACCAAATTTAGACCGGAAAAAGTGATCTAAAAATAGACTGGGACTACATTCGTGGGTACTGAACCGGATTTTATTAATTGTGTACCGATTCCTGAAAGGGTCAATGTTTTTGTCAAACTTTTATATTTGCATTTTATTTTGCATGCCACTACTGTTTCAACTTCATACGTAAAGTCTTTTGAAATTTCCTTGCAAGCAAGACATGTGACAGCTGTCAGAAAGTGTGTAGTGCTGGTGTTCTATAGGGTGCAATTTGAGGTCCAATTGTTCTTAAGAAACCAAAACTAAATTTGCTATATCTTCCTTAATTATAGGAATTTTTCAATGCAGTAAAAACCTAATTGTAATACTTGATAAGGCCTGTCTGAAAATAGTCTTGAAATTAAAAAATATTGATATATTAAATTTTAATGACAATTTTAAAAAATATATAAATTTTAAAAACTTTTTATTTTACAAAAAATAAATTTTCATACAAGTTATGACATTCAGTTTGACAAATTTAAGGCAGCAATGTTGACTAATGAATGGTCTTTAAAACAAATGGTAGTTTAGGTCTGTACAACTGATAATATTAATCCCAGGGGTACTGAAGCATGATAGCTCACAGTGATTTTGACAGCAAATTACAATATGCCTATCCAGATGCATATAGGTGTACATACTAAAGAAACAATGACAGGTACTATGTTCCACATTTATTGTTTCAGGTACTTGGACAGTTGTTTGTATAACTAATATCCCACTCAAATTTAAAGTTTTGATGGGACCACTACCATGTTTTATAGCAAATATGCATTCCATTTTAATGCCGATAACTACAAAAGTCAACAATACAATATGAAAATACAGTTTCACCTTACTGAAAAAAGATGCGAATCTCTCTCATGAAGATCTAAGCCATGTCTTTGAGATGCTGTATATCAGTGTACTGATATGAACTCATCTTGGTCACTTATAGCAGCACACTGCACATGTCCTTATGAGACCTTGCTATCACCATTGGACTACTGGAGAGCTTCCAAATTGATCCAACTCTAATACTGTTTCAGATACCAGACTAGACCTGAAAATATATAACATGTTTCACTTAATTCTAAAAAAAAGGAAGATGTAGGCAAATGAAGTTAAAATGTGTTAGATATGGCGATTTCAATATAACATTCAGGTTGCAAATATGGTTAAAAAAAGGTAAACTTGATAGAGTGACACTCAAAGATGTGAAGCAATGAGCATGTATTAAAGTGACAAATGCATCCTAAAAATAGATGAAGTTTCTACAAGCATATTTAGCCATTTACAGGTTAAATAACTAATCAGGTAGAGTATGTATCATAAAGTTTAAGGCAATGTTGGAATGGTGAGGTTTGATCATTGGTGCAAACATTGATAAATACCAGTATAGTGGAAAGTCAAATGACAATGTACCAAATTAAAATTTATTACTATATGCAATCCTATTCATGAAGGAAAAAACAATTTTAGATATTGTGAGTGAATATAGCAAAATGTGGCCACACAGATCAACTATAGGTACAATAGATCCTATATCATCAACTAAATGTGAAATTTGCATCCCGAAAACTTGTAAACAAGGATGGATATTTGCATGTGTGGGACATATGCAATGTACTTGTTAAAATCACATGTGCAAACATGATTCAAATAATCTGTTTGAATATTTTTAGTCTATTTTTAAGAGTCTTGGCTACCAAGGTTTTAAGTTCAATGATTCAATGATTCAATGGAATTAAATATCAGCTGATGCTGCAATACCGCCCTCTGTCAAAGTACTAAATTGAAATGTGTTACCATACAGAGGCATATTCATGATGAAAATAACATCTTGGGATATTTTAAGTGCACACAATCAAAACTGAGCCTTACAGATTCACTATAGGTACCATGTCAGCCTAACAATGTCAACTTTTGATTCCAAACATTACAAAATATATGCATATTTGTTCATGTCAGCTATGTAACCATGTTAGGATCAGTTGTAGAAAGTTAAATTCAAATAATCTGTTTGAATATTCCTTATGTAATCTTTAAAGTGTCAGATAACAAATATTATTAGTCATTAATAATGCATAAAGCAAAATGGATCATGAGAATTCCCATAATATCATCTAGGCTACAATGTCGCACTACATCAATCAACATCTTAAAGAAACTGAACAATAAAATGGAATGCATTCTGTGTTCAACTTACATCATTTTGCTGTTTTCTTACATGCAATGGTAAATATACCTGGGTAAAGTATATTTTACCCCTCTGACCTGTATTTCATTCTCTGACAGCTTAATATGATTTTGTAGAGAACTTGAACAGGTTCTAGTATAAAGTCTTCATCTCTGTCCTCTCACTAAATACCCTATAACTATGGTTATAAACAATTACTGATAGCTATACAAGCAGATATGTGTTACTCAGGAAGTCACCCCATCATAAACACATAAATTAACTGTTTGAACCCCAAATAAATAGTTTCAATGACCTAAAGGTACAAAGCAAAGTAGAATTTTGTCTTCATGTATTTTAAATGAGGGTCTCATTTTGACTAATAAAGATATTTTCTCTGATCAAATTTGACAAATATCCATCATTTGAGCTTGTATATGGTGTAGGAGTATATATATGCTGATATCATTTAATATCATTCCCAAAAAATATTATATATGTGTATACTTGGTGGAAATTTTTTATTTTTTAATTGTTTTTTAAATTTCATTTAAATTTTTAAAATTAAAATTATTTTTTTACTTCTAATTTTATTTTTATATTTTTAAAGTCAATATACATAAAATATTAAAATTTCATGTATATGTCATTAATAATAAAAAATTTATATCAGTTTCAAGTTTTTACTGACAGGACATAGTACACAATTAATTTTACTATACGGTCTCTACATTTGTTCCTCAGTACTGAACTTTCCACTGTGTGACAATCAATACAAATCATATGTTAATCTAAAATACCTTCAAATATGACTTAACGGTTTAGTTCTTGTCAAGGGTTGACCTGCATTTTTTTGAGAGGCTGAATTGTAAACAAAACACCAGGCAACGGAACACAGATTTCACTTCCGGATCATCACCATGACCTTATTACTCAATGTGCACTGTCGCCGAAATACACACAGACAACCACACCATAAGATCACATTTTAAAGAATAATCAATTGCCTTTAAATCCTTACCAAGAATGCCAAAATCTAACTCTAGTATCACCACCAAATTTAGACCGGAAAAAGTGATCTAAAAATAGACTGGGACTACATTCGTGGGTACTGAACCGGATTTTATTAATTGTGTACCGATTCCAGATATCACTACATCTGTTTACCAGCTGTTGTCAGATGTTCGTGACCACATAGATATCACTACATATTGATCACCGATATATGGAGAACCGACACCTTGCCCCACCGTATCGGTTATATCACTGTGTATAGAAAGATCAACGCAAAATCCAGCTATCACATGATACAAAATGGTGGTATAATTTACAAGGTTTGGAGCGTTTTACTTTGATACTAATAGGCTGGATTGACATTTTGCAACACCAAACTATTTTTGTAAATTTTCCGGAAAAAAGAATATTAACTAGCATGTGAATAGAGGGCACAACAAACCAATATATAATGTCCCCTTATTGTCGAGCCCCTGCCTTTTCGCGGGAACAGAGTATCCGCGTTTCCATCTGTCCGTCACAATTTCGTTTACGCGCTTTAAATGTGAAGGTGTCACTACATATTTTACGAAGTTCACAGACAGCGTGACATGTGTATATGACCAAGGGGATTCTTAGTACATATAACAATTAGGGATTTTAGTGTGGGTAAAAGTAAAATATATAGCAGTACAAATGGGTCGGATATATATATATATATATATATATATATATATATATATATATATATATATATATATATATATATATATATATATATGTATATATATATATATATATATATATATATATATATATATATATATATATATATATATGTATGTGTGTGTGTGTGTGTGTGTGTGTGTGTGAAGATGGAATTTCAGAGACAGATGTGTGTGAGGGATGCAATAATAAACTTGGGTAACTAGGTCAGTATCATAGAAACTAATGTAAGTTGAGTGAGAACATATCAATAGCAAATCAAAATTTGGGGTTTCAGGATGGCTTTGACAATTCTGTGTAAACGGGTCAGCATCATGACATAGCTGGATAACTGGGTCATATTCCTGCTGTTTCAGTACCATTATAGTTAGGGTATGATCTGGGGGGAAGGGAGATGTCTTTCATCTAGTAATAATTAACCAATCATATTCTGTATGTGGGAAAAGGATGTGGGATAGATAGATAGATAGATAGATAGATAGATAGATAGATAGGTAGATAGGTAGGTAGGTAGGTAGGTAGACAGACAGACAGACAGACAGACAGACAGACAGACAGACAGATAGATAGATAGATAGATAGATAGATAGATAGATAGATAGACAGACAGACAGACAGACTGTTGGGTAGAAAGCTTAAGGCAGAAGGACACAAAGCAGATGGGGAAATGCAGCAGAAGGACAGATAAAGGAAAAGGGACAGCAGAGATAAGATGTAGTTGGAAATAAGAGAAATGATACCTAATAGACATAATGGAGTGATAAATAATTATTCTGAGTAGACAAATATAGTGAGAAACAATCTAGATAATCATTGATGTAGAATTTGGAGAGGAGCAAAGTCATAGGATGAACGTTATGTTTTAATTATAAATCGTGTTGTGTCTGTTAATATGGACCAGACTGAGCCCAGTGTATTGGGATGAGAATACAGTATCTCAGTACAAGCGTTCTATATCCAAATTTATTAAATTATAACTTGTATTAAATTGCTTTTCACGGAATTAAAGCGAGTAAAATATGTTTGAAAAGGAATTGTGCACTGATTGTTTGCATGGATGGGTCGGTCATAAATACATAGAGGATGAATTTTTTTCTTACATTAATACCAAATATATTTCATCGTGTCGTACCAGCAATATGCTATGTTAACGAGTGGAAAAGCCACGGGTTAAAATATATAGTTTTTGTTTATGCCAGATGAAATATTTTCGTTGTTAACTTTGGGAAAGAAACTTATAATCACTCTTTGACACAAAAACACTTAGCTCCACCCCCTTTGGGTAAATTTACCTCATTTTCATAGCAAGTTTATATAAATATACGTGACTCCTAAAATGAGTAAGATTTGGATTACCTATCTGCCCACAGTAAATTACATTTTTGCCATTTTGTAAACTATCTGAACCTCTCTGAAAACAAATACAAGTCCTAAACAACATTATATCACAGCAGGGTTTTGTTTGTTGTTGTTGTCAAGGATGTAAGAGGAAATAACTTCAGAAAGATGCAAACAGCGTATGGTCAGTTTTCTTTGTCAGATATCAACTTCCATATCGGAAATGTGAGGCAATTTCTGTTTATTTGTCCTAGATCACAGGGTGCTCTTTTTGATGTTGCAGGTACAACTTTTGTAGGCACGCACCATCAGGCGTTGAATGGGATATTGGGAAATCTTGTGAAAATATGAAAATATAAAAATATATATTCACATGTGAAAATATAGGAATGAAAACAAATATGAAAATTATTATGCCAAAATCTCTATATTTCTCATTTAAGTATATAATAAATATAATGCCGTGGTTTGATTTTACGTACTGTTGTGTCACGATAGTCCTGCGCTTAGGTTACTTTTACGTAGCAATAAACTTTTTTGCACCTGCTTTTGTTTAATTCGAAAACTTCTGTACAGGGTTTAGTAAGCAGAAAAAAAAAACTGGACCATCGGACGCACTAGATTGACATCGGACTGCGCATATAATAAATATTGATTCACCAAAGTCAGCGTGATATCTCTGTCATTCTCCATTTAGAAGTTCGTGAATATAATGCATTCGTTTCATTATGTGTGTGATGCCCCGCAGCGCTTTTTATAATACACTTACAAAGTTTAAGTAGTGGTCGTTATTTAAAAGTGACATTTGTTTTCACTTTCGTTTAAGAGCTATTTGTGCAAAAGTAAATCTGGATCAAGCGCAATGAAAATTGAACCAGTAGACTTAATGCTAATTGCTTAAGCCCTCAAAACAAAGGTGAAGACCCACAATTAATTGCTTCGTGACGTTTTCAAATTAGAATGAATTTAACAATTTATTTTCATTATTCTGTGTCTTAAAATCTGAATATTGGCTTAAAATTAACCCAATTTAGTAGTGGATATAACGGTATAAATGGACCACAACGAAATTTAGATAACGGAGTTTTCTTTCTCCTGTGCAAGAAACTTATATAAAAGCAAATTCCAGTTTTGTCATTTTAGAACATTTTTATATCCTACTGTCATTAAATTTAAAATCTCTAGCAAAACAAACGGAGATGCTAAAATTGCCAAACCAGTTTAAAGCGACATGGTCATGCAGACCATGTGTCTTTCACAAACCCTTACCTCCCGATTTGACGATGCTGTAGAAAATACAGACGATACCATTCAGATTCATTCTAAATACACTCCAATGTAATTTAGGAATACCAAAAGCTGCTTTTTTTTCATAATTTTTCCATTAGTTGGAAGAAATTAATTTTTTACTGGCAATATTCATAATTAAGTTGTTTTCTTGTCTTCGATGATTTTTTTTCCAAAGTTGAATCGTATTCTATTTTTATGAAACTGCGCCGTATTTAAATTGTATCTCGCATTATAGTGCGCCATATTTAAACTGTGCCTTGCATTTTGATGCTGAATACATAAAATTATTTTAATACGTAGCATCAGGTCTCTGTATTTTATAAGTACTAGTTGCCTGTATCTTCTCATAATCTTTAGAAACATTTTCAATTAAATATTTTTTGTTGCTGAGAATACCTTTATTTTGCATGCGAAGATACTTCCAAACAAGTACTATAACCTTTTTCATAACATATTTTAAATTGGCTTCTAATTTGTGTTTTCACGTCAGTCATACGATGTTGATTCGTATATTTCCTTCTTTTTTAAAATATTTTCTTTAAGTTAATTCTTAATCAAATAATTTGTTAGAGTTCTAAAATTCATTTTATTATGCCAACAATCCAGTGGTATAATCCTTAAGTGTTCGCTTTAAAATGCTGTTCGTTTACTTACTTTTCTTTGCGGTTTGTTAGAAGTAATTAGTAGGAAAAAACCCATAGACCCTGCTCTGCAGGTGTGCTATTTAAGGCCAGAATCTTTGTTGTTTCAGTTTGACGACTTATAAGCGAGTATAAAGCAATTACAATTCCGATTATTATATTTTATTAAGACCAGTTAACAAGAACAGCAGATAAAAATTCGTGTTATATTTTGATGACACTCATGATAATAGAATTAAGATATCAATAATTCCTATAACAATTGATATCAAATAAAAAGTATGAACAATTCATACTTGCCAAGGAGTATAACTACTACATGTTAGTAGTGCAAGTGTACGAGGCTTTACCAGAAAAGACACAGTTAAGTTGTTTAAAGAGAGTATTGTTCCAAAATTCGTTTACTTGGTCACTTTTTGACACAGAAATATTTTAAAATGTTAACACATAATGAGTGATACAGTAAAAAAAAAATAGATATGTGCAAAGTTTTGTAGGAAGTCGGGGGAGAAAACCCTGTGAGGACCTGGTAAAATATGAGGTTCGTGTTTGAGAGCAGCGTGACACAATGACAAACAAGAAAAACTGATACAAGCGGGACATAGTTGTTTTGTGAACACAACAAAGCGCATTATATTGTCAGAAAGACTGCATAGAAGAGTCGAACTCAGCGCAGCACGTACGCTCAGAGAACCGCGTGAGACAAAGGGACTAACATAATTCATAATTCATGGAGTGTATATACATATCTGCTCTAAAATAATTCATCTCCCCCAGTTGTAACTGATGCAGTCCAGATGTACACCCTTCCCTCTCCTAAAGGGGTCCTTTCACAGAATGTTTTCAGCTTTATCTTTTCTTTTAGGGTCCTTTCACAGAATTTTTACATCTTTATATTTTATTTTAGAGTCCTTTCACAGAATTTATTTTTACATATTTATCTTTTATATTGTCTCGTGATGTACTTTATATTTATTTGGAAGGGTTTGTCTTCCTAAAGCTTTTGTTCAATCCTCACATTTTGAGAAGTTTTCTTTTTTTACTTGACACCTTATAGCCACTATTGTGCATAAGTATCGTTAAATGCTGCTAAATATATGCAGATTTTTGTATTCTACGCCTGGCGTAATAATCACGTACATTTTACATAAAACAGGTGCCCGTGTCAGTAAACCAATTTGTCATCGGATATTGTTTGGGCATTGTAAATCTCTAATTTTTGCGCTCTTCATCTGCTATCACTCTTTGCACATATGTTAGAAATCATCTCATCATAGGAGCTTTACGTTTGGAGCGCTATGTATCTTGTGTTTCGAAAACCATAAAGTTCCTGTGGCTGTTGCTAATGAAAATGCTGTAGTGTATGAAAACAAAGCCATTCATGTGTGCGATATGTTCACGCGCTTAACAGACATGATAAAATATAGTTGATATACAGGGCGAACAAGAAAAAGAAATACATAAATATAGACAGGGAGATGCAATGCAAAATTAGGGGGGTACATATATATATATATATATATATATATATATATATATATATATATATATATATATATATATATATATATATATATATATATATATATATATATATACATACATACATACATACATACATACATACATACATACATACATACATACATACATACATACATATGGTGAGGTAGTGGTGATAAATAAAAACAACCAATGATATATATAACAGTCCAGAAGTGGGAACTATGTACTTTGATGCATTCCCATCCTTATTCATTATAATATTGATCAATTTCCTGTTTCAGTCGGGTCTATAATGACTCCCATTTACGATCTAAAATACAATTAATTTACGATCTTTCTGGCTTCATTAGTAGCAAACAGCACTGAAAAGTAAAAAGTCAACTCCCAAGTGAATGTTTATCTATTACTGGCTTGCTACGCTGCCGATGGCAGTGATTAATAAATGAATATATTTTACAAAAATTGGATTATTTGTATTTTGTCTGTTGAATGTAAAATAATGAACGAGTGTGGTTCCAGTGGCCCAAGTGGTTACAGGGTTTGCCTCGGATGCGGGAGGTCACGGGTTCGAATCTCGGCCGAATCAACCAAAGACTTATTAATATGGTATTAGCAGCTGCATCGCTTGGGCTCAGCATTATGAGGTTAGTGATGTCGGGATAATGTCATTGTGTGGGACATATTGCTACACGTCTGTTCCATGATACCCTTGGCACTAGACACGAGTATAAACTGCTATACTGCAAACATCGTAGCGATATGACTGAAACATTGTTAAAGCTACGTTAAAAATTCATCCAGTAAGCCCCTATGTTATGTTAAACAATTTCTTTCCTTAGGTGGTGAGTCTCTTGACCGTTGTGCCCCCTCCCCGTTGTGGGCCCCCTGACCGTTGTGGCACCACGGAATTTTGTTATATATTTCATACTCTGTGCGAACCGCTCCGGTGGCCTAGTGGTTAGAGCGTCCGCCTCGGATGCGGTAGGTCGTGGGTTCGATTCCCGGTCGAGTTATACCAAAGACTTACAAAAATGGTACTAACAGCTGCCTCACTGAACGTTTAGCATTAAGAGGTTAGTGTTAGGACTGGTCGCCCTGGTGTCAGTATAATGTGACTGGGTGGTACATCATTGCTACATGTCTGCAGCATGATGCCCCAGTGATAGACATCACTATAAACTGCTACACTGCAGACGTCGTAGCAATATGACTGAAAAATTGTTAAAGCTACGTTAAAAATCATAATCACATCACATCACATCACATCACATCACATCACATCACATCACATCACATCACATCACATACTCTGTGCGCGGGCCTTTAGGTAAACCTCCGGCTGGTTTATTTTCGATTGGTTAGCGGGTCACTGGAATTTGTATTACGTACTACTTGGCTGACAATCGTCGCGTAATTCCGAGATGTAAACTAAACTTTTCTATCTAAATGCTGAGACTTTTAACTCTCCTACTCTTTCTGTTGTATCTTATCCTACTCTTTCGGTTGTATCTTGCATCATCCAAGTAACCACTTAGCGCTATCTCCTTCTCTCCATATAATAAGGCCATGTACGCAAACACTTACAAAATAGGAATTTCTCAGATAGAATATTTATTAAAAAAAATTCAAGAATCAACTGGAGTTTTCACACATATACACACGCGCGCGCACGCATACATTGTTCTTAGTACATATCTTGTCAGTTTAGTACACATAAGAAAATAGTTTTGTCTTAAATAACCTGTAAACGACACTTGTGCAGTAGAGTATCGATGGAAAATGGTAATTAAAAAGTGAAATATATTGCTGCACAAAAGTATAGTGGTCTTAAACTCAGGTTAACATGGACGATAGAAAATATCATTCTGTTAAACAACGTAGACTACTAGTGTATTTAAAAATGGACAAGCATCATAAAATGATTAATTATATTGCATCTACGTGAGGAAAAAGACGAAACATAGTCTAGTCTGACATTTTCGGTGCAATGAAATTTAAAAATATTCCAATCCTATTTGGTGAAATTTATGTGGCCCAAATTACGACAGAAATGGTCTTAAACTTTAAATCAGAAGACAAGTTTTATTTGTGAGTGTGTGATAGGAATTTTTAAAGTAGCTTTAAAATAATTCATTCTTATCAGTACGGTATCTGCAGTGGCAGTTTATAGTGATGTCTAGTACTGGGAATCATATCGAAGAAATGAAGCAGCGCCATCTTCGTTGTGGCATCAATCGTCGTGTCTTCCTTTCTTTGAGTTCCTTTTCTTAAAGGCTGAAGTTTATTGTCGGTACGATTGGTTTACAAGTTACCACGGGAAACGTAGCAATGGATGCTTTAGGAAGTTTAGGGTAATACCCGCGGACACAAAGACAAGACTCATTTGGTTCATTAACAATAATTCTGTTAAAAAAACTTCTGAGGTGAATTTCGATATCAGAAGTGAGCATTATTGTGTATTTAATGGATTTCATTTACAAACTGGGTCTCGGTAAGGTGTTTGTTTACAGCATGAGAAACAGCGAGACTGAGGAAACAGATAATTTAGTTAAGAATGAACTGTAAGGCGAACGCCCCTAGAGTTCAGAATTAGGGCAGCAAAAGTAACACACGCCATGATTGTTGCTGTAGGCCACTTGTTGTGACTTCAGTAATGGTTGCATATATAAATAAAATATAATTCAAAAAGTATGCAGATGCATATCAAAGTTATTGGTATATTGGCATACTTTCTTTATGCACACTTTATCACACATTCTTTAAGGTTACTTTGCATACGTTATGAAGTGCTCGAAAATTTAGGCTTCGACCGCTACAATACAGAGAGCATCATTTATCTAATGGGTCTCGTCGACCAATTGCTGCTAAATTAATCAGGAACTATAGAGGTTTTAGGCTTTGGGTGCACGAACACTTATACATAGGTTGATGACCAGAGTAAAACATTCTATATTAGAATAATATAGCAAAGCTAGTACTCGACATTTCATGTTGATTTCATGTAGAAAACAGTATTTGGAACATATTTATATATTTATATCATACCATTGAAAAAGAATATATATGTTTGTTTAACTTTTTACTGTCTTGCATCATTTAGATGTATTAAGTGATGGTGTCCATGTTTGGAGATGAGCAAATTCTGATGTTTTTTTTCTTCTGCTTATAGCATAATGATATTTATTACTAGCATGTTTGAAATTTTTGAGAAAACGGATTTGACTTTCGACTGGTAAATTATTCCACACGGGCTAAGTTTTAAAGCGTAATCGTAATAGTACTTGGGGGAGGGGGGGGGCGAGGGGGCGTTTTAATTCGCATTGTTCATCTGCTAAATTTAATTGATCATGTTGTGTATCCTGCAATCCCCTTTCATAGTTCTCCACGTGATTATTATTGCAGGAAGCAATAAATCGTGTCAGTTTGAACCATTGATCGTGATATTTTTGTATTAGTGAAACTCCACCTCAGTTGTCAGTTTGGTCCATTTATTTATGTATAAACAGCAAGTGCTAATCTTTGCAAATAATATCTCGTGTTAACGGCTTCATTTACGTAGAAATTTGTATTATTTGTGTGCGGCTCTTTATGGATTGCTTGTAATTTATGTCTCTGCATTGAAAACATCCGATAAATCTTCAGCTGAGAATAAGCAGATAGATTGCAGTCCGACATTTTATCGAAGCAATAGATGGTAGCCATGCTTTCTTTATGACAAACTGACAAACTGACCCATTCTACACCAGATGAGAGTACAGTGCATTGCCACATTGCTATGCACCAACATTTCAAGAACGGGTTATGTTTTCACTTTGTCATGCTGGTTCAAAAAACGAATGTACAGCGTTGATTTCAACAACACATACGGTGTATATACGCTTATTAATCGAGTGAAACTGCAAACAAGAAAGATAATAATCTGCCGTAGCATATTGCAGATGTTGTTTGTTAGACTGATTACTCATGACAAACTGCACAGACCCAGATCTACAGCTGTATTATGCGATGACAGATTTGGGTCTGTGTAGTTTGCAATTGAACCAGTCTTATAGGGGAGTATAATCGATCTCCGAGTGACTGTTTTAAACTCTATTATAACATTTAGGGCTTCAACAACGATTGCTCATAATATTCAATCCATTTGGTCTTTGGATATCTATTCAAGTCTTTTTAGAAAATTTAGTACAATTTTTAATGTGCATCCTTGTTTTGGACGTTGTAATATATTTGAGATGTGCCGTTGTAATTTTTCTCCCTGAACACTTCTACCGGTTCATGAGGATATCCCGAGATAGCGAAACGTTCTTAAACATAATATAAAAATTTATATGATTATAGCTCCATCGCAAGAACACGAGAAGCTGTTACAGATTTTCCACCAAGTGACCGTTTCAGGTATTCAAACGTAACCAGCTGAAAGTTAGTTGCTTGATCTTTTCATGTGTCTTTTATTGTAGTCCGCAATGCTACACGATTGTAATTTCGAGAGTCTGACCATATCCATCCTGAGGTCTATTACTTTGTATGTGTATAGACTGTGTGATTCGGTTGTGTTTGCTGTGCTTTTTAGATAAACGCGTCATTTTGTTTCATATTCAATCAAATTAATAACTTAGCAAAAATGCAAAATCAACTCGGAGAATATCAAATTCAGTGTATCTTATTATTGACAATCACTTCTTATTTGAAGAAAAGCATTTTAAACGGTTTCAAAATGGAGTGCAAAAAAGATAATGGACTTTAATGAAAATCGATGTCATGAGACATAAATACGTCCATTAATTTGAATAATACCGAATAGGTGATTATACAGAAACATATATAAAGTTTGTTTGCTGCTGTCTAAATCAAGTGCTCTGATAAAATGACAAACATCAAAAAACCCGAAATGCTTGTCAAAGTGTCAATAGGTACATCACAAATTTGCACATTTAGCATGTCAAAGACGATTTTTATCAGCACAAACTCCGATATGCGCTCCCTCCCCTCTCTCCCTCTCTCAATTAAATTCATCCTCACTCTGTTTTCACCCACCCCCACCCCCACACACACCCACACACACACACACACATATATATATATATATATATATATATATATATATATATATATATATATATATATATATATATAGTTAGTAATTACTGTATGCCAAGTAATTACTGTATGCCATATTGTATATTGGCCCAGATCAGATCAATTAACAGTGCATTTTTCAATTCATCAGATGATATTACCACACAATCCATTAAAATACAAACTGAATCCGGTTTCGCTACAATAGGGAGTAGATCTAAAACATTTATTTTTTAATATTGTTTCATATTGACAATTGAATCACTGATGGGGCATTTTTTGTATGACACACACACACACAAGAGGTTTCCATTGCTCAGTTTTCATGACAATTTTTAAAATATCATATTCATTTTTTGTTCCATGTTTGAAATCCCAGGGCACTGTTCCCTTTTTATTTCGGTTTCAAATTTATTTTATTCTTGACTGCAGTTTATGTACACCGAGTTCCATAATGACATGTACCTGGTTTGAATCAGTTATGCTTCCATATGAAGAAACGCTGTTATGTTAATTTATACTGACAGTTAAATTTCCCATCGGACTGGGAAGTTTTCTTTACAGCATGTCATCCGTACTTTATTTAAAGTAATATACATACAATTTCTCAGTTTCCCATGATACACTGGGAATCTAAATTGTGTGGTCGACTTGTAGTAGATATGCTTAGTTGTTAGTAGCTATAGACTGAAAAATATCGCAATCAACCGCATGAAGAACGAAAGCAAATAAACCATTCAGAATTAAACCCACTTGGGGAATATTTGCTGGAATCGAGCGAAAAACGGATATATTTCATCGAGTGGTTGAACGTTTTTCATTCAAGAGATGAACAATGTCCTTTATCCACTCGGAACAATCCCGCACGATAATGTCCGATGTTTACCGTTTCTTTATATTTGCACAAGGCTTCCTAAAATTTCCTGTTTGCAACCGGACAGTTTAATGTACTTGATAGACGAAACACGCGAATATGCTGTTTATCGTGCCAGTCTACAGTTTCGTACTTTGCATAGGCTGAGAATTTTAAAGAAATATAATTTTTCAGGTTCTCCTCACTTTGTATTTATAGGACCTTGCATGTTGTAGGTTTTGTTCAAAGAACATTTTATTCCCTTCATTTTGGTATTAGATTATTGATGGGTGTAATTTGGGTTATACAACTGCCCATAATTCAGACGTGCACCTCTCAAACACTGCTATTTCTGCTTTGTTATTTTCACTTACTGGACTTTAAATGTAAGTGTAATTAGTTTTACGTTTTATACATTTTAAAATTGATTTATTTCACACAAATTAACTGGAAATTAAATTAAAATTAAATTAAATTTAATTAGTCTGGAAAAAAATCATCTTCCCTATTTTACTGACTGATAATAATAAAGATAGTGTGCTTTAGACTAGTTCAGGCTGATTTTTTTTCCAGCACATGTGAACAATCACTTTGGTTAGCTCTGAGCTTAGATCATGTTCAGTTTTTACAAGCACAATATCCAAATAAATTTAATTTCAGTACACGAAAGCAACACACAGCTATGCCAACATTCCATTGTGCATGTTACAGATGCAAACAAATTAACCCTGACACATTCTCTGTACATAATTAAACAATTGTGAAAGATTGTTCCTCCCCCGCCCATAGTACTTATGAGGTGGTAGCAGAAAACAAAAAGAGCTGATCCTTTCGGTGTTCTTCAGATTTATCCACATTTACTATTTGTTGCTGTTTTGTTTAACAAACTTAGTCCCAATCACCGACGGTGATGTTGCCCATTGGCACTAAAGTAAATCGGGGCCCCGAGTGGCCTCAAGCGCTGTCCGTTACGGATCACTGCCATCTTACCTCTGTCTGCGTGGGTTCGAGTCTAGGATTCGGCGAATGTGGATATGTGAGAAAGCATGCCAGTAGCTTCTCGTGGGTCGGTGGTTCTTTCCGGTGATTTCCCGGTTTCTTCCTCCACCATTAATACTGGCCGCCATGAATAGCCTATCAATGCTGAAAAATGGCGTTAAGCACAACAACAACAACAACAACAACTAAAGTAAATCAACTCACTTAAATGTTCACCAGTTTGCCGAAATCATTCTCTTTGTTTTCTTGGTACATATATCATTTTCGATTTGCTCTCACCTTCACGAGAACAAATATTTTACTGAGAAGCCGATCTTTAACATATGGCTAACTAAAGGATTAAGTTGCCCTTTTCTAGTCTTATTTAACAAGCTTAATTATGAGGGCATAGCCTTCAATCAGTTGAACAGTTAAAAGAGATACTTCTGTGGATTGTTTGACAAATAAACTGTGTCATCAAAACATATTTACCTTTGAATTAACCTTAATCGACGACACCTTTATTGATTGTCCAACTAAAAATCAGTATGTAAATTAAATATAGTAACCTGCACAATTTACTTCGTTTAGGAGTTTTTTTTCACAGTCTGCTGGAAAAACAAATCAAAGACTGTTTTGAAATAATGATATTTAGGGTATCATATTACCAACGTTCGGTTTCTCCATGTGCCGTCTAGACCTTTGAACTGATGGGAATGTTCGGCAAATACAGGTGTTTAAGAAAGTCAGATGCGCTCAAAATATCAGCAGTAACATAATATTCATTCCTGATTAAGGTTTAAGAGCACATAAACAAAACAATTGAAGAAAGCAATAGGCACACAAGTAGGATTTGAATCTGTTGCTTCTGCATGACGATTGGCCATCCTTACCACTAGACCAAGCATCTTATTAAATACCGTATCAGATTTATTGGGTGCTATTTTATCGATGACTTTTGATCAAATTGAGAAAATATATTTTTTTAATTCACTCATGTGAGTTATCAAAATTATTATCGGAAAATCCACCAATGCACGGATTTGTTTACAAAATTATTTTAAGTTTAATCCTTGGCACTGAAATATATCGACACTGTCCAATAAGTCCTGCATTTTACAAGTGTCCAGTAAGCTCTTGTATTGTACAAGTGTCCAATAAACCCTGGCATTGTACAATTGTCCAATTAGGCCTTGCACTGTACAAGTGTCAAATAAGCCCTTGCATACAAGTGTTCAATAAGCTCTTACATCTTCCAAGTTTTCATATTTCAGTTACAGACACGAGTAGAGATTACACGTATTTTACTGTGAAATGGTTTAGAATTTTGTGACACCGTAAAAAATATAATTATTGCCAAATTTTGCTTTTCATTTGCTGCGCACGTTGTCTTTCTATATTGTGACACAAGCCTGCCAGTTTCCCTATATCAGATCAAAGGATTCGATGAAGACTGTATTCATCTTTCTCGGTAAACATACTAGATGTGTTGTGGTCCAAACAAAATTGCGTCTTTCCATCCATTTTGCTTAACAGTGACAGCAGAACAGTTCGGGGGCTCCTGAACAAGTTTATCACTCCAGTATCCATCATCAACTTGCGTGTCAGTCTCCTGCCAAGATGAAATTGCCGACTTCTGGTCGAGACTCAGATTAAGACAGGATTCCCTGTCTTGACAGTGTTTAATAAAATTGGTTCTGCACAGGTCTTGATCGTCGTCTACCAATAACTATGGAAAATTTGTTCCACTGAGTATTGGAGCAGAATACTTTTTTAGGTGTCAGATGAACGTTCCATCGCTTGAATAACTCAAATAAACAACAAATGCGAAGATAGATTGCTTTTTGAATGCTTCGCGGATCGCTTGATATTTTACATCAAAAATTGTGCACTCCCTCGAGCTTTAAAAAAAATACTTCGTTTTAATCGGACTGAATATATTTAGACACGTCTGTTGCTTGGCGAGTATTTTCATTTTATACCGAAATGTCGAGGGAGATTTCAATATTGAGTTGGCGGAGAGCCTCCAACATTCATGGTTCGGCATCAATGGCGTCACTAGGGTTGGTGTCGCCCAGTGCGGTAAGTCATGGTGTCACCCCCATGGACATCCTTCCTACACAACTGCAACTGCTATGTCAGTTATTACAAGTTTTAGTTTTCCATTTATCAGCTTGCTATATCATAAGTTACACATATTGCACCTTCTAAAATCCTGATTACAATATCGCATCAAGCACGTTGCAAGTTAGCATCACGGAAGTTAGCATAAAATAATGCCTATATATGACAATAGATGGAGCTGTGGTACGTCAAATTCGTACAATGCGACTGCTTTCCTGACCCTAACAACAAGAGGTTTTACCACTTTACGGCATATTTGGGTGTCTTAATTAAAAAACAATATCATTAAATAATATTACAACATTACAGTCAGCTGATTTCTTTGAGTATTAACGTTCGAAATAGAGGTGACCTACAAGAAGCACAGAAAAAATTAAATGTATCAAATTGTATACAGTTAGATGTATTTACACAATGTTATATTTCTGCTGACCCTTCCCATTCATTTTGATTTGGATATTTTGTGGGTGTAATTTACCGCCACCGCACGGTGGCAGAATAGGATAGCTGCTTAAAAACAAGGTTTTAGGTCATAATCTATTTATATATTCTCATTCATAATGTTATAAATTTAGAGCATGTTAATTTCTTTAGAGTGCAGTGCAAATTCTGGTTTTAGTGTCAGGAAAGACATCATAAGGTTGGAGCAAATTGCAGATTATTGCACAATCAAGGTCATGCTTTCTTTTTCTTTATTCACTGTTGTAGCATCCACCCCACCCTACCCGCATAAACATCTTTATTTGTCCGTGATATCATTATTGTATCCTATTTAAAATATAAATTAATATTGTCATAATATAAAAATATTAGCACAATACAACTATGCAATAAAGCCAAATGAATAAAAAAAGACTATATACAGCCCTGTGTTTAACTTTTCATAGGAAATATAGGAGAAAAAATATTTAATGTAAACCGGCATTCATAAAAACCAATATTAGTATATGCATTTTTCTGAAACAAACATTATCATGCCGGTTGGCAATTATAAGGAACAAATACCTGGATCGTCTTGTTTCATTGTTCTTATAGATTTGTTTGCCAATCCCTTTTGTCTTGCACTCTCACATGAATAAAACATGAATAAAGACAAGCGTTTTACACATTTTGTCTTTTGGATTAGACGTACACATTCTGATGAATTAAAACTAAATTCTGGATTCGCCGAGACACATTTCCTTTTGTATACCACATATATTTGTAAATTATGCCTCAAGAACAGGTTATATTCCCTGGTGACAGTTTCAAGAATTAATCTAAAAATATTAAATTACTGAATCTGTATTCAATATATACACTATACAAAATACTCACGTGTCTGAGAATTTGTTTTTTTTTGTAGACGGCAATAAAATAAGTTGTTTGCACTTGCTATAAGCAAAAAAAAAACCCACGTGAAAAGGATCGCATTCTATTTGCTATTTTTTCGATGCTTGGACCTTCACAAAACTATTATATTTATGTGTGTGTGTGTGTGTGTGTGTGTGTGTGTGTGTGAGAGAGAGAGAGAGAGAGAGAGAGAGAGAGAGAGAGAGAGAGAGAGAGAGAGAGAGAGAGAGAGAGAGAGAGAGAGAGAGAGAGAGAGAGAGAGAGACTACCATAAAACGACAAGACTGTCCCAAAATACCCTTAATTACCCAGGATGCATATAGGCAATTATAGGCAATTAAATACCATGAAACCAATTAAAAGACCGTAATCAGTATCGGAGATAAGAGTCGCGTTTTTCAGGCAGGATCATCAGCGATTTTTGTCAAGATAGGCATAATGCCGTTGACCGGTATAATAACGTTGTCCCTAAGGACGACAGAAAATTACAGTGATCTTGATCTGATAAATTAGAGGTGTGCATGTCTCCCAGATCATATCCACCGGACCGGTTTTTCGCCCGATACCGAGTCGTCCGTAAATGGTCATCGGGTGCCTGAAACTAGGCAATGGGCATAGGTTATAGGGTCTGGTAGTCCGTCACCGGTCACCTGGCTCCGGTTACAGATAATTTGATCATAAGTTAATAAACATCAGACAAAGGAAGTGGACTGCCAGTGTCACCAGTCAAATACCGATCACCAGGTTCATAACACTGGTCACCAATAACTGCTCACTAAGACACACCTATTAATTATTCTTACACCTGGCTTTGATCATCAGTTTGATGATAGGGATCGTGTCAATACCTATATACTTTTCTCTATTTTACCGTCAAAGCTCTATTGGAATATGATGTCGGATTTCGCTGGCCCATCAGGGAAAGGGGATCGGATCGGCATCCCAATTTCCATATTTTACCGTTTTGTCCACACTGAATGATGGCTCAGTTTTCCTGATAGTAAGTCTTTTTTCCCAATCCCCATAACATTATCGCTGCCATTCCTTTGTTTGCAAGGTATTACGCACATAAAAGGCTGGGGTCGTGTTCAGTCACCTCAGACCACGTCTGATAGAAAAGGTGTGCTGCCTGTGTTTTCCAAGACTCTCGCGAAGCGATCAGACATCCTATTCATCAAAGAGGACATTTAATATGTTTAGCCCCATTATCTCCAATAAGTGGTTACTGGACGATGTAAACCATAATTCAACATCTCTCTTTCCAAAAAGGACGGCAGTTCTGTCTCTTCTCATCAATGGGTTCAGGTCGACGATGCCATTTCCACGCTGGTGGTGTCAAATGAGCCCCCAGAATAGCTGCTTGTGGTAGATCCTTCCCCTCTATTCTGGTATTCTGTTCTGTAAAGCCTGTTGTGTCAAATGTTGGCGAGGGAGTTTTTTTTAAAGTAATTTTAAAATAAAAACAAATAAACAGATTTGTAGTCGCTAATGGACCATTTTGGTTTTTGAATATTTCTTGAACATATTGTATACACTCAAGAAACATTATTTATGGAACACATAACCGTATTCCATGTGCAAGTAAATCTCACTATTGAGGTGCTACAACTTTCGGAGGCAAAGACGTTTGCATCAATTGCTTGGACCACAATTCTGTGACATTTTGCAAGATTATCTAATGTTTGAATGTATTATTTGAATAAGACAGTCTTTTGTTGTATTCCAAATTGGAGGATACATGCAATGGGCGTTCCGTCAGCACTTTGCCTGATGTGTACATGCAAGCTGTGCGTGTTGACACATAAGTTTGAAAAAATCTTGCTTTTAGTGGGATACAAGATAACATTTGCATTGGACGAGATGAGATTTGTGACGGATTTTATCTAAATTCAATATTATCATTTACATTGATTTCTCTAAAACAGTTTCGTCCAATTTTCGAGATAATTGACTTAAGTGGCAACAAGAATACTTATTTTTATGTGAAACAGACCATCTTAAAATACTCTCAGCTGGATCGATTCCTTGAATATGAAGCATGTAATCCGGATGCAATTTTCATGTTGATAGCTTCAGGAAATCATTATAGCATTAACGTAGACCAGATTCGTCTATTTATAAATGAGTAGACCGCTCAAAATCTGGTTATCAAGCAAATGTCCCCCCCCCCTCACTCTAGTTTCTTGCCATTTTATTGTCAGATATGTGGTGGGAACACAATTAACCAACCCTGCCTTCCGTGTGCGCCTGTGAAGACCACAACAGAGTCGCAATAAATAACATTTATGACGACATTGGGGTACTCCGCTTAGAAGTATTTCGGTCAGTCATGAAATGATTGTTAGAAATTCCATGTTACCAAACACATATACTGTTCAAAAGGAAGCTTAAAAATCAAATATGGAGAAAACCTTCAATAATGAGACCTTTTTATTTTTGTTGAACAATACGCCAATTTTACTCTGTGACATTTAATTCTGACACATAACGAACTCCCTAAATACTAGAAACATATTTGAGATGGGCATAGACTCACCCAAACACTGTACTCTTTGTAAAGTTTGTAAATGGAACTAAGCTGTGCTCAGCTTGATTTTTTTTAAAATAACAAATGATTCTTGTAGGCGTGTTCTTCAGTTATTATGTCGTTTTTATTAATTAATTTATCTAATCCTGAAAACAAACTTGATTCTCATAAAGTTTTAGAAAAACTTATTATCTTTTTAAATGTTTATAGTTGTCACTTGAATTTTATCAGCCTTGCTTATGAGCATATACTAGATTATATATATCTTTCTACCAGACATTTTATACTAGACTGTATATATTGATACTACACTATCTTTATCCTTATACTATGTCTTTATACTAGACTGTCTATATCTTTATATTAAATAGTCTTTATCCTTACTCTAGATTACCTGTGTCTTTATAATAGACTGTCTATATCTTTATATTAGATTGTCTTTATCCTTATACCAAATTGTCTGTCTTTATTATAGACTGTCTATATCATTATATTAAATTGTCTTTATTCTTATACTAGATTGTCTATGTATTTATAATAGACTGTCTATATCTTTATATTATATTGTATTTATCCTTATACCAAATTGTCAGTCTTTATAATAGACGGTCTATATCATTATATTAAATTGTCTTTATTCTTATACTAGATTGCCTGTGTCTTTACAATAGACTGTCTATATCTTTATATTATATTGTATTTATCCTTATACCAAATTGTCTATGTCTTTTTAATAGACTGTCCATATCTTTATATTAGATTGTCTTTATCCTTACTCTAGATTGCCTGTGTCTTTATAATAGACTGTCTATATCTTCATATTAAATTGTCTTTATCCTTATACTAGATTACCTGTGTCTTTATAATAGACTGTCTATATCTTTATATTAGATTGTCTTTATCCTTACTCTAGATTACCTGTGTCTTTATAATAGACTGTCCATATCTTCATATTAAATTGTCTTTATTCTTATACTAGATTGCCTATGTCTTTATAATAGACTGTCTATATCATTATATTAAATTGTCTTTATTCTTATACTAGATTGCCTGTGTCTTTATAATAGACTGTCTATATCTTTATATTATATTATATTTATCCTTATACCAAATTGTCTGTCTTTATAATAGACGGTCTATATCTTTATATTAGATTGTCTTTATCCTTGTACCAAATTGTCTGTCTTTATAATAGACTGTCTATATCTTCATATTAAATTGTCTTTATCCTTATACTAGATTGCCTATGTCTTTATAATAGACTCTATATCTTTATATTAGATTGTCTTTATCCTTATACTAGATTGTCTATGTATTTATAATAGACTGTCTAGATCTTTTTATTAGATTGTCTTTATCCTTATACCAAATTGTCTGTCTTTATAATAGACTGTCTATATCTTTATATTATATTGTATTTATCCTTATACCAAATTGTCTGTCTTTATAATAGACTGTCTATATCTTTATATTAGATTGTCTTTATCCCTATACTAGATTGTCTGTCTTTATAATAGACTGTCCATATCTTCATATTAAATTGCCTTTATCCTTATACTAGATTGCCTATGTCTTTATAATAGACTGTCTGTATCTTTTTATTAGATTGTCTTTATCCTTATACCAAATTGTCTGTCTTTATAATAGACTGTCTGTATCTTTTTATTAGATTGTCTTTATCCTTGTACCAAATTGTCTGTATTTATAATAGACTGTCTGTATCTTTATATTAGATTGTCTTTATCCTTGTACCAAATTGTCTGTCTTTATAATAGACGGTCTATATCTTTATATTAGATTGTCTTTATCCTTGTACCAAATTGTCTGTCTTTTTAATAGACTGTCTGTATCTTTATATTAGATTGTCTTTATCCTTGTACCAAATTGTCTGTCTTTATAATAGACGGTCTATATCTTTATATTAGATTGTCTTTATCCTTGTACCAAATTGTCTGTCTTTATAATAGACGGTCTATATCTTTATATTAGATTGTCTTTATCCTTGTACCAAATTGTCTGTCTTTATAATAGACGGTCTATATCTTCATATTAGATTGTCTTTATCCTTGTACCAAATTGTCTGTCTTTATAATAGACGGCCTATATCTTCATATTAGATTGTCCTTATCATTATACTGGATTGTCTATGTATTTATAATTGACTGTCTATATCTTTTTATTAGATTGAGTTATGATTGTACTAGATTGTCTCTGTTTTTATAATAGACTGTCTATATATTTCTACCAGACTGTCTATATCTTTATACTAGTTTATCTGTATCTTTACAATATACTATCGATATTTGTAAATTAGATTTTCGGTTTCTTCATAGATGCTCGCAATGAGTTTGTTTGCTAGAAGCGAGCCACAAAACACTGTATCGCTTCATTTAGTCCATTGGTATGAAAATAAAGTTATTCATTGGCTTGATACACTGTCTGATCGGCTGGCACCTAATATTGCATCAGCTTACGGTACAATCATTCACTGACTGCTACTTTATGTTTTTTATCCTTCAGAAAGAAGTGTTTTCATCTAACAATGTTTTGTCCCATCAGATATCCGTTTGGGTTTTGTTTTCCTTTTATAATGGTGTAATCAATGCACACTTTCCAGAGCATTTCTAAATGCAAATAATTGCAAGTTTTGACGAATTTCCAAATCGCGTGTTTATCTTTAACAAATATGTCTAACCTGCTATACACTTGGATAATCTTCAATAGCACGAAAGACGTAACTTGGATATATAATGATCCATTTTACTAATTATAATTTCTCCTTTTTATAATCCGAAGTTGTTTGTGTGTGTGTGTGTGTGTGTGTGTGTGTGTGTGTCATTTAAATTTTTAATTTAGCTTTAAAGTAAAAAATTCAGTCATATCACTATGATGTCTGCAGTTTAACAGTGAATAGTAATGTCTAGCACTGGGGCATTATGCCACAGAAATGCGGCATAATGTCCCACCCAGTCATACTATCCTAAAATCATGCATACCAGTCCTAACATAAACAAAGAAATGCTAGTATTTATTGGCTGGGGTTCGAACCAGCGACCTCCGCTCTAACCTTTTAGGCCACCAGAGCGGTCCAATTTTTTATGGATAATTAAGATTTGTTGTTTTTTTCCAAATTAGGTGAGAACTTTATACTTAAGACACAAACCCCATCACACCCCACTCTAAATGATTTAATGGACAGTATATATTACTGTTACCTATTCAACTTCCGGGCCATCTGCCTTAATTTATTTCCATATTTATACTAATACTAATCTTTTTCCTTCTTCAATATTTTTTTACAAATGCATGAAACACGGAAATATTGACGTAAAATATATAAAGCAAAGATTTGATATTTATCTGCACCCATCAAGAGCAAATGACGGATCATCTGCATATTTGTCTATAGTATCTCTGTTTATTCCGTATATATTTTAATTTATTCTTTTACTAAGGCTATAATCTCTGCCCACAGATTGCATCCACATGTCTGAATCCTCTGTCCATACCAAACCAATCATAGATTTTACCATTAATAATTACAAAAGATTTGATGCTTCAATTTAAGGGAAACTTTTTTTTATTTAATTTAGTATAAATTCTTCAAAATTTAAAGAAATGCACAACTTTATCAATAAATGGTCATGCAACCGACTAGTGTTTTCTCAAAATCAACCAAAGGAACAATCGTTTTTAATTTAAAATTTAAATTTTTATTGATTATAAATAAATTTTCTGAAATCAGAACAAACGTCCGGTGTATGTTGCTCTACCAATTTATCTTTCCTCTGAATACATCTATGGATCCATCCCTCCATCATATTCTCTCCATGCATCAACTAAATTATATATATATATATATATATATATATATATATATATATATATATATATATATATATATATATATATATATATATATATATATATATGAAATTTTCTCATTTTTAAATGGGGCTTGTATCTTAAAAAAGTATGTTGGACAATTTTTTAAAATTCTTTACAAACTGAAATACATGTTTTCTTTTCTTACCGCTCCAGACGAGTCATACCAAAGACTTTAAAAAAATGGTACTAATAGCTGCCTCGCTTGGCGCTCAGCATTAAGAGGTAAGTGTTAGGATTGGTTGGCCTAGTGTCAGGATGATGTGATTGGGTGGATTCATCTTGCCACATATCTGCGGCATGATGACACAGTGCTAGACATCACTATAAACTGTCACACTGCAGACATCGTAGCGATGACTGAAAAAAATGTTAAAGCTATGTTAAAAATCTAAATCACACACACCAATCTTCTTTTTTTGAGATCCCCCAACCTCTGACAATTCAATATTTCTAGATTTATTAGTCCAGACGTAAACTTTAAGGAAGTCGTATTCTACTCTTATCTCTGTTGTGCACGTACCATAAATAAAACTATGTGACTAATTTTGTAAATATACCGTGCATGATAATAACGTTTAACAAATAACGTTGCTTATTGTACAGTATCAAAAATACCGCTGTGACAGCTAATGGGGATTTGTTGTACAGATCCAAGAGATGCCAAAGAAAAAGAACAAGAGAAGCAGTGGACGTACAGTTTGGATATTAACGGAGATTGTCTTTAAACAAACATGCACATTGCTAAAAGTAAAAATAAAGTTAAAAACAGATGTAAAGTGTAGTCTAAATGCCTCGTTATAAAACAGATGACATGACTATTAAGATGGGCTTTGTAAAATCAAGAACAAAAAAATGGAAAATCATTTTTAAGGCCATTATTCTGGGGGAAAAAAAACTATACTATTGTAATAAACATAGAGTATATGCTTTTTGCACGTACGTCTCAGATTAGTTTTTTTCAATACATTTTTCTTATTGTTGATAATGGGGAGTCGGTGTTGGGAAGATATTTCTGAAATTAACCGTTTTCTAGGAACAGACACGCTAATATACAACACTCTCGAGACTTTATTACAACATTGATTAGTTTAGTAAAGTTGACCCTTCCTTATTTCTTAACATAGGAATTATCTATTATCTGAATATTGTTAGCCACACGTGTTGAGTAATTTGAATTAGGAATAATTTTTTATATTGGACGTTTTTGTCGTCTTTTGTACTGCATTGCGTGAAGTACTAATATTCGGCTCGATAAGGCTTACTGATAAGTCAAACACACTTGAAACAAGAGAAAACCATGCATGTGTGAAATTAGTTTCATAATGTGTGGTTATTTATTGATTAGGAGCCCATATGTACTGTTGGAAATAGAGTAAACAATCGGCCTTAAGCAAATTTCACGCAAGTGTTTTGTTCGCTCAGTAGCATGAACCCTTTTGCTTAACAGTATAAATGTTATTATGTTAAGGTATGTATGTATTATTTGTTGACCAGTTTTTTTGTATCTGAAGTAAATTTCAATGGAGAGACAAGACATATTTCATTTCAAAATAGGGTCATATGGTAAAACAGAATTAAGTCGTCATGTGTTAGTCATAAAAGGGTAGTAACAAACTACGAGTATTTCATGCGTTTGACATCTGCAATGCAGATTGCAACAACAAAAACATGTTTGACTGGGTGAAGCCTGAATAATATACTAAAAATTGAGCTCGACATTATTTTCCACGTACTGGTAGTCGTAAATTCAGTACTGTAGTTTTAACTTTGAACTATAAATAATCATGGAGTCAGGCAGTTAGACTTTATGGTATTATCAATTTATTGAATAATGACATGTTCCCGCGAACTTTAGCTGGGAATGTTGGCGTCGCGTTTATTTCTTTATGTTACCTACTAATATTTATTGCAACATGAGCGTGCGAATTCATGTATTAATATGTTGTCATTTTGTTGTTGGTGGAATCCCGTAACCGTTTTGAACACCGACTTTGGACGACGCCCGACTTTGGACGGTGCTTACTTTAACTTGCACTTACCGAAGAGGTCGATTGAACATGTGATAACAGAGGTTAAACTAACACCGTCTGTAACATTATGAAATTTTAATGTTATGATTTTTTAAGTTGCGTTTTACGCCTTTTTATGTCCGAAGGTTTGTTCATTAAAATAAAGTTGACCGTTTATGAGTAAAAAGGCACAATAAAAATGAGTCTTTAGCATTGAATTAGTATTTAAAATAGTGCTTACTCGGAGTACTGTCATATGACTCTTAACATTGAGTTAGTGTGATAAAAAGCGTGTACTCCGAGTTTTGTCATAGGAGTCTTTAACATTGAATTAGAGTGGAAAATAGCGTGTACTCGGACTACAGTCATACATTGGGAAGAAACATGAAATTTAAGTTCAGTGCAGATTTGTAAAAGTAGTTTGATGAGAACATAAACAGTGATCCGATTATGAGTGTTATTATTCGCAAAAAGCGCACTCTGCAGAATTATATCCATATTTTTTTTAAATTTAATTTTTTTTTTGTGGAAAATTTATGCCCGGTTAGTAAGAATCAATGTCGACAGTGAGTTAAGCATAACATTATCAAAGTAGTGATTAGAAATGATTCCAGAGGGAGAATGTCTTTTTCATTCAGTTTATTTAAGCAATGCTTATAGAGCTGTCTTTATTTTTTTCCCTTGCTTGCTGACTTGACAGAGTTAAGATACAGAATAGCTGTCTTACTAACATTACCCTTAATTGTTGAATCGATAATGACGTGCGAATAAAATGTCGTTTGAATGTCTGTAAAAGCTGTCAAGAAACTTCAAGAAAGCTACGAGACCGGTTTTTAGAGTAGATACCTGGAAAGGCCATTAGCTTTACTTAACACGTGTTGGATTAACACGGAAACTTTGGCAGTACTGCTGTTCAGCTTCCTCCCATTAGGTACAAAAAAGCACGAACTCCTCACTTTCCTTCCTGTTATGTGCACGTGGTCTGACTGAATCAAGTTTATACTAACCAGTATTTACCGCGACTTTACCAATTGATCTCTACTGATACAAGAAAAAGATATTCATAGCAATCTTAAACAGCAGACTGGCTACATAATAGCCATTTTTTGTTCCAAGTCAAACCCCATCCCCCTATATACTTGATACCATCGTGAACTGGAACTTTGATTTCGAAACCATACATTGCTATTACCGTTGATGTCTCTTTGCCAGCCAATACAACAACTGGATGCCATTACTTTTTAGGTATCTCAGCTAGCCTATGTAAATTGATAGCTACATATCATAAACGATGTTAAAAGATGACCTCGAACAGAATATGAATCTTTGTAACAGCTCTCTCTCTCTCTCTCTCTCTCTCTCGTATCTGAAGTGAAAGAATATATATATATATATATATATATATATATATATATATATATATATATATATATATATATATATGTGTGTGTGTGTGTGTACAGTTGTGCTTTGAATGTAGAGATAAGTGGAACACTAGTTTCCTTTTAGAATTTTCAGATCTAATAGTTGTTAAAAAGGACATGTATAAAATTCCTAAATAGCTTGTCCTTCTTGCTGCTATTAAGTTTTAGACGTGGAACGTCTTGAATATTTTTCTTTGTGAAAGAACATGCACGTTTTAATCTGTAAATCTAATATTTATAAGGGAAAGAGTCACATGCGTATTCATAATGCTAAACTTGATTTCTGTTTCAGGGTTTTTACAACATGTGAGAAGACAAGACGACTACTTATTGTTGATACATGTTCCCGAGGCTTATGACTTTTCTATGGCAAGTAAGTCATTATCGTATAAATTTGTTATAGTTGTTGCTATTTTGAGTTTAACGTCATTTCTCAGCTCAAGAAAAATATTGTGCGGACTAAGATAAACTAAAGACAAGTATACCACATCAAGAAAATTGATTTACGACTCAAACAAATAAATCCCTGCAAGTACATGTAGGTACAAGCAATTAAATCAACAAACCATCATAGTAGAATCAACTAATTACATGAGCTTATGCAAATACATTGTGTGTTCAAACTTTTTGGTGTCTGTCAATTCTCCAGACAATCGTTTCCTCTTGGGTGATTTTACGAGAAATTTACTAATTAAATTCTCGGAGTACCTTAAGTTCTTATGTTCGTTTTCTCTTGTAGAAAAGTGTAGACTGAAAGTACAAATTTCATTACTGCACAGATAAACTGATAGTTTTTCGTGTGAAACCACGTCTCTTTCCGCAGCGTAATCAATCAGAATGACATAAAATTCACCGGGGCCCAGAGTGGCCGAGTGGTCTAATGCGCTCACTGTTACGGATCACCGCCATCTCACCTCTTTCTGCGTGGGTTCGAGTCTAAGATTAGGCGAAAGTGGATATGTGAGAAAGCTTGCCAGTAGCTTCTCGTGGGTTGGTGGTTCTTTCCGCGGATTTCCCGGTTTCTTCCTCCACCATTATTACTGGCCGCCATGTATAGCCTATCGTTTGCAGAAAAATTGCGTTAAGCCCCAGAACAACAACTACATAAAATTCCCGCCTCACTAGCATCGAACACTGCACTAAGTCTGACAACAAATGGCTACCAACTGTTTTCTGGTCAATGTCCCAACTATCAGCTTCCATATAAACATAACTTGAACTCTGTTCCGGGAGGTTTAATTAAACTAAGTAGGCCCTTAGTTATATATAGATATCTACTGACTTTGGCTGAATCAATCCAGTGGCGGCCATTCCCCATAAATCTAGTTAATCGTACATGTGTTTAGCTCAATGTTTCCTACATACATTAACATCACCCCCACCCACCCACCCCAAACCCCTAGGAATCGATCTAAAAATTTTGTCCTTTACATCGTGGTTAAAGAATCATGTTTACGGTTATTTTCATGGAATGGGTCACTCATCCTGAGACAAAAGCACTCCCTGCTTATTTGCAAAGTTGTCAGTGCAATTTAACAAGATATGCCCAGAAAACATAAGCACAATGAGCAAAGGTGAAAACAATAGGCGAATTTCCTTTGAATTGTTTAACTTAGATTTGTATATGGCAGGTGGCGGTTGTGTTGATGTATATGTATCAGCATAAAATATTCCTCCACTAAACGCATGGGTTTTTTTTTGCATGACATTTTTGGATGCTTTTTTCGCGATGAGATAAGATCAGCAACAGATCACTGTATCATGAACCCTAATCAGAGTATATGCATCCCGCTTTAGAAACTCAGTCAATGCTCATTCTGTAATCATTATGCATCATTTAGGGCTTCATTTTCTCAAATCTGGTGAATATTGATTTTGCAAAATTTATTCTCCTGACACTATCTTATAACTGAGCAAGAATATAATCAGTTCTTGGACATCTAGTTTTGAATCTTTTATTCAGAATGGTATAGTCACACAAGAAGATGCCATTTCTAGACAGAGTGGTATTAGATGTTGGCTACCAAATACCCAATCAAGATGCGATTAAAACGCATATGTTGCTGCCGTAACTGTTCAAAGGTAAATCGCATACAAATGGTAAATAAGGAGAGATGTAAACTTGTTTGCTACACACAACGGATTTAAGAAAGCCTCCAACCCCAACATTGATTGTGTGCACACCAAACACAATGAATGAACATTTGTATATGAACTAGAGAAAAAAATAACAAACAATTAAAAAAAAACTGCTTGGTACTCAAAAAATAATATTTCAAGGTATTCTTCCTGTGTTGAAGCTAGTTGCAATAACTCTTAAGTGTGACAAAAACCATTAAGTAGTACCTTTTGAAAGCAATTAATAACCCAATTGTTGTAGCCGCATTTTTTCGACAAAACAAACTTGTGGAGTAGGGTCTTAAAATGCCATGAAGTCTTACGTCGCACTTTTGTCCAAAGTAGGCCTATTCTTTAAAAAGATCTTAACGACCATATCCTTGAACAATCCTAATTGCAATACGAAACCCTGTCTTTGTTGTAATACAATAAAATTGTAATGCGTGGTGCTAGAACAACACAATATTGGTGCAACAGGTAAAGCAGAGCGAATTAGATGCCAGTCTCGAGTATGAAGTGGAAGTTGTAAAATGTATTAGTCATAATATAAGGAAGTCCATGGTAGAGATGGAGTATTGTGGAACAAAGTACACTGTTTGTGAGGTGTGCTTATACAAGTGTAAACATAATCGTTGATATTGGATTGTTACTGAGTATCAAAAATCATTAATGTCAAAAGGTTTAAATGTAAATGTTGTTGGATGGTACAAAAGGACAACCTTTGTAACAAAATAGCAAGTGAAATAAAGACTCGAAATGTACATTGAGAATCTGAAATTTAAAATATGAAACTGTGAGATGAAGAAATTGAAGATGAGTTACGTAGACAAATAGGAAAGGAAAATAAATAAGCCAACAAGGTAAAAAGAGATTAACTTTGTCATGGTTAAGGTCTAAAAATTTCTGATAATTTAATAGAATATAATCAAGATTAACGAAAGTCGATCTTAGGTTGAAAACTTAATTCACGAAAAAGGAAGATCCATGTAGAGTTTAACTTGTGGACAAGTTATTAAACGCTCGCAGAAATTCAAAAGATTGAAACCTTAACGCTAAAGCAGGTGAATAAACTGTAAGTTTTCAAATTCAAATAAATAGTATGCTTTTGTATAGTTCCAGATATATGGAATTCTGCCTAGGTCTGTTTTTGGTGTGTACGAAGAGCACGGATGGTTTCATTTTGCAACTTGTTTCACCTGATAAAATTGGTAAAGAACAAACCAATTAAATTAGAAGTACTAAAATCGCAGCCAAATCCGTAATGTAGTGAAACTTTACAGTAATAAAATGGCAAGCAAAATAAAAGAATATGTACTATTTACCACGAAGTATTAAACTCTGCACTTAAAGTCGGTTACAGCATGTCTCTGAAGAAAATTCGAAGTTGACAATAGGACTCTATCAACTAGCATGTCTCTGAAGAAAATTCGAAGTTGACAATAGGTCTCTATCAACTAGCATGCCTCGAAAGAAACTTCGAATTTGACAATAGGTCTATCAACTAACATGCCTCTGTAGAAAATTCGAAGTTGACAATAGGTCTATCGGCTGGCATGAATGTTGATGAAACCAAAAGGCTGATTCGATTTTGTTGAGTCAGTTTACGCACGACTTCTTGATAGCGACGATTTCTATACATAATTTTTAGAATTGAAAAAGATCGATATAAGTAGTAATAGAGGACATACTAACACGATAAATGTGAATGGCAGCATGAATAGAGTAATTAGAACAATTATCTATTATCGATCTATATCGGAAAACCAAGATTATAAAATATTTTACCCTTTTTTTTACAATGTACATAATAGGATGATTAAAAAGATATGTTATAGAAGATATTTTTTGGTTTGCAGTGTTACAGGGATGTATTGATAAACTTACCAAAAGGATGAAACATGCCAAAAAAGATCAACAGATTTGGAACGAAACTTTACTATAAATCAATATAGTATAAACAGAGTGAAATGAAAAGATTATTGCATTACGTGGAAATACTCACACGCGCTCCTATCTATAAGAGATAATTGTATAGAGGCATTTAAAACTCAAACACCGAAGATAAGACTTCTTATGCACTGAATATTAAAATGGATGCAATAAAGAGAAGAAATCGATAAATACAAAAACAAAATTATATAAAAAAATGAAACTTTAGTACTGTAATAATTTATTGTAAGAATTACGCGTGCCTGGCTTGTAGGGTCATGCTAGGAAGAAAGAACGCGTTGCTTTCCGGCCGTTAGTTTTTTTAAAAAAAATATGGGTTGTTGTATATATTCAAATTTAAAACTACATATAAACGTAGTTGAAATTTATGGTTTTAACAATGTTCCATCAACTTTTACTGAATAAATACTAGGTAGGTTTTTCATACTCTGTCATTAATAAAAACAAATCCAGTTTAACGAGTATCAAATCAACGTTAAGTATTGTAACACCATGGATGATATTGACTGGTGTTTTAGTTTTGTTTGGGAGTGTATACCGTGTGTATAATAAATTCGAGGTGGCACTTTATATATTTGAGCATAAGAACATGCATGTGCATGTAAAATGTCTGCTGTAATAACAAATTTTATTTTATCTATGACCGTTAGAGGCCTGCTAGGTTCAGTCTTTAAACGTAGGGACATTTTCCATTAGGTAAAACATAAGAATGCATATATTGTATGTATGCAAGAAACTCGTAGTGTACCGCTCCGGTGGCCCAGTGGTTAGAGCGTCCGCCTCGGATGCGGAAGCGCCTCCGTTCGAACCCCAGCCGAGTCATACCAAAGAATTTTTAAAAATGGTACTAACAGCTCAGCATTAAGATATTAGTGTTAGGACTGGTGTCAAAATAATGTGACTGGGTGGGACAGCATGCCACATGTCTGCGGCATGATGCCCCAGTGCTAGACATCACTATAAACTGTCACACTACAAACATCGTAGCGATATGACCGAAAAATTGTTAAAGCTACGTTAAAAATCTAAAAATCACATCAAACACATAGTAAAATACGCCAGCATACATTACAACACGACTCATTTACATTTGGCTATTCAGTACAGTTTAATGCTCAAATAATTATGGCATAATATCCACCAAATCTAACTATCCTAAAGTAACTTGCGTGAGCAATTAAATATTGCGTACACACACACACACACACACACACATATATATATATATATATATACACACACACACACATATATATATATATATATATATATATATATATATATATATATATATATATATATATATATATATATATATATATATATATATATATAATACACTTGTCATTGCTCACAAGAGTAAATATCATCCTAAACAGATTCAATTCATTTATTCTAAGAAATATGGCATATTCGTATACTATCGTGAATTCGTAAAATCCCTACGCAATTCTACATATCGAATATATAATTACATTCGATCATTCAATTCTCTCAATGAATTGATAATTAAAAAGTCAAAGAATTAACTAGTAGAACTAACATAGAGTCCTACGAAATGAATACGCGAATAAATGCTTGAAACATAATATATCATATCTGCAAACAATCAAACAAATGAAATCGCATATTAAAAATTTAAAACTAAAATTGCGTACATTGCTTCCGTTTGTTTTTTCTTTCCAAGCAAACAGTCCTAGCCTTTAGTAAGTCTTTTTTCTAAGACAACTATCTGGCCTCTTTGTAATTTCACGAAGACATAACTAGCGCCTAAAGAGTAGACCTAATCTTCTCTCAAGAAAAATCTGACTAAAGGATGTTCCAAGAGATAGTTCCCTAAATTGTTTCTCAGAGTGTACGCCCTTAAGTTTCCCTGGCAAATCAGAATTAGCTGTTCCTAAACTTTTCCATCCAAATCGAGTGTCTGTCGTCGGTTTCACTGGCCTTAAAAATGCCACAATTAGCTTCCTTTTGAAAATCGATTATTGGACGTGTGTCCCTTTTGAACTGCTACGGGCCAGGATATTATTACCCGCACCATGAGAAATGGTCGGGTCAGTTTTAACTGAAGCTTAACGTAGTTCCTTTTATGTTTAGAGATGAAATAAAGAAATAAACATTGAACTTTCTCTTGACCTTTCTGCTTCGATTATGTTAGCTTGGAAGCACATTTTTTTTGTACCTTAGATTTCAACAAGTTTCAAAATTCGACACATCACAGACAATAAAGAAAATTATTTTGATGATGAGACAAATATATTAGACCAAATAGATATCTTTGAAGCCCATTACAGTTTTATATTGAATTGTGCAAAAGTAGATTTTCAGGGTATTCCATAAACATAAAATATATTTTTAATCATAATATTACGTTTTCCTTTCCAAACCTCTGTTCTTGTCTAGAAACCAGTGGCATTTTGCATACCGGTTGGCCATGAACTTGGACATGTTAAACCATTGGCATTTCGCATACCGGCTACCCATGAACTCGGACATGTGAAACCACTGGCATTTTGCATACAGGTTACTCATGAACTCGGACATGTCAAAACACTGGCATTTGGGTACCGGTTACCCAAAAATTCTAAAATGTTAAACCACAGGCATTTTGCACGCCGGTTGCCCCTGAAATCGGACATGTTAAACCATTGCATTCTGCCTACCGGTTACCTATGAACTAGGATATATTGTTATTAGCCAGTAGTCTTTGCTTGACTGAACTGTGTCAAAACCCTGGCGTGATTCCCGCTAGAAGTCATAAATTTACCACAAATTTCCGAAGACTTCTATACAACTTCATTTGTAAATAAGAAAGCCCAACGTGTCCATTCTATGCATAAATTGTACTCTAATCAATGCAAGACCACATATATCCATCGTTTTTCTTCATCCACATTCCGTACCGTCAGCAGTATACGCCGTATAAACTCTACAACTATCCTCTAATGCAGGGAACTATTTTAACTACGCCAACTTAGGCCAGTCATTCTACGGTTTCAAGGCACATTACATCAGTACAAGAGCATCACATTTGCCATCATGGCGACATAAACGGTATCTGCCGAGTCCCTTCGTATTTATTCCACTGTAATTTACCTGTTTCCTACCGTAAATATTGCCACTGCAGTCAGAACACCAATGTACACTACTAGATTTTAATAGGGACTATATTATTCCAAGTACAGTCATGTGGTTTAGGTCTGAATTCTAATGATTGGCATTATGGAAACTCAAGAACAATTCTCTCCATGACGTTATCTTCTTGTAATTGGCTATTTGTTCTGGCTAAGAAATATTTCCATTGCACCGAATTCCAATAATCAAACAATTAATCACACAAATGTAAGAATTCTGTAAACGGGGCACTATAACAAATGAGCATCTCCAAAATTATGCTACATTATCAACCCGAACCTTAGAAATATTATACGGAACCTCAGAAGCATCATTTGTCATTTGTTCAACATTTGTTATCTTGTTTGTAGTTCAGCTCGATGAGTAATATATACAGTTTCATTTTTAAGTGATTTTATCATTATGTACTATCATTTTATATTTATTTCCTGTACATTTTATTGTCCTAGAAAGGCAGATTTATTCACGTCTACGCGTGATGAATATTAGCACTTTCACACAGTCCAGTCGCAGACTTCCGTATCTTCTCAGGTTTAGTAGATTTGCACGATACATGAATACACAACTTGACGTTTCTTCCATTTACATTTATTGGAGAAAAGCACGTTTTGAGACCCATAAGTGTTTTATAGACATTCTTATTGCTACAGCAGATGGATTATTTGCATTTTATTATGTCTATCTGAAGTTATACTTTATGGTTTACGCTTTGAAGGCAAGCTACATCTAAATGAAAATTTAATAATTGTCTTTAAGTTTTAGGCAGAGATATATCGTTTCCTATTGGAACTGTTTTGGAATTCTGTTTTGAGTTCAATCTTTGATGTCCTAATTCCCAATGTGACCAATGATTTCCTCCAGTACTTTTATTTCCTTTACATATGAAAAAGACAAAATTTTCCTCCAAATGGCCACATCGGCGGAGCAGAAAAAAATCAGACCAAATCATAGCAAAGCCTGTGTCGCTAAAAATCAAAAGATTTTGTTTTGAAAAGCTGAACTCTTAATTACATGGTTGCTTTTCTCTGTTAGTTACTATGAAAATTGATTGAATGATATTGACGTTAAATATCTTAGATTTATAACTGTTGTACAAAACACACTGCCTAAGTGTTAAATTACGCTACCCGATGACGACTAGAACACATTCAAGCGTTTACAGCAGTGGTTGGGTTTTTTGGTAGAAAGCTTGACACTCACGATCAGATAACATGATGATTTACAAATCGCCGGTAGCAAGACTACTCGGCAGCCGATTGAAGTTGTTAACTGTACTAAAATTGATTCACAGCTGATGGTAGGTACATGGAGATTTCTTTGATTTCATAATTGTTCATTATTAGTGAAAAGTTAATTTTTCACTGTTACAGGTCCGGCCGTCGTGGATCAGTTGCTAAAAGACCTTGAGAAAAGGGTAAACAAACTGGAGGGGAAGTACCGAGACCTACTAAAAGATGCTGGGGTAAAATAATATATACATATTGCATCGAATAACATTTTCTCTTCCATCTTATTTAGACATGACATGACCATAAACCTGCTTATCTTTATACATACACATCATATACTGACTTGTACTACCAATGGTACACCTTTTTGTATTTTTTTTTCAATTCCTTTTAATTGCCATAATTTTTTTTTTAAACAAAAATATATTTTCAGCAACAACATACGCTGTTTATACATTGGTATTTATCTTTAGGAAAAGGACCACGATTATTTAACCTCAAAACATATCATCATCAGAATAGACTCAGCTTTTGGTGTGATGGTTTTGCTTGTTTTATTACATAGAACGGTGGCTTTTTCATAATTGTGATTGTTGTTAATGCATTATTATTATGATAGAATTACTACATTATATTTTAGAAACAATTTTTTTAGTATTCACTTGTATCAAGACACGGGATACCATTCTGTAGCCAAAGTAACAAATTCTCTCTCTTAAATAGGCCAGAACCCCCGGTGTTATGTGATATTTTTATCCCTTCTATAACAATGAATTTATTATATTCTTATCAATAAAGCGATGCAACCATTATTCACTGATCTGCTGTTATAAACGTTCCTTTGAACCCTGGTTGTCTTAACCTCTCTGTTGAAATAGACATTTTGCAGTTTTCACGTAAACACAATTGCATATTTTCTTGCATATTTTAAAGGGTTCACGTCCATTTTCGTTACATTTCCTCCTTCATGTCTCTTTTTTCTTAAAAAAAGATAAATGGAAAGTTCCGGACAGGTGGAGGGAAACCAGGAGAGATAATCTGTCAAATAGCTGCCGAGGAAAATGCTGCCCTGATTATCACGGGTACACGAGGCCTAGGCAAGATACGGAGAACATTCCTTGGCAGTGTCAGCGATTTCGTTGTCCATCATTCCAAAGTCCCTGTTCTCGTCTGCAGGAAAGGATCTCCATAATGGAATTATTTTCTTTTGTTTTTTTTAATGAAAGTTTTGCATTAAATCGGACGGTAGTTTGATCTTCATTTGAGTTCGATAATGTAAAAGTTTATTTGATCCGTGTAATAGCGATGGCGATATAACATTTATCCAATATGTGCAATCGATGCTATATACATTACTGTAAAAACAAGTGATGATATTATTTGCTTTTCAGTTACTATCTTGTAAGATGCTCATCACATAGTCCATATGATTTCATTCCATTTTGAAATTAATGCATTAAATTTTCATTTTTCCTGGTGAAATATAATAATAATTTTAAGATGTTAACAAAGAAAACTTGAAAACAAAAATGTGGAACCGTCTTTCTGTACTTTTTCAGCGTAACTCTTTTCTCCGCATTGTTCGACCTGCAGAGTTTAAAAGACTCTCTTTCTCTCTCTCTCTCTCTCTCTCTCTCTCTCTCTCTCTCTCTCTCTCTCTCTCTCTCTCTCTCAGGTCAATTGTTTGTGTATGTGAGAAAAACTTAGAAAGACTTAGAAAGACTTTATGTATGTTTTTAGGGGTTATTAATATTTTTCTAATTTTTTTTTAATATTGTTTGATATAGTGATGAAATTTTCCATTTCGTACTTCAGGTTGGGTTGATTGACAATACTGACCTACGGAGGTCATTCCACTTTACCAGAACGAAATCATGACTACAGGAAGTCATTAAATTATATAAGAAACGCTGTAATTGCTTTATTCCTGCATCAATTAGCAAAACTACCTTTTTCGGTGTATACTGCAACTTCCAATGACACGTATAGTTGCAAATTGTGAAGATTTGTTAATTTACCAACAATTGAACAAACTTATGCATACAATACCCCTTTTTAACGGTAAAATATTGTATGCATATTTTGTTGTTATTATTGAAATTATTAACATGAATAAATTATTCTTAATAAAACTGTAAACTTTATCCTTCATTTTAACAATTATTATTTTAATAATAAATTGGTTTTAAAAGAATCGACGTTATTCACAAAAATATGTTAGATGATAGAGACTTAAGTGGGGAATTTGTGGTTTGGACGGATCTCATCCTCAAAGTCTGTGGTATATTATTTACTTTCTGTTGCTTAAGAATAGTTGTGGTTTTCACATGATACGGTACTTCACATGATATGGTACTTTATTATTTTGCTCTTCTAGCCATTTGACTTGAATGACCTGTCGAGATATGTAAAAAGACATGAATTAAATCTACTGAAAAGTTAGGCGTGTAGTGGAGTGCATAGCAAGGAACTACACTAATGGGCGCGGTGCATTATAAGAAAGCAGTACAACATTTTTTTACTATCTCTAAGACTTGGGATGCTATATATATATATATATATATATATATATATATATATATATATATATATATATATATATATATATATATATATACACACACAAGTCTTTAAAGTGGGAAAGTGTTAGGCAGTTGTCAGAGAAATTCTGATCCTGAGCGATTCTTCACCAAGATTGCCTTGACTACTATAGTCTGACAGTTTTTGTACAGCACTTCAAACTAATAGTCAATTTCATACGACAATGCTACTCAAAGATAATTAATTAAATAAGTTTTCAAAGTATTAGTGAATTTATAATTACTTAAGATTTTAGAGGAGATAAACTTGAACCGTAGATAATTAGGATTATAAACATTTCAAGGATACTGGCCATAGATAATTTGAATTATAAGCAATTAAAGGTATATTGATATATGCTTCTTGTTATAAAACTAGGATCACGATTATCGATCGTCCCCAAGTTTTTCATCCCTTTAATCCAGTTCAGCAGAGTATTATATAAACCCTCTAAGCCATGTATATTATGAATTCTACCATTTGCTGCTTGGGCATCAGTACAGTCTGCTTCTAGTTAACACAATTTACGCTCCCACAGAACATAATAATTTATCCAACAGACGAAGACCGGATATTACAGCAGTTGTTTCATACCTGAGGTCCCAAGCTCAATGCCATACTTTTCTGTGGCTCCTTTTGGCCCTTCCATTATTATTTTTTTAACTGTACATATCATAGACCACGAAAGCTTATGGAATGGCTTGTTGTTCTTCGTCTGACGTCGGTAGTCCGACGTCGGTCTGTCCGTTTGCACAAGTTTGTTATCGCTCCTCTTTTTTAAAAGAACTCTAAGGATTGCCATGAAACCACGCTCACACACACACAGTCTATGAGTATTAAATACGAATGGTGCTGATCCGACAGCCAGAATGACCGCCACTGCATCCACCTTGAAAATATTGTCGCAACTCCTGATTGTATGGTCAGATCCACCTGTGGTTTTCACAACAAGATTTCTTATAATGTCTGTTTGGTCCTACCTGAAATTTGTGTTGATCTCAAATCTATTATGGCGGTCACTGCAGCCATCTTCATTATATTATCGCTGCTCCTCCTGAAAAGCAAATGCTAAAGACAAGGGGTTTTGTTTTTTGCAGATTACTTCAGATGATGCACATTCGGTCCTAAATAAAGATGGCGCTACACTGACATAGAATATGGACACAGAAGTTACTTTGATAATCTTGTTACTGCTACTCCACCTGAACGGATAGTCATATCAGCGTGAGATCTTAATCGGAAGACATGGTGTCTAATTGGTATTAAAAAGAAATTGTGTCGATCTGTTGTCTAATTTTGGCCTCCATACCGGCAATCTTGTCAACCTTATTGCTATTCCTCATATTTGGAAAGTCATATCAACGATAGATTTTCATCGGAAGACTTTTAATGATATCTAGTTTGAAAATCTTATTATTGCTACTCCTTCTGAATGAAACGTCATATTTTTACGGATTTTTCACCAGAAAACTTATTATGTATCGTTTGTCCTAAAAGAACATGGTTCCGATCTGACCTCAAACATGTCTACCTTCGCAGCCACCTTTGAAATCTTTTTGCCGCTAATCCTCCTGAATCTGAAATTATATGGAGATTTCACCAGACTTTTCATGGGGTCCTGAATGAAACTGATTTCGATCTGACGTACGATATAGCTAATACGGCGGCCATTTTGAAAATCATGTTTTCACTACTTTTCCAGAAAGTGTAGTCGTATCGGCATAGGGTCTTCATTAAAATACTTTTTATGCTATCTCGTTTGTCCTAAGTGAAAATGGTGGCTCAACTCAAAGACCACATTAGTTTAAAACAATTTGCGAAGCAATATCAACATTTTGGAGCTGGGAGGGAGTTTCTAATACAGTTTTAAGTTAGTTCGTTACATCATCAGCATCGGAATAATGTTTACATTAGGCACGGAAAATCCATCAAATAAAGTAATTGTTATATTTCCCACGTGCGCAAAGGTACAGTATAAATTTACTTTTGTTAGGCTACCCTTCCTTTAAAAAGACAATAAAGTATAAAACACATCAACAATAATAACAAAAGCAGTCTCCCACAAGACAGTAGTTACTAATCTACAGCGAACCTGCAACAGCAACGAAAATTTCTGTCAGAAAAATCTGTTCTTACAAAGGTTATCTACCAAGAAATAGTTTTAGGAAACAATGATCCTTTTGAATTACTTGAAACTGCACTGCAGAAAATAATTGTTTTATATGTTAAAATAAAAAATTACAATAATACGACCACACTTTAGGAAATAACACTGACGGGAAAGAGAAGCCTGTGAATATTAAACGGGGCTCTTTTAATATAAAACTGGATTTTAGAGGAAATGCTTCAGAATATTTAACATACCTTTTATGCCGCGTCAAAAAAACTGTGTAATCATTAGCGTCTAGCCAATTAAAATTTATAGTAATTAGCTACTGTGGTAGATAATTCCCGAATTGCTGCTATTTAAAAGAAAAATTCATGAACGTACTGTAGATACTTTGGAATAGCAGAAAGGATTTTCTTTGTTTTGACAAAATGTTCAAATGATTATTTCCCGCTTTTCTAGCGTAACGTGTAATCATGTGTTATAATGTCGAGCGTTTCAAACAAAAAACCAAAAATTACCGTTATAATTTCGTGTTACCAGTACTATTTCTAATTTATAGCAAGAGATATGCTAAAAATGATTGCAATAGTTTTTCAGGAAATTGTACATTCCAAAATTTTATAAATATATGTTGAAATGCCCGTATAAATATTATTACAAATATTAGAAATGTACGGGAAGAAAGCAAACTCTTTGTGCTGTCTTTGTTTCCGAAATATGATTCTCATAAATAGCACGTATTGGAACTTGTTCTTGACAAAAGTGTTTGTGATTATTTGGAATTTGAAAAGAGTGCTACTTTATATCCTTCTTTTAATATATAACACTCGCCATTAAATGACAGTAGCTGTGAAAGTGCAGTGCTTTAAAGAAATGAAATTAAATCGTTGATGTCAGCCAGAACAAATTAATGTTTTTAGGAAGATGGGCTAGAGCTTAAAGGTTTGTACATCAATCACTCAGGATTACAATATTATCTTATAATTTTCATGCTATGCTTGTTATTTATTAAAAGAAGAAAAAGACATAATTTCTTGCTCTGTCTTATTATATATTGTTATACATCGTTATAAATGTTTTAGTTAATAGCTTCTAATTCTGATAGCGACCGATTTTATGTAGCCAGCTGAACATATAAATACTGAAATAACCTCTCAGCTAATATATATATATATATATATATATATATATATATATATATATATATATATATATATATATATATATATATATATATATATATATAATGCTTGATAACACAGTACGTGTGCAATAATTTTGTTTATAAACCTGTAAACAAAGCGAGATAAAACTCCAACCCATATAAAGAAATGAAACACGGTGAGAAGGGTATTCATACTTCAGTTTATAATATTTACCCCTGAAAATATTGGATTGTCTCCACTTTTCAGACGTTAATTTATGTGTGGGGGACTGTCTATTAAGTCCCCCACACATAAGAATAAATGATCTTAACATCGAATGAAGGGGAACATAACAGTTACATTGATATGTATGCAACCACCATGTTTTTATCATACGCAAACATCATCATATGTTTATATATATATATATATATATATATATATATATATATATATATATATATATATATATATATATATATATATATATATATATATACGAAGACGCCATCATATGTTTATAGACATGCAAACACCGTCGTAAGTTTTTAACAGATTTCATATAGATATTAGGCAATTTATATCGACTAAAAAATTTCATAAGAAAGTGAATAGAAAAAAAAAGCAAAACCCGCGGAAAACTGCAGAAAGAAAACGATCTTTATTTAAACATCAACAGTTTGGCGAAATATGAGACTCGTGAATCACTAAGTGGGCATCACTAAAATTTATTCACTTTACGGGAATCCATTTTTATATATTTTTTTTATTTCAGAAATGTACCAAACATTCAAAACTGTTGACTCTATATCTTGTAGATTTAATCCGGTTTTTCATATATTGACGTAAAAACTTGAAGAAAGTGATGTTTGTGAAGTTAATCAATAAAACTTGAAGAAATTGACAATTGTTGATTTAATCAATAAATAGAATAACAGTAAAACAAATTTGTTTTAAGAAATCCAACCAACTAGCCAGACAAACAAGATTTTCATTCCTTCGTCATCGGGTGCTAGAGAAGAGATAAGAATTTCAAGGTCAGATTCAAGGTCAGATGCCTAAATATGTTGATAGCCATGTCTTAATTAATCAAGCTGCGTTATCTAACCACACTTTTATTACAAATACTTATAACCTTATGCTGATGCGAATAGTTGTTCTTATATTATAAACGAAATACTGTCTTATAATGGACAATCCAATCTTTCGGCTTGTAAGGAATACATACCTATTCATAGAACATTAAAATGCAAGATTTATTGTATACAAATTTATGTCGCATCTGAGGCTTGGATTTTAAGTGTAATTTTATACTTAATCTTTGTGTCTGGAACCGTTAGCCCTTGGTTGATAAAATCGCTTTAAAATTGCACCAGTTCGAGACATCATTTTACAGAATCGCTTTGAGTAGACCTACATAATGTACATGCAAGTATCAGCCGATAAATTGTTCAGACATCGTTGAAACTAGATAGCAAGAAATATTTTCGCAAAACATGCCATGTCCATTCGATGAGTACCCGATTGCTGGTACATGTATGTTGTGTCAAGTTCACTTTTCCTGTATTTCACGGACAGGGATGTACGTTATCGTATACACAGGAGAATCGCAATTATTCGTATTTTGGGAAATCATGTAAGGAATACGTTTAATATCCATGTAACCATGTAAAATGCCCATAGATCACTTTTATTATGCAGAGTATGGATCGAGAAAAAGACGAAACACTGAATTTTCAGTATATATTTGAGCATATTTCCGTTTACATATCAACATTTTTTATTTTAACCGGTTCATCATGCTTTTTTGTTATCTCTGAAAATATTGCGAAATATGAAGATAAGCTGCTGCTATTTAGTATGAATTTTTGAGAAACAATAGCGATAAATTCTCAGACTTGGAAATTTCTTTTTTCAACTGCTTGTACTACATCTAAATACAATACCAAACATCCTAGACTATAGCAGATATTCACACTTTGTTAAATTCATTAAAGTAAGACATTTTTTAATATAATATTAGTAATTTATATGCAATTTGTATATTTAATTTAAATATGAAACCTATATAATTTATTTTAAAATTTTATAATCTTAAACTTTAATATTAAAACATTTGTTGTATGTTAATTATTTACCACAATGTAAATCATACATACTATTACATTTGTATATTTTAATATGTGCACTCAACCAACATAGCAGAGTCACCATGCATCACATTATCTACACCAGACCCTCTAACACATCTACTAATGCTAGACACTGTTTGTACCAAATTTATTCATTTATACCACATAACCACACCACAGCACAACACAGCAACAATAAGGATTGTAGGCATAATATTAACAACCATAGTCTGCCATATTATTTACACAAACAATATATAAATATCATATGGACAAGTTCTAGTATACATTTCATCAACATTTTTAGGCTTGTTTTTTAAAAAACGAATGTTGAAATTTACAAATGACACATTCTAAATATAAGTTCGTTCCGATCTATTAAACAATTAGAGAATTTTAAATATTATGATCAAAGCATAACATATATAAACTTGGGAAAGTTTTCGTCATTCTTAATGCTGTAAAAAATAGTATTTGGAACATATCATAACTAGTGATACACCTAAAATATAGCAACCAATCGCTACATATAGACGGTGCGCCTGATTGCATGCAGCCTTCTGCTTCACAAGTCTGTCTTTTCATTTAAAGTTTAAGACATTTTTGTTTTAATATGGGCAATACAGTCTAGTGTGACATTTTATATGCAAGTTTGTTTTAGAGCTTATTTAAATTTTAAATATCGCAATCCTATTGGATGAAATTTACGTATTATTATTCAGAAGCAAAAAAAGGTCTTGAACACTTTATATTAAAGGAAACTCTTTCAGTTTGTCATTTGATTTAGTAAAGCGTAATCTTTGCAAAAATTTTTCACGTTACTTAATCACTATGATATTTGCGGTGATGGATGCTGTAATTATGTCTAGCATTGGAACATCGACAATCGCAGCATGGTAAGCAATGATTGCCATTCCAGTTTTATCATGACACCAGATGGGCCATGTTCTAACACAACCTTTTACACAGATGAGCGAACGAGGCAGCTGTAGCACCAACATTTCAAGTAACGGTTATGTACTCGTCACGGATTAACCAACGACTGTTTATCCGTTATAAGCGTGAAACTGCAAACAACAAATCCCGATCGCGCAAGGATATTGAGAGTAGTGTAGATGATACCTAAACCAGACAGACCCTGTCTACATTATTATGCGATGGCAATTGTTATGTTTTGATTGTGACATTTAAGTATTCGTCTACAGTTTTCTTCATTATATTTACCTTAGTGACATATTAATTTTTTATATCTATATATATCTCTTTAGAAAATTATAATCTAAATTATCTTATTATTAATATATTAGATTATTAATTTTTAGATCCCGGGTTCATGAGGTTCCTGAGTAGTTTGCTGAGTAGGCGAAACGTTGTAATACAAATATCACGAATTATATAATTCTTACTATTTTATATGATGTCAATATTTACATCACCCAATACCGTCGTAAAAGTACCGCCCTTTAATGTGCTGAATCTCGTGTTTCTTTTATTTAGGTACCTTACTTTTAGGTTGTAGCTTTCTGTCGGTAGGAATGTTTTACAAGTTACTACGGGAAACGTAACAATCGATTCTTATTGGTCATACACGTGGACACAAAGTGAAGGCTCATTTGGTTCATTAACAATAATTCTGTTTAAAATTTCTGAGGTGAATATCGATATCAGAACTGAGCATTATTGTGTCTTTAATGGATTTTAATTACCAAATGGGCATCGTCGACCCATTGCTAATTAATCAGGAACTAGAGAGATTTATTGTTAGGTGTTTGTTTACAGAACGAGAAACAGCAAGACAGAGGATAGTGATAATTGAGTTAAGAATTATCTACAAGGTGAACGTCCCTTGAGTTCAGAATTAGGGAAGCAGAATTAACATAACGCCATGATTCTTGCAGCAGGCCACTTGATGTGACTTCAGTAATGGTTGCATATAGAAATAAAATATTCAAAAAGTATGCAGATGCATATCAAAATTATTGGCATATTGGCATAGCTTCTATATGCATTCTTCATCACACATTCTTTAAGGTTTTTTTTTTAATACTAAACGAAGTGCTTGAAAATTTGGGCTCCGACCGCTACAATACAGCGAAATTCTATTACCTAATCGGTCTCGTTGACCGATTGCTAAATTAATCGGGAACTATAGAGGTTTAAGGCTTTGGGTGCACGAACGTAGGTTGATGATCAAAGCAAAACATTGTATATAAGAATAATATTGCAAAGCTAGTATTCGATATTTCATGTAGATTTCATGTAGAAAAATAGTATTTGGAACATATCAGTTATATCTGTATGTTTGATATCATTCCGTTGAAAATTATATGCTTTTGTTTAATTTCTCAATGTCTAGCATCAGTTATTAAGTGATGGTGTCCATGTTTGGAGATGAGAGACTCCTGTTTTTTTTTCTTGCTTACATCATCATGATACTTATTACTAGCATGTTGGATATTTTTGAGACGAAGGATTTCACTTTTGACTGGTAAATTATTCCAATGGGGCTAAGTTTTAAAGCATAATCGTAATAGTACTAGGAGAGCGTTTTAATTCGCATTATTCACCTGTTAATATTAATTAATCAGGTTGCATATCATGCTAAGTCCTTTTATGATCTGAAGTATTCCACGTGATTATTATTGCAGGAAGCAAAAGAAAACGTGTCAATCTGAACCACCGATCGTGGTATTTTTGTATTAGTGAAACTTCCCATCAATTGTCAGTTTGGTCCATTTATTTACGTATAAACAACACATGCTAATCTTTGCAAATAATATCTCACGTTAACGGCTTCAATTACGTAGAAATTTGTATTATTTGTGTGCGGTGATTTATGGATTGCCTGTAAATTATGTCTCTGCATTGAAAACATCCGATAAATCGCTAGCTGAGAATAAGCAGATAGATTGCTTTCCGAGATTTTATCGATGCAATAGATGGTAGCCATGCTTTCTTTATGACAAGCTGACCCATTCTACACCAGATGAGAGAACAGTGCATCGTCACATTGCTATGCACCAACATTTCAAGAACGGGTTATGTTTTCACTTTGTTATGCTGGTTCAAAGAAACGCATGTACAGCCAACTTATAACAACGCACACATACGGTTTATACACGCTTATTAATTGCGTGAAACTGCAAACAACAAAGATCCTGATCTGCTGTAGCATATTGCAGATGTTGTTTGTTAGACTGATTACTCATAACAAACTGCACAGACCCAGATCTACCGCTGTATTATGCGATGGCAGATTTGCGTCTGTGCAGTTTGCAATTGGACCAGTCTTATAGGGGAGTATAATCGATCCCCAAGTGACAGTTTTAAACTTCATTATAATATTTAGCGCTTCAACAACGATTGCACAGAATATTCAAGCCTTTTGGTCTTTGGATATCTATTCTAGTCTCTTTAGAAAATTCAGTACAATCTGAAATTTGCATCGTTGTGTTGGACGTTGTAATATATTTGAGATGTGCCGTTGTAATTTTTCTCCCTGAACAATCCCACAGGTTCATGAGGATATCCTGAGATAGCTTTGCTGAGATAGCAAAACGTTCTTAAACATAATATCACGAACATTTATATAATTACAATTATATAATTTATAATCGCAAGTGTACGAGATACTGTTACCGATTTTCCACCAAGTGACCGTTTCAGGTATTCAAACGTAACTAGCTGAAAGTTAGTTGCTTGATCTTTTCATGTGTCTTTTATTGTAGTCCGCAACGCTACACGATTGTAATTTCGAGAGTCTGACCATATCCATCCTGAGGTGTTTACTTTGTATGTGTATAGACTATGTAATTCCGTTGTGTTTGCTGTGCTTTTTTAGATAAACGCGTCATTTTTTTCATATTCATCAGATTAATGACTTAGCAAAAAGGCAAAATCAACTAGGACAATATCAGAATCATTTATCTTATTATTCACAATCACTTCGCATTTGAGGAAAAGCATTTTAAACTGTTTCAAATCGGAGTGCAAAATTGATATTTGACTTCAATTTGAAACGATGTCATGACATATAAATACATCGATGAATTTGAATAATACCGAATAGGAGATTAAACAAAAATGGTATGAAGTGTGTTTGCAGCTGTCTAAATCCAGTACTCTGATAAATTGACAAACAGCAAAAACCCCGAAACGCTTTTCGGTGTCGATAGGTACATCACACGTTTGCACATTTAGTATGTCAAAGCCAATTTTTATCAGCAGAAACTCCGATATGTTATCTCTCTCTCTCTCTCTCTCTCTCTCTCTCTCTCTCTCTCTCTCTCTCTCTCTCTCTCTCTCTCTCTCTCTCTCTCTCTCTCTCTCTCAATTAAGTTCATGCCCACTCTTTTTTGATACAACATGAATATATTCAAGCAGATCTAATTATTTCCCCTTATAAATTATTGTATGTGCCAAGTAATTAATGTATGCGATATTGTATATCCGTCCAGGTCAGTAAACAGAGCATTTTAAAGTTCAACAGTTGTTATAACCAAATAATCCATTAAAATACGAACTGAATCCAGTTTCGCTACAAAAGGGAGTATGTCTAAAACATTTATTTTCAAACATGGTTTCATGCTTGCATTTAAAGCACTGTAGTCAGCCATTTAGGTACTACACACAGAAAAGAGGTTTCTAGTGTTCATGATTAGTTTCCACGACATATTTGAAAATATCATATTTATTTTTCGTTCCATGTTTAAAATCCCAGGGTATAGTAACACATTTTGCATTGTTCCTTGTTTTTTTTTTTCGGTTTCAAATTTATTATATTCGTGATTGCAGTTTATGTACACTGAGGTCGATAATGGCATGTACCTGTTTTGAATCAGTTATGCTTTCAGATGAAATGATGTTTTATTAATTTATACTGACGGACAAATCTCCCTTCGGACTGGGACATTTTCTTTACAGCATGCCATCCGGAATTTATTTAAATAAATATACATATAATTTCTCAATTTCCCATGTTACACTAAGGATCTAAATTGTGTGGTCCACTTGTAGTAGATGTGTTCAGTTGTTAATAGCAATATACTAAAAAACATTGCAACCAGATGTATGAATAATGAAAGCAAATAAACCATTCAAAATTAAACCCACTTGGGGATATTTGCTGGTATCGAGTATAAAACGGATATATTTCATCGAGTGGTTGTAAGAGTTTTCTCCCAATAGATAAACGATAACGATATCCGTTATCCACTCAGATGAAGCCGATTGTCTTTTCAGCTTATCTTTCAACATATTGGCTAGATATGTATATATATATATATATATATATATATATATATATATATATATATATATATATATATATATATATATATAACAGATTGAAGTAGCAGATTTTATACGGTATCCCGCACGAAAATGTCAGCTGTTTAAAATTTTGTTTTGCAGTGTTTTGTCTATATACGCACGAGGCTTCCTAAAATTTTCCGTTTGCAACAGGACAGTTTGATGTACTTTACAGACGAAACATGCGAATCTGCTGTTTATGGTGGCACTCTTCAGTTTTGTACTTTGCATTGGTCGAGAATTTTAAAGAAATATAATTTCCCAGGGTTTCCTCACTTGTTATTTGTAAGACCATTTCGTTCCCTTTATTTTGGTATATGATTATTTATGGGTGTAATATGGGTTTTATTTAATATACAACTTGCCCATAATTCAGATGTGCACCTCTCAAACACTGCTATTTCTGCTTTGTTAGTTTCACTTACTGGACTTCAATGGTAAGTTGTATCGTTTTTACGTTTTATATATTTTATAATTGTTTTGTTTTTCCAACTTAAATTAGCTGGTACTGTCTAGTCTGGAAAAATTTATTTTCTCTATCATAATAACTGCTAATAAAGATAGTTTACTTTAGAGTAGTTCAGGCTGATTTTTCCAGCACATGGGAGCAGTCATTTTGGTCATCTATGAGCTTAGAATGTTCAGTTTGCACAAGCACAATATCCAAATAAATTTAATCCACAGTACACGTGAGCAACACACAGCTATGCCAACATTCCATTGTGCATGTTGCATATGTAAACAAATTAACCTTATACTTGCCACATTCTCTAAAGTACAGAATTTATGCGGAGAACCCTTTAAAAATTGACATTGTTCCACCCGCGTAATAGGTCTTTCCAGGTGGTAGCAAAATACAAAGGAGCTTATCATTTCGGTTTTCTACAGATTTCCAGACACTTCATTTGTTGCTTTTTTGTAACGAATTTATTCTCTATCATTGACCGTAATGTTGCCCATTTGTACTATAGTAAGTCACTCACTTAAATGTTCATCACTTTGCCGAAAGCATTTTCTTTGTTTTCTTGGTACATATATACGTTTCGATTTGCTCTCACCTTCACAAGAACAAAAATTTTACTGAGAATCCGATCTTTAACATATGGTTAACTAAATGATTAAGTTGCTCTTCTCTAATCTCATTTAACAGGCTTAATTATGAGGGCATAGCCTTCAGTCAGTTGAACAGTTAAAGGGGATACTTCTTTTGATTGTTTGGCAATTGAACTGTGTCATCAAAACATTTACCTTTAAATTAACCTTAATCGACGACACTTTTATTGATTGTCCAACTAAAACCAGTCTGTAAATTTGATCTAATAACCTATAAACTTTATTTCATTTAGGACTTTATTTGACAGTCTGATTGATAAACAAATCAAAGACTGTTTTGAAATAATGATATTTGGGATATCATATGTCCGACGTTAGGTTTCTCCAGGTATGCGCCGTCAAGACTTATGAACTGACGTGAATGTTCGGCAAATACAGGTGTTTAAGGGAGTCAGATGGGCACAAAATATCAGCAGTAACATAATATTCATTCCTGATTAAGGTTTGAAAGCACGTAAACAAAACAATTGAAGAAAGCAATAGGCACACTGTAAGATTTGAATCTGTTACTTCTGCATGACAATTGGCCATAAGTACCACTAGACCAAGCATCTTATTAAATACCGGATCAGATTTATTGGGCACTATTTTATCGATGTCTCTTGACCATAGTGAGAAAATATATTTTATGATTTACTCCTGTGAGTTATCCAAGTTATTATCAGAAAATCCACCAATTCACGAACTTGCTCAAAAATTATTTTTGAAGGTTTTATAATGGATAACTCCTTGGCAGTGAAATATACGATACTGTCCAATAAGTCATCGCATTTTACAAGTGTGCAGTAAGCCCTTGTATTGTACAAGTGACACGTTAGCCCATGCATTGTATCAATGCCCATTTAGCCCTGACTGTACATGTGACCCAATAATTCCTTGCATTGTACAAGTGCCCAATAATCCCTGGCATTTTACAAGTGTCCAATTAGCCCTTGCGTTGTACAGATATCAAAGTGACCCTTACATTGAACAAGTGTCTAATAAGCCCTTGCAACTTGCAGGTGTTCAATAAGCCCTTGCACTTTACAAGTTTTTATATTTCATTTACAGACGTAAGTATAGAGAACAAGTGTTTTACAGTGGGATGGTTTAGAATTTTGTGACTCCATAAAAAAGAAATATTATAAAATGTTGCTTTTCATTTGCTGGACACGATGACTTTCTATATTGTGACACATGCTTTCCAGTTTCCCTACATCAGATCTATCGATTCGAGGTGGGCGGTGTTTATCTTTATCGGTAACCATACTAGATGTACTGTAGTCCAAACGAAAATTGCGTCTTTCCATCATTTTTATTTAACATTGACAGCAGAACAGTTCGGGGGCTCAGGAACAGTTTTATTACTCCAGTATCCATCATCAACTTGAGTGTCAGTCTCCTGTTAAGATGGCATTGCAAACTTCTGGTCGAGACTCAGATTAAGGAATGATTCCATGTCTTGACAATGTTTAATAAAATTGGTTCTGCACAGGTCCAGATCATTGTATACCAATAACTATAGAGAATTAGTTCCACTGAGGAGTATTGGAGCAGCATACTTTTTGTGTGTCAGAGTAACGTTCCATCGCTTGAATAACTTAAATGAACAATAAATTCGAAAATATATTACTTTTTGAATACTTCGCGGGACGCTTGATATTTTACATCTAAAGTTGTGCACTGCATCGAGCTTTAGAATTACTTCATCTTTAGGCTGACTGAATAATTGTATTGTCACTGTTCTGTCTGTTGCTTGACGAGTATTTTCAATTCATATCGAAATGTCGATAGATATTCCAAAATTGAGTCCACGGAGAGCCTCCAACATTCAAGGGTATGCATCAGTGGCGTTACCAGGGTTGGTGTCACCCCGTGTAGTAACTCATGGTGTCACCACCACAAACATCATTCCTGCATAAAAAGTCAAAAAGTTTATCGATATTCATCTGTGGTTATTTATGGTACCATCCCCGTGGACCTCCTTCATGCACCCCCCAATTGTATAGAGTCATTTTGGTGCCACCCAGCTCTGATGGTGTCACCCGGTGTTGTCCGCACCCTCTAGTGACGTCACTGTTTGGCACCCATCCTCGTGTGATAACATCCTTCTGTGGATAGATTTGTATGTCCTTTACCAAAATAATGCAGTAGTGTGCAATATATTGCGCAAAACAGCACGGTATATTCAGTCCTTGTATAAATTAATTTTCATTCAATAATGCTGTTGCTGCAGATTAGCTGAGGGAAAATGTGACCCAAGGACTTCATCGTGGCTAATGTCAGCAATGACGAAAATATATCAATTTTTGATGTTTTTCCAAGCAATAGTGAACGTAGCTTTCTCACGAGTTTCGATCTTGTTGCTGCAAGCACTGACATGTTATCTGTTAAACGTGCTAGTTTTTAGGCGTCGTTGACCAATGGTTTAGTATTGCCGAATGCCGACGGAATAGCAGCGATAGTGTCCACTAACTGACCTAGTTCTATACCTTTAACTCAACAATTACTCTATAATCAGGGTTCATAGTTCATGTAACTCACGTACTTGTATTTTACCATAAATTTATTTTGTTTGCGTTTTTAGGGTCTCCAATACGGCGGCTCCATCGACGATTATCTTTATTTAAAGGCTAAAAGCTTGTACAGTCGATTTGATTTTTTGTCCTATGGGCCAGAAAGTAGCTAATGACGGAAGAGTATACCTCTACTAAGGTCTTAAGTTCACATCAAGAGCGAGCGGAACAAAAATAATGTAGAAAACGTAATGCCTGAGTTTGCCTTGATGTCGTTGTTTTCTTTTATTTCCAATCAGCTAAGGACAGCAGACGTTGTCACTAAAGGATGTTAAAACGTCCTAACACCAACTGCTTTCCTGCCTGACAAACTGAAGACCACACAATTAGGGGACCATGTTTTCATACCTGAATGATTTTTCTTTCGTAACATTAGTATGATATATCAGGGTGTAATCCTAATCCTTACCTTAGTTCAGCACTTCAGCCGACGCACCATGGAACAGGACCCAAGCATCTAATGTACAGATCTATTCCTAAGCATTTATAAGTGAGAATATCGCAAGATATTTGCTTTTTAAGAACTTTCACCGATGCGAAATTTTGAAAATAAACTATGCTACATAAAGTCCCATGAATACGGTTTAGTATATCTACTGTACTTACTAATTGGCTAATTGCTCGATTTTAGAAGTGTCTTCCTACCATTGATTTCCTAAATAAAATAACTCCGAAACCTAGTAGCAGTGGCATATTTCTTGCTACTATTGTACTGTTTACGTTTTGTGGGACGCCAAGTCCCTACTCCACCGAAATTATTCTATACTCCATGTAGTAATTAGATTCCAGAATTGAAACGAACATGATCCTGGTATGATTCATTAGTCATAACTGATGTACAGAATACTTTCCTCGTTTCTTTCCTTGGACTAAATGAGAGTAACACGTGTACCAAGATCGATCATCTAAGATTCTCTTTTTTGTCGCTTATACGTCTTCCCGAGATTTGTGGCGTTCGGGTGTTTTTCTTATCAGTTCTTCCATTATTTGTACGATTTTGTTTCCATTGCTAATTTAAATTAGTTTTAGGCCTTGCACAACAGGCGGTACTTCTGTTCATTGTTACCCCTCCCCCATTCTTAGTAACCAAAGTTTGGGTTAGTGTTACCTAGTCTTTTATTGGCGCCGGGTTTTTGTAATTTCTTTTATTCAGAGAATCGTATCTCGCAGTATGTGAGGATGGGAAAATAAAAATGGACACAGGCATACCTACCTAAAGTGTATTTGTTCTGCATGAACAGACGGATGTCCGATAATTTGTCTATAAACAGATCAAGTATGGAACTTGGAGGAAAGTTGTTTCACCTGTACAGGAAAGAGGAAAGGTCCCTGCTTCATTCTTGTCATCACAAGAATAGCCTCGCCGTTCCAAGATTTAATCTGAATGCCTTCCTGGTTAAGAAAGCCAAATCCTTCATATGCAGCGGAAGCATAGAACGACCTATGTGGTTTGGATATCACTTAAGCGCCAGGGATCCCTGACGCTTGATCAAATGCCGTCATTGTTAGTGAATAATAAATACTTGGCCCCTCCCAAGGGAGGAAAAGTGTCTGAGGTGTTTTTCAGGCAGGATCAAGATAGGCATAGTGCCGTTGACCGATAAAATTATGTCGTCCCCAAGGACGACAGGAAATTACAGTGATCTAAATCTGATAAATCAGAGGTGTGCAGATCTGTCAGATCATATCCACCGGACCGGTATTTCACCCATTACCGGGTCGTTGGCAACAGGTCATCAAGTGGGTGCCAATCTTATCAATGGACACAGGACATAGGACACTTGAAGTACGTCACCGGTCACTTGGCGCCCGTTATAGATAATATAATCATAAGTTAATTGGCATTATACATAAGAAGTGAACTGGCGGCATCACCGGTCAAATACCAATCACCTGGTTCAAAGCACCGGTCACCAATAACTGTTCACCAGGTTTCCTGTTAATTATTCAGATACCTGGCTTCGATCGTCGGTTTAGTGATAGGGATCGTGTCGATATCTCTCTACCTTTCTCTATGATACCATCAAGTCCTATATGTATATGACGTCGGATATCGCTGGCTCTTCCGAGAAACTGGATTGGATTGGCAATCCCATTTCCATATGTTACCGTTTTATCCACACTGTATGATGGTTCAGTTTTCCTGATAGTGAGTTTTGTTCCCCCACCCCCGTAATGTCATGGATGTCATTCCTTTGTTTGCAATGTATTACGCACGTGATGAGCTGGGGACGTTTTCAGTCACCTCAGACCTCATCTGAGAGAAAAGGAGGTGAGCTGTCATGTTTTCCAAGACTTTAGCAAAGCGATCAGACATCCAATAGAGGACAATTAATAGGGTTAGTCCAATTGTCTCACATAAGTGCTTACTGGACGATGTAAACCATAATCCAACGTCTCTCTTTCCAAAAGAGAAATAACAGGAAGGCTAGTCTTGAATCATCTCGGCAGCGGATTCAGGTCGACGATGCCATTTCCATTTTAATGTCCTCAATCGCGCCCCGAGAACTGCCGCTAATGGAAGATCCTTCCCCTTAATTCATGTCCTCTCCTCCGTTCAGCAAGTATGGTCAAGTGTTTGCGGAGGGGGGAAGACTGTACTTTTTTTATCTTTATAGCAGCCACCCCTTAGACTTGTGCTCAGAGCCGGATGGAGTGGGGGAAGGGTCAGGCTGTTGCATCCTTTTCAGCAGTGTTCGACTTTTCCCAGCACCCCGATACTAGCTTTGTTTCTCAGCGGTTTGTTTGGTTATCACGGGTGACGAGTTGGTCAGTTATACTTTAAAATCATCACCTATATGGACTTTCATTTTCTTTCACCGGTCAAGACTGGTTTATCTAAGGGAAAGATATATACCTTCTGCAGAAGAGAGCAGTCGAGAGGATTGAAAACAATTAAACTCCAGTTTTCTATTCCTAGATCTTTTAGGTTTTGAAACGGAATAAAAGTTTGGACATTCCACATCAAGTAAATTTATTTGTGAAGGCTACTGACTTGGTTAGGAACGTCTTAAAATCCATCCAACTGGGAGGTATCCAAAGAGCTGCAGGATGCATAGCTTCACATATCCATGTTCCTACCATACGTGAAATACTTCAGTTTTATAAAGGCCAGGAGGTATTTCAGTTTTTGGCTTTTCCTTCTGGCATCACCTCCTCCACAGAACCGTCATTAAGGTGATAGAAATAATAGCGGTTGACTCGAAATGTTGCCTATCTACCAGATGTCGACGACTGGTTGATGCACAAGAGCCTCAGAAAAACTCTACTTTAGACTTATCCTCTGCTGGTCCATAGTCAAATCCTCAGCAGAGAGAACTCAGATCGCATATCTTCTCAGGACTTCATGTACGCATGAATGAATTTCCTCAATCGTTAAAGGAGGATTCGCGTCCCACCACCCTGGACCGCTCAGACTATGCATCTGACAGCCGGTCTATTGGCTAAATCTTTGCTGTTGACTCGCCTTTGCATCTCTTGCTAATTCTTGACGCGGATGCTTATTGCCATTGGGAAGCTTCACTAAAGCTCATGTTCTTACTTATAGGAAACTAGAAATCGCAAATTGAAAATTACTTGGTTGGGATTACTCTGGGGTCCTATTGTCGTCACCACATGTATTAGTGGTTATATGGAAGAGCGGTTCCTGTACAGAATCCAGATTCACAATCCCGAAACCCAATACTTCTTTTCTCTTTTATGTATATATGTGTATATGTGTGCATATATATATATATATATATATATATATATATATATATATATATATATATATATATATATATATATATATATATATATATAGGCACACACATACATACGCATCAGATTCGACACAGGGTGTTCTCCTGGAGCCAGAACGGGTAGCTCTTCAGAGACTTTGGTCTCAGGAAGACGCGACCTTTAATATGAAGAACATATAAATGTGTCCACAGTATTTTGCCATTTTGGAGGTTAGTCAGCCTCATAAGGCGTCGATGTTTTATGGTCACTTCCGACAACTCTTCCGCAATTGCGCACCTCAATTGTTCGGGGGGGGGGTTGCACATGCTCGTTCTCATTATCTTAGGATAATTGATTCATTTTGCAGCTCTTTACTAAATGGTTATATGAAGTTTAATTAAGGGAGTTTTTTTAAGTAATTAAAAATAAAAACAAATAAACAAATTTGTGGTCGCTAACGGGCGATTTTGGTTTTTGAATATTCCTTGAACTAAAATATTGATTATACTCTAGAAACATTAATATGGAACAGTTAATCGTATTCTATGTGCAAGAAATCTCACTCTTGTGGTTCTTTTCAACAGCTTTGGGCTCGAAATTTAGGAGTAGAAGAAGTTTGCATCGACTTTGCATCAATTGTTTGAATCACAATCATGTGACATTTTGCAAGAATATCTAACGTTGGAATGTACTATTTGAATAAGACAATATTTTGTTGTTTTACAAATTAATGGATACATGAAATGGTCGTTCCATCAGCACTTTGCCTGATGTGTACATGCAAGCTGTGCGTGTTGGCACATAATAGTTTACAAATCTTGCTTTTAGTGTAATACAAGATAATATTTGCATTAGACGAGACGAGATTTGTGACGGATTTAATATAAATTCAATATTATCATGTGCATTGATTTCTCTAAGAGAGCTTCGTCTGAATTTCGAGATGATTGACTTAAGTGACAACAAAAAATATTTATATGGGAAACAGACCATCTTAAACATACTCTCAGCTGGATCGATTCCTTGAAAATGAGGCAAGCAATCCGGATGCAATTTTCATGTGGATAGTCCTGGGGATTATTCTAACGTTAACGTAGACCATATTCGTCTACTTTTTTGATCTTTATAAATGAGTAGACCACTCAAAATCTGGGTTATCATGAAAATTGGTTTTTCACTCCAGTTTTTTTGCCATTTTATTGTCAGATATGTGGTGGAAACATTATTAACCAACCGTCCACTGTCTTCCGTATTCGCCTGTGAAGACCACGGCACATAATAATAAATAACATTTATGACGAAATTGGGGTATTCCACTTAGAGGTAGTTCGGTCATGTCTTCGGCATGATGCCCCAGTGCTAGACATCCCTATAAACTGTCAAAGTGCAGACATCGGAACGATATGACTGAAACATTGTCAAAGCTATGTTAAAAATCTAAAAACCCACAAATACATGTAACGTGACATTTGATTTCAGGAATAATATTCAAAATGACTGCCTCAGCAGTCATACCAGGTTTTGTAAGGATTTATTGATTGCTCGGTTTGGTGTTATATTTTGTTTGTCATTCCAGAACGAGACGATCATCCATTCTTGTCAATGTGTTTTGATGGAAAGATCATTTGAAGATAGTTTTATTTTCGAAAAAGATTACTTCTGTACAGACATATGGCCTAGAGAAATGTAGAAATAGCTTAGTTCTTTTATTTTATATTGTTCGACAGCATAGCTGATTTTATTGAATATTGAGTTCTACTCTTGTTATTAACTTAATGAATTAAATTAGTGTTGTGGTGTTCCAGATTGGTGCTTCTCAAGAATATATATATATATATATATATATATATATATATATATATATATATATATATATATATATATATATATATATATATATATATATATATATATATATATATATATATACACACACATACATATACACACATATCTGATTGAATCCAGATTCGAATCTCTATTAAGTTCCAATATGGAAGGCTATTACATCAGATGAAGTCGTTGTACTGATGGCAACAATTCCTTGTTTAATTTTGAGTAGCAAGAATAATATTCCGGCTTTAGTATTCCAAATAACTTCTACTAATTATCTTTGTCCAAAACTTTCTAGAGAATATAAATATTTTTAAGTAACAAATAACTGATATACCAAGAATACTAAATACCCTCTTAGGTCGAAAAGGTTGACATGCTGGTCCTTAATGCTCTTCTTATAGTCCAAAAGTCTGACATACTGGTCCTTATGTTCTTCTTATACACCTAAAGGCTTTGATATTGGTCATTTTGTTCTTCCTATAGTCCAGAGAGTGGACACGCTGATCACTATCCCCTCTGATATCCAATAAGTGAACTCATTGATCTTTATCCCATTCGTTTAGTTCAGGAAGTTGACACACTGATAAGTATCGTCGTCTAAATCTAATATGATGACATACTAGTCCCTAACGTGTACTTATTGCCAATACGTGGATATGATGATCGTTGCCCTCTTCTTATAGGCTAGTAAGTGGGCACACTTATCACTATCGTCTTACAGTCCAATCACTTGAGACAGACTGGTCTTTTGTTTTCGTATCGGTCAATAACTGAATGCATTGGTCCTCATCCTCATTTATAGTCCCGTAAGCCGACACACCGGTCTTTATCCTGCTCCTCCTATTGTCCAGTATCTTTATACACTGGTCCGTATCCTCTTCTTATGGACTGGCAAGTTGGCATACCGATCTGTATTTTCTTTTTATAAGCCAAAAGTTGACAAACGTTTTCATTATTTTCTTATTTGCTTGTCTAATTTGTAATTAGTTTCTAGAACATCGCTGTTATTGTATTTAATATTTCAGCTCTTTATTCGTACATGTTTTTATTTCTTGAGATTATAGGTAGTTACCACCGTATAAAATAACTCTTAAATATAACCGATATCATATATCCTGTTGCACCCAATTTGACTCTGTGATATTTAATTCTGACACATGATAAGCTGATCATATACTAGAAACATATTTGAGATGGGCACGGACTCAACAAAACACTGCAATGTTTGTAACGTTTGTAAATAAAACTAAATTGTACTCAGCTTGATGTTGGCTTTGTTGAATGATGCTTGTGGGCGTGTTCTTCAATTACTCTTAAGTCTTTTTATCAAGTAATTTATTTAATTCAAAAAACAATAAACTTGATTCTCATAAAGTTTTAGAAAAACTTATTATCTTTGTAAATGTTTATATTTACCACTGTTGATTTTTATCCGCCATGCTTATGATCATATACTAGATTCTATATATCTTTCTATCAGACAGTTTATAACATTATTCTTGGCTATCCATATTTGTATACTATACTGCATATCTTGATAGTACACTGTCTTTATCATTATACTGAATTGTCTATGTCTTTATAATAGACTCTCTATATCTTTATATTAGATTGTCTTTTTCCTTATACTAGATTGCATGTGTCTTTATAATAGACTGTCTATATCTTTATATTAGATTGTCTTTATCCTTATACTAGATTGTCTATGTCTTTATAATAGACTGTCCATATCTTTTTATTAGATTATCTTTATCCTTATACTAGATTGTGTACGTATTTATAATAGACTGTCTGTATCTTTTTATTAGATTGTCCTTATCCTTATACCAAATTGTCTATGTATTTATAATAGACTGTCTGTATCTTTTTTTAGATTGTCTTTATCCTTATTCTAGAATGTCTATGTATTTATAATAGACTGTCTGTATCTTTTAATTAGATTATCTTTATCCTTATACTAGATTGTCTATGTATTTATAATAGACTGTATCTTTTTATTAGATTGTCTTTATCCTTATACTAGATTGTCTATGTATTTATAATAGACTGTCTGTATCTTTTAATTAGTTTATCTTTATCCTTATACTAGATTGTCTATGTATTTATAATAGACTGTCTGTATCTTTTTATTAGATTGTCTTTATCCTTATACTAGATTGTCTATGTATTTATAATAGACTGTCTGTATCTTTTAATTAGTTTATCTTTATCCTTATACTAGATTGTCTATGTATTTAAAATAGACTGTCTGTATCTTTTTATTAGATTATCTTTATCCTTATACTAGATTGTCTATGTATTTATAATAGACTGTCTGTATCTTTTTATTAGATTGTCTTTATCCTTATACTAGATTGTCTATGTCTTTATAATAGACTGTCCATATCTTTATATTAGATTGTCTTTATCCCTATACTAGATTGTCTATGTATTTATAATAGCCTGTCTGTATCTTTTTATTAGATGGTCTTTATCCTTATCCTTGATTGTCTATTCCTTTATAATAAACTGAGCTCGCCATTATTTTCTTCGTTCTGGTAGCCTAAATTCAGTCTTGTATTTTTAACTTTGACATATAAATAATCATGGAATCAGGCAGACAGACTTGAGAATTTATGTATATGTATATACGCGTTGTTTTATCTATAGAACAGTACCCTTCATCACGCTGTTAGACTTTATAGAATTATTATTTTCTTGAATAATGACATGTTCCCCGGGAACTATAGCTGCGAATGTTGGAGTCGGGTATATTTATTCAATGTTGCCAACTAATATTTATTACAGCATGAGTGTGAGAATTCAAGCATTAATATATTGTAAGTTCGTCGTTGGCAGAATCCGGAAAACGTTTTGTAAATAATCGACTTTGGACGGCTACCACTTAAACTTGCACTTATCGAAGTAGTCGATTGAATCTGTGACAACAGATGTCATACTACCACTATCTCCAATGTAATAAAATTGGGATGTTAAGATCTGAGTTGCGCTTTACGCTTACAGTCGGTTGCTGAATGTGCCTGTACACGTAATATTAGAATAATATTTTTACGCCATGTATGATCCATATTTAGCTGTAATCATGGTCTAATAATGCCATATTTTTAGTTTTGTTATGTCGGACGGTTTGTTAATCAACCTAAAGTCGACTGAATAAAAAGGCACAATGAAAAATGAAAATGAGTCTTTAACATTGAATTAGTATTTAAAATAGTGCGTACTCGGAGTACTGTCATATGACTCTAACATTGAGTTAGTGTGATAAATAGCGTGTACTCGGAGTTTCGTTATACGAGTCTTTAACATTGAATTAGAGTGGAAAATAGCGTGTACTCGGACTACTGTCATAAATTGGGAAGAAACATGAAATTTAAGTTCAGTGCAGATTTGTAAAAGTAGTTTGATGAGAACATAAACAGTGATCCGATTATGAGTGCTATTATTAGCAATCGCACACTACAGATTTTTTTTTTAAAAAAAATTCTTTCCTTTGTTATTATTTGGAAAATGTATACTCGGTTAGTAAGATTCAATGTGGACAGTGAGTTATGCATAACATTATCGAAGTAGTGGTTAAAAATAATTCCAGAGGGAGAATGTCTTTTTCATTCAGTTTATGTAAGCTTATACAACTGTTTATTTTTTCTCTGCTTCCAGGAGAGAATAACTGTCTTACTAACTTGACCTGAAATTTTTGGATCGATAATGACGTGCGAGTAAAATGTCATTTGAATGTCTGTAAAAGCTGTCACGAAACTTCAAGAAAGCTACAAGACCGGTTTTTAGAGTAGATACCTGGAAAGGCCATTAGCTTGATTTAATCAACACGTGTTGGATTAACACGGAAACTTTGGCAGTACTGCTATTCAGCTTCCTCCATTAGTACATAAGAGTACGAACTCCTTACTTTCCTTCCTGTTATGTGCAAGTTTATACTAACCAGTATTTACCGAGACTTTACCAATTGATCTCTACTGATACAAGAAAAAGATATTCATAGCAATCTTGAACAGCAGACTGGCTACATTATAATAGTTTTTTTGTGTGTGTGTGTGTGTTATAAGTCAGTCTGAATAAAAATTGGAATGTATCATCCTGCCAGTAGCAAACCTCATCCCCTATCTACTTGTTACCATCGTGACCTTGAACTTTGATTTCGAAACCACACATTGCTATTACCGTTGATGTCTCTTTGCCAGCCAATACCACAACTGGATGCCGTTACTTTTTAGGTATCTCAGCTAGCCTATGTAAATTGACAGCTACATATCACAAACGATGTTAAAAGATGACCTCGAACAGAATATGAACCTCCCTCTCTCTCTCTCTCTCTCTCTCTCTCTCTCTCTCTCTCTCTCTCTCTCTCTCTCTCTCTCTCTCTCTCTCAGTTTTAGATGTGAAACGTCTTGAATATTTTTCTTTGTGAAGAACATGCACGTTTTAGACTGTAAATCTAATATTTGAAAGAAATAAACAAACGCCTATTCGTAATGCTAAAATTGATTTCTGTCTCATGATTTTTACAGCATTTGGGAAGACAAGACAACTACTTGTTGTTGATACATGTTCCCGAGGCTTACGGCTTTTCAATGGCATGTAAGTCATTAGCGTGTAAGTTTATCATAGTTGTTGTTGTTTTGCGTTTAACGTCATTTCTCAGCTCAAGATAGGCTATATACGGCGCCAGTATAAATGATGGAGGAATAACCGGGTAAACCTCGGTAAGAACAACCGACTCACGGGGATATACTGGCAAGCATTCTCGCCTATATACATTGCACGAATCTGAGACTCGAACTTTATTTTCACCATTCCGGTCACAAACCCTGTAAAAATGAACCATGCCAGGATATATATATATATATATATATATATATATATATATATATATATATATATATATATATATATATATATATATATATATATATATATATATATATGAGGGGTTGTGAAGAGATCCTCCCTTAGAGTGTACATTTTAAGACCGTCAGATTTATCTCTCATATAAAGTGAACTTTTGTATGTGGTATAAATAAAATATATGTATAGCATGTACGGTGTATCAATGATATACCACTCGCTGTATAAATTTTTCATTAAAAGGAAACTCAGCAAGCTTCTGGATTTAATTAAAAATGTATACATCTTGTGGTATATCATTGAAAAATGCACACATCTTGTGGTATATCATTGATACACCGTACATTATATATATATATATATATATATATATATATATATATATATATATATATATATATATATATATATATATATATATATATATATAAAAATAAAATATAATATAAAATAATATAATATAATATAATATAATATAATATAATATAATATAATATAATATAATATAATATAATATAAACAGTTTGATTAGAAAGCGTGAGAACCGGTTGCTGCCATATATGATTTCCACAAACGTATGCAAAGTGTAAATATTCCACCCGTGATGACGTCAAAAAAGAAACAGGTGAGTTATTTCTGTTGTGTTGGTGGTATGTTGATAATGATTGATTTTATAATAAGTGTAGGGGACAGAAAGCAACGGAATTGGTTACGTTAAGAAGAAAACTAATAAAATAAAGAGCGTGATTTTAGTGCTCTTAAGTGACATTATGTCTCATTAAATTTTGCAGGTGATTGGAAAACCGATCCTAAGTAAAAAAATGCATACCATTCAAATATGTGCCGCGCTCCTCATTGATACAAAATTTATTTTCAAATTAAGTAAATTCAAATTACAGATGCAGGAGGGCAAATTTCTCAAGAGATTATGTACATCGTGCCATCCTGGCTCAATGTGTACAACTAATGTGAATTATGGAGGGCTTGCGATTGAACTTATTTCCTTTCCAGACCTCTGTTTTTGTACAGAAACCACCGACATTTTTTTTGCATGTCGGTTACCAATGAACTTGGATATATTAAGCCACTGTCATTTCACACAGGTTACCAATGGACTCGGGCATGGTAATCCGAACCTCAGAAGCAACTTTCGAAACCTCAGAAGCATGACTTGTCATTAGTTCCACATTTGCCTATCTCTTTTTTCTAGTTCAGCTCGATCAACTAAATCTACAGTTTCAGTCTTAAGTGATTGTAGTATTGTATGCTATCAATCTTTATTTACTTTCTGTACATTTTATTGTCATAGAAAGGCAAATTTATTCACGTCTAAGACTGATGAATAATAGCACTTTCACACAGCCCAGTCGCAGACTTCCGTATCTTCTCAGGTTTAGTAGATTTGCACGATACACGAATATACAACTTGACGTGTCTTCCATTTACATTTATTGGAGAAAAGCACGTTTTGAGACCATAAGTGTTTTATTGATAATTCAATTACTACAGCAGATGGATTATTTGTATTTTATTATGTCTAGCTGAAGTTATACTTTATGGTTTACGCTTTGAAGGCAAGCTACATCTAAATGAAAATTATTAATTGTCTTTAAGTTTTAGGCAGAGATATATCGTTTCCTATTGGAACTGTTTCTACTTTTACAAACAAACAAATATAAAGCTAATAAAACTGTCGATCTGCAAAGAAGAATATAGAAACTACACTAGTTAATAAGTATTTGGTACCTTCACACCTTCAATTCAGTTTTTAGTTCAATATGTGATGTCAGTATGTGTATTAATTCCCTATATGGCAAATGATTTTCGCCGGTACTTGTATTTCCTTCACAGAAGAAATAGATTTTTTTTCCATCCAAATGGTTCGAACTTTCACATCGTTAGAGTAAATAAAATCATGACAACGTATTACGAAACATGTGTCGCTAAAATCAAAGCTTTTGTTTTGAAAAGCTGATCTCTTAAGTAAATAGTTGTTTTTTCTGTTAGTTACTTTGAAAATTGACTGAATGATATTGACGTGTAAATAACTTTGATTAATAACTGTTGTACAGAGAACACTGCCTATGTGTTAATCACGCTACGCGAAGACGACTAAAGCACATTCGAGCGTTGACGGAAGTGGTTGGGTTTTTGGTAGAGAACTTGACACTCACCATCAGATAACTTGCTTTACAAACTAGCCTGTAGCAAGACCGGTGGGCAGCAGTTTGAAATTGTTGATTGTACAAAATTGATTCATAGGTGATGGTAGGTAGATGGAAATTTCTTTGATTCCATAATTGTTCGTTATTCGTGAAAAGTGAATTTCTCACTGTTACAGGTCCTGCCGTCGTAGATCAGTTGCTAAAAGACCTTGAGAAAATGGTAAACAAACTGGAGGGGATGTACCGAGACCTACTAAAAGATGCTGAGGTAAAAAACATACATATTACATCGAATAACATTTTCTCTTCTATCTTATTTAGACATGACATGACCATAAACCTGCTTATCTTTATACATACACATCATATACTGACTTGTACTACGAATGGCAAGCCTTTTTGTATTTTGCCAATTCCTTTTAATTGCCATAAATTTCAAAATATGCAGAAATTTTTATTTTTAACAACAACATACACTGTTTTTACATTGGTATTTATCTTTAGGGAAAGGGCCACGATTATTTAACCTCAAAACATATCAGCATCAGAATAGACTCAACTTTTGGTGTGATGGTTTTGCTTGTTTTATTAAACAGAATGTTGACTTTTTCATAACTGTGATTTTTGTTAATGCATTATTATGATTGTGATAGAATTACTACATCATATTTTAAAAACAATTTTTTTAGTATTCATTTGTATCAGGACACGGAATACCCTTCTGTAGCCAAAGTAACAAATTCTCTCGCTTAAATAGGCCAGTACACCCCGTGTTATGTGATATTTATATCCCTTCTATAAGAATGAATTTATTATATTCTTATTAATAAAGCGATGCAACCATTATTCTCAGATATGTTGCTGTACACGTTTCTCCATTTCCTTTTAACCCTAGATATTCTATGTTGAAATATAAATATTACATTTTTCACGTTGTCACATTTACACATTTTCTTGCATATTTTAAAGGGTTCGCGAGTGCAATTAATCTTTTTTTAAAACTTGTAAACAAAGCGAGAAAATAACCCAATCTATATAAAGAAATGAAACATGGTTGAGAAGGGTAAACATACTTCGGTTTACAGAACATACCCCATAACATACTGGAGGATCGCCACTTTTCAGACAATAAATTGGGACAGACACATTGATATGTATGCAAACACTAGTATATGTTTATATATACGCAAACACCATCATATGTTTATATATACAAAAACACCATTATATGTTTATATATATATATATATATATATATATATATATATATATATATATATATATATATATATATATATATATATATATATATAGAATACAAATCATATGGCGAATAACAACCCTCTCAAGCGTACTGGATCCACCAAATGATCACGTGTGTCAGGGATTAATTAAAATATATGCAATAAACTGACGACGAACAGTACGAAACTAGTAACTAACTAGCCTAAGCGCTTTCGACTCTTAATGAGTCTTTTTCAAAGGCAAATACAACACATAGTTACGACAAACAAATAAACACAAAAACGTTGTGTTTGTAAACCTCTACATTTCTGTCTTCACATGTGCTAAAACTATAAATACAACCAGCTTGTATAGACTAGTTGCGGAAACTGAAAACGTTGTATAATTCCCTAAAAGTCTACAAGCCAAAGAGACATCTATTTTTACTTTGTGTACATATGTAACGCAGATTATATCCCGGATATTTGATTCTATACCGGTTATTCTTATAGTAAAAATTGAAGGATAATAAGATTTAGAAAATGTTAAATTCTACTAGTGCATAGTTTTCATTTTCTAGTCTTCTTGGTTTAGACCGCTTGGTTTCAATGTTCTAAGGCGGCGTATCCAGTATGATTCCTTTTCCTTCCTGGTTTCGGAACTGCAGCTGTGGTTGTTATCAATAGCGATAAGTATTATATCACTGAAAGTGTGGCCAGGGGAGGAGAAGTGTTCTGCGACCGGGCTTCTGTACAGCTTTTTTGTCATCCAATCAGATCTATGAAGGTTTATCCTTTTGTGTAGCTTTTCAGTTTCTCCCACGTACTGAAGGCCACAGATCTTACATGTGATGAGATAAATCCCATTCTCTGTTTTGCACGTTTTGTTTGGACCATGTATGTTTAGTTTTTCTTTAGTCACTGTGCTAGTGAATGTCTTGGTCTCTATCATATGTTGACAGGTTTTGCATCTTTTATCGCCACAGGGTCCAGATTGACTAGGTTGGTTTTGACTAGCGATTGGCGTTAGCTTGGCCCTGACTAGGATGTCCTTTAGGTTTTTTGGTCTCCGGTAAGCTACTACAGGTTTGTTCGGAAGTATTAGGTTTAGTATGCGGAGGCAATCCAAAGGGCCAAACAAACAAACCGTGATGACCTTCTCAGATATGGACAGAAAGAAAAGGTTGATAGGATACCATTTATTCTGACCTATCACCCAGACAATCCCAAAGTAGGTAAAATCATCGCAAACCACTGGCCAACCGTGCAATCGTCAGACATACTAAACCTAATACTTCCGAACAAACCTGTAGTAGCTTACCGGAGACCAAAAAACCTAAAGGACATCCTAGTCAGGGCCAAGCTAACGCCAATCGCTAGTCAAAACCAACCTAGTCAATCTGGACCCTGTGGCGATGAAAGATGCAAAACCTGTCAACATATGATAGAGACCAAGACATTCACTAGCACAGTGACTAAAGAAAAACTAAACATACATGGTCCAAACAAAACGTGCAAAACAGAGAATGGGATTTATCTCATCACATGTAAGATCTGTGGCCTTCAGTACGTGGGAGAAACTGAAAAGCTACACAAAAGGATAAACCTTCATAGATCTGATTGGATGACAAAAAAGCTGTACAGAAGCCCGGTCGCAGAACACTTCTCCTCCCCTGGCCACACTTTCAGTGATATAATACTTATCGCTATTGATAACAACCACAGCTGCAGTTCCGAAACCAGGAAGGAAAAGGAATCATACTGGATACGCCGCCTTAGAACATTGAAACCAAGCGGTCTAAACCAAGAAGACTAGAAAATGAAAACTATGCACTAGTAGAATTTAACATTTTCTAAATCTTATTATCCTTCAATTTTTACTATAAGAATAACCGGTATAGAATCAAATATCCGGGATATAATCTGCGTTACATATGTACACAAAGTAAAAATAGATGTCGCTTTGGCTTGTAGACTTTTAGGGAATTATACAACGTTTTCAGTTTCCGCAACTAGTCTATACAAGCTGGTTGTATTTATAGTTTTAGCACATGTGAAGACAGAAATGTAGAGGTTTACAAACACAACGTTTTTGTGTTTATTTGTTTGTCGTAACTATGTGTTGTATTTGCCTTTGAAAAAGACTCATTAAGAGTCGAAAGCGCTTAGGCTAGTTAGTTACTAGTTTCGTACTGTTCGTCGTCAGTTTATTGCATATATATATATATATATATATATATATATATATATATATATATATATATATATATATATATATATATATACACGCCATCATCTGTTTATATACACGAAAACACCTTCTCATGTTCATATATGCACAAAAACTATCATATGTTTGGTGACGTAGATTACACACTCGGTTCCAGTAAGACTTGAAACGAGTATCGTTCTAATTCGAAGCTGACGAATGCAAGCACCCAACGTTTTTCTTCATTTGGCCATGGGGGATGAGTTCAAAATTGTGTATAAATTGAGAAGCAGGCTTGTGTAAATTAGTTCGTTCTGGTAGAATTAGAAGGACTCTATCTTTCATACAGGTAAGAATTGTCTGTGTTCGTAAATTTCTTTAAGGAATAAGTATTTTTCTAATGTTAGAGATTTTTCTTGTTAAAGTTAATACTTTTTCAATATTTTTCTGAATTCTTTTTATATTATATTATAATGCAATGGAATCTTTAATTGTTTTTTAGAATTTATATTCAATTTTTGTTTACGGCAATTATTATTGGATAATAAAAATCCGCTACTATCTTTATGTTTAAATTTAATTTGAAAATAACAATATTCCTTAAGTAATGAATATTGAAGTTTAGTAATATAGTTAATCGCAACTATTGAATTTTATAATCTTTGGTTGGGATTTAATTATCTGTACTATATTCTAAAATGCAGAAATTTACAAATATATGAAGTTGGTAGGTTCGAAGGAAAATTATAATTTTATATGTATTTCGTGTATTTTAATTATAAAAGCTTTATAAGATGCATCTCTAGAGTATAGTATTATATATCTACATGTATCAATTATTTCAAAAAAGTTCGTCCTAGCAGAACAAGAAGGACTCTGTCTTTTCTTACAGTCGATCTTTCGCATCGCCAAATTCCCCAAAGATTTAACCGTATCTTAACAGCTGATCTCTCTCTCTCTCTCTCTCTCTCTCTCTCTCTCTCTCTCTCTCTCTCTCTCTCTCTCTCTCTCTCTCTCTCTCTCTCTCTCTCTCTCTCTCTCTCTCCATTTATAGAGACAATTCTTAAGTCATATGTAATTCCTTCTCATAGCAAGAAATGAGAAGATTATGATAAATTTATTTTAATCATAATATTTATATATATGCAAAAACTATCATATATTTATATAAAAGTAAAACCCTTGAAAACTGCAGAAAAACATCTTTATTTAAACATCAACAGTTTGGCGAAATATACGACTCGTAGACCTATAAGTGGGCATCACTACAATTTTATTCACTTTGCGGGAATCCATTTTTATAGTCATTTTATACATTTTATTTCATATACCAAACATTCAAAACTGTTGAATATAGATCTTATAGATTTAACCGGTTATTCATATATTCACGTAAAGACTTGAAGAAAGTGACATTTGAATTTCAAGGTCAGATGGCTAAATATATTGATAACCAGGTCTTCATTAATCAAGTTACGACTCTCTAGCTACGTAACCACATTTTTACGGCAAATACTAATAAAAAGTATGTTAATGTGATTAATTGTTCTTATATTTAGAAGAAATACTGTCCTAAATGGGACAAAAAACTAATCTTTCTGTTTGTGGGGAATAAAAACCTATTCCTAAAACATTAAAATGCAAGATTTATTATATACAAATTTGTGTTGCATCTGAGGCTGTATTTTAGGTCTAATTTGATACTTAAACATTGAGCCTGGAACTGTTCGCCGTTGGTTGATACAATCGCTTTAAAAAAAATGCACCAGTTCGAGAAATCCTTTTACAGAATCTCTTTGAGTAGACCTACATACATTTATACATGCATTTATCAACAGATAAATAGTTCAGACGTCGTTGAAACGGGTTAGCAAGAAATATTTACACAAAATTTATTCGATGTGTACCCGATTGCTGATATATTTATGTTGTATCAAGTTCACCTTTCCTGTATTTTGCCGACAGAATTGTACGTTATCGTATATAGAGGAAAATCGAAATTATTCATATTTGGGTAGTACATGTCAATACGTTTGATATCCATGTAACCAATTAAAATCGAGAGGGATCGTTCTTGGTTATACAGAATATGGATCAAGAAAAAGACGCAAAATCAGAGTTGTCAGTATACACTTGAACATATTTCCGTTTACGTATCGAACCTTTTTCATTTAACCGGTTCATCGTGCTTATTTTGTTATCTCTAAAAAAATTGCGAAATATGAAGATAAGCCGCTGCTATTTAATAAGACTTTTAGAGAAACAATAACGATAAATTTTCATACTTAGAAATTTCGTCGACTTTTCAGCCTATAACTGTTATGTGCACACACACACACACACACACACACACACACACACACACACACATACACACGTGGAGCAATGATTTAAACATTCCGGTTGTATAATATACAATGAACTAAATCGCAGCTAAGGACTATACTTCTAGTATCACTTAATGTACGGCCATACGGGTATATGTAGATTAAGCAAGTGGTCTGGTAGTAGCTAGTCACACATCATTCTTATAAAAGATTTATAGTTGCACATTGTAACAATATATAATATTGTGGGATTGGATAAAGCAAAATTACTTAACACAATTACGTAAAAAAAATGTTTATGATGCAAATGATTGGTTAATAAATTTCTTAAAATTAAACGACGATATAATTAATATCGTTCCCATAAAGATACAGTCAAAACATTGGAATTTCAACAATTAATCACAAAAGATCTCTTGTTAACTGAAAATAAATATCGATGTATGACACTTATGAACAGATATTGCATATATACAGATCTATTCGTTGAACTATATGGTCTTAAACTAGGTAACAAACAAGCAAAACCAAGTTGAGCCAAATTCATCAAATAATTTTTTTTTTCTAAAATACAAAGCGAAATATCAATACATAGTATTTTGATTAAAATCCCAAATAAGTATAACTGTCCTATCACATATAACAATATAGAATGTTCCAAATGAATTCCAAAAGACTTGACTGTACTGATTTGACAATAGTCTTCAATGTTCTAATGCACAGGTAATCTTCAAGTATCACAGCTATATATTCCAGAATGGCTTTGAAAGAATTTCCAACATTTAATAAGTAATGTTTTAGTCCAAAAGTTCACGAACTAAATTTGAAGTAAACATCTTAAATCCATGACAATAGTCTGGTAGGCAAGAACCCTACTCACAGTCAAAGGCAAAGATAAAGCACACAATATAAATTAGATATAAAGAACGTTATGGACAGATGGGATTAATTTTAGACAACTATGTTTGACGTATGGCATTATCAACGAGTATACGAATAGATTTACATACATACATACATACGTCTTATGGAATGATGGTCTGTTATGCAATGTCTATCACCCAGGCATTATCAGCACTCTGTGGCTCCTTATAAAAGACACACAAACAAAACCGAGTTCGAAAATAAAATGGATTCGATTTGAGAGTCCATATCTATACAACGGAAGATCAAGCAAGGAGGCAAACTTTAGCCAACCTTCTATAAATATTCAAAGGTCACTGGCCACTTTTATTGTATAAACGTGTTATATTATTATAGTCATAAATAAAATACATTCGTCATGCATGCACACTATGAAAATGTTTAATTAGACTTAACAATCCACCTTTTTAAATGAAAAAAAATTAATAAAATATTCGGCAATCTCCGTAAATAATCGGTAGTTTTGGCGTGCCAACATTAATTTCTTTTTGCCTGTATTAACGGGAATTTTCACAAAAATCACTACATCACTTCCTCAGCTGTATGCCAAATTAACCAGCAAATTATCTCAATCCCGAGAAACTTGTAGGAATGATCTCATTTATTATTTTCTTTATCTTTTTAATACTATTATTCTTTTAATTTCTTATATGCACAATGTCAGCAACATATTGTCGTACAGTCATGCTCTTATGTATAATTTTAGTTTACGTGTCTTCACAGAGAATATCCATAATGGAGAAAAGCTACCCCGTAACAAAATCCTTAATAATAATGGTAATTCCATCATGCATTATAGAATCTCCATCGGGGTATTCAACAATCGTTCGATATTTTGAGGTAAATTCATCAAACTGAACATCACCAACACGTCTTGAAAAATGTTTTATAAGCCATCAAATGCAATTCTTGTATTGCTTTTGTTACTCCTATTAACTCTTTGTGCGGCCATTGAAACAAACCTGGGACCTATCGAGGGAAATAAAATTTCTTGACTTCATGTACATATTATTAGCATCAAACAAAAATTGTATTACTTAGAAATTGCAGTGGAGGAATTTTCAATTTTATGCTTTAGTGCAACACATTTAAATTCCTGCACCCATATAGAATGTTTAAAACTCGATGGTTTTTTGAAAAGATAGAAACTGTCACGGAGGTGGCACCATACTATACGTTTCGATTAAGCTGCTTTGCAAACGTCTGAACGATTCTAACCTTGGCTGTCACGACATTGAATTAATATGGATTATATGGATTTATATTACGTTACCCTCGTACAGATTATCCTTATGGGTTGGCTACAAATCAAATTACTCTTTAACCAGTTTTGGGGAAAATTTTAAAGCTTCAGTTTATATCGTCAGTGACAATTATTAACATTTTATTATTATTATTATTATTATTATTATTATTATTATTATTATTATTATTATTATTATTATTATTATTATTATTATTATTATCATCATCAAAATTATTATTATTATTATTATTATTATTATTATTATTATTATTATTATTATTATTATTATTATTATTATTATTATTATATTGGAGACTGCTATACTGATTTACTTGTACGGTCTGCTTTTACAATTTGAGTTAATTTAATGGCAAGATATAGTCAACGAAATGTAATAAATCCCACTTGAGTTACTTCCACTACCAGAACCTTGCTTGATCCAACAGTATAATTCACACAGACATCTTAAAATTTGACAGAGAATTTGTTGATCATGATGCTTCTAATGTAGCATCCGCGTTAACGTGCACCTCCAAGCGGCTTACATGCGCTGAGTCTGGAGTTACATAAAAAGCTGATTTTAGTAATTAAATCGCTCTGATAACATGAATTAATTGGGCAGATCTATTGCTAACACCAATCGATAACGATGTTGTAACTGATATAATCACAACCAAACTATTAGAATTCACAACTTTGTGTATTTCAGTGTTTTGATTACCAATTTTTAAAAAAATGATAAGGGAAATGGATAGAGCACGCAAATTTTCCATCATACACCAAATTCAAACAAATCTGGAATAAGGTGACAACATGAAAAAGTGTGCTAAACAACAATGTATGAATAATATTGATGCACACATTTCAGAATCTGAAGGGAAAAAATGCTCCAAAAATAGTTTTGGAAAATTACGAAATCCTTTTAAACAGATATATATATATATATATATATATATATATATATATATATATATATATATATATATATATATATATATATATATATATATATATATATATATATGTATATATACTTCAAATACTATTCCACCACATACAGATACGGATCACTGCCATCTCACATCAGTCTGCGTGTGTTCGAGTCTAAGATTCGGCGAATGTGGATATGTGAGAACGCTTGCCAGTAGCTTCTCGTGGGTCGGTAGTTCTTTCCGCGGATTTCCCGGTTTCTTTCTCCACCATTAATACTGGCTGCCATGTATTACCCATCTGTATAAATCTGGATATGTTCAGGGTATTGTTCCTCTATTGTTGTTAGAATTCCCACGAGTAACTTCCATGGGTTGCCTTGTTTTCGGCTCATATATCGTACAATACAGTTGATGTGTGTAGCTGAATTCTTCCTTGGTGTTGGGTCAATGATCATACTGGGTTTCGCTTGTAGAGTCATTAAGTGTAACTCTGTGCACAGGGTTTGGCCTTTGGCGGCAGCGGTTGGTTGCGGTACACGTTTCTATTTGAAGTTGTAGTTGCAGGCCGAAATTATTTGACGAGTTGGGCGAGAGTCTGTGTGGACGGAGATTTTGGTAGCTTATCGCAGGATTTGTTCATTTCTCCGTAGTTGCAAGGGGGTTTTCCCTGTGATGGTTTGCAGCTCTTCCAGTGAAGTATTTTGTAGTAACCCTGTGCATAATTTGAGGGCCCTTTACTGGATGCTATATAGTTTTTCTTGAAGGGCTGGGCTTGCAGAATCATATATCTGGCATCCATAGTCTAGTTTTGGTCGGATAAGTGTTTTGTACAGCAGCAGTAGTGTTGCCTGGTCTGCACACCATGTGGTGCCCTTAAAAAAATGTGGTCTGGGTCACGAAGGTGACTGGTTGCCCTTGGAGTTGGAGGATTGGGTATGGAGGTTTATTGGTTCTGTGTCTGGAGAATAGCATGGCCACCGTTTTTTCCTCTTATATTTTAAAACCCCAATTGTTCGCCCATCTTGTAGTTGAATTAAGTGCTTGTTGTTCATATAAGAGAATTATTAACGAATATTCATAACTATTTTGTTTAGAATCTTTTGTTTTGCTGTAGAAACAAAGTCCAAATTACCATACAACTTTTAAAGACCATCATAGTTTGTACCATCACAAGAGGAAGTGCATATAGTTTAGTTAACCAATTAAAATTTATAATAAAAAAGCACAAAAAGATTTAAATCAAGCTAATAATAATCGTCTGAGATTGCTGAAAAATTCATTCAATAGACATTTTTGATGTAACTCAAACAGCATGTTGGATGAAGAGTTTCTGCACATCATCAATAAAGCCAATAATGAAAAAGAGCTTATGTTTATATTATTGTTGAAAGACATCGTCAATGTTGATCACAATATTTCTTATACTGTTGTAGATATTCGTCCTTATTTAAATCCCTCCAATCACACACAGATGCAACCAGTTAAAAAAAAGACGTCGTGTAAGCCCAGATAATCATTAAATTTTTATCAATGCGTGGAATCATGTGTGACATCATCTGGAAACGTATAAAATTGAAAGAAAATATCCTTTGCATACATAAAGCATTGATAAATGTTTTGTTTTTACTACAGAAGAATTCTACAAACCAAGTAAATTTTATCGGAATCTAAAAAATCCTATTCAAACTCAATCGGTTACATAAAAAAACCCCAAATTTTTATATTATAAACTTTACATATATCTAAGAACTTATCCTAATGCTGCTTTTACTTTTACAATGACTTATCTTGTGAAGAAAATTGAAGGTCAAACCCAAAAGACAAAACAAGAACAGTTTTATTTATCAGGACAAAATATTTATGGAAAAGATAGAAAAAATTAGTGGCATAGGCATCCATGACGCCATTTTGTTTTTCTTTTTTTTTAAGATGTAAGATGAAGGAAAAATAAAATACTGTTATATTGGAGGGAGAGGAACTCCCATTAGTTTTGAAACATATATTGTGGAGGATATATATTGTAAGTATTTTCAAGGAGAAATATACCATATGCGTTTGTGTGTGCGTGCGTGCGTGTCAATATATTTCCAAACATTTATACAAAGATAAATAATTATATGTTATTACAGAACAATTGTAAAAATTTAAAACAATAAAAATATGTCTTATTCACATAAAATTTTACGGCAAATGTTAACAATGTATCATATAATGACAACATTTTTGGAATACGATTTATATATGTGAGTAATTTTGTAAATGATCAAAATTTTAATTAATTGTTGATAATCTTTTTCATTTTGTGCAACTGAGCACGAAGCATGGAGTCCTTTAATACCCCTAAAAGGAAAGGTAAGTAACTCTTAATGTCTTTAACGTTAAGCTCGACAGTTTCATGTATAGAATAGAGTTTGTGTTTCAAAGATTTGCTTCGCGTGTTGTCCTGGTTTTTTTAGATGAAAGAGGACTTTTATATGTAAGATATTATTAAAATAACTTTTTATTATTTATATGAAAGAAGACTTTTATATCTAAGATATTTTTAAATAACTTTTTATTCTCTTCATTTTGGTGTATGATTGATGCGTATCATTTGTTTTGCTTCAAATGTGTCCTGTCAAATAACTATTAGCTCCGCTTGGGGATCTTTACCTCTTGGACTTCACAAGTAAGATGAATGGGAAAACAATAGCCGCTAACGTAGCTTACTTTTTAAAAATAAATTTCATAATTCATTTAATTGCATTTTCAGAAACTGGTATTGTCTTCTGTGTAAAGATTCGTGTTGCCTAATTTAATAACTGCTGAATATGTGTGATTTAGACTAGTTCAGGTTAATTTTTAGAGCAAATGGCAGCAGTCATATGGATCCGGTGTCTGCTATAGACAGTGCTTAGATTTCAGATTATCATATGTAAAGAAATTTCAAACATATTACATAAATGCAACATAGATGTATATCAATATTCTCTCCACTGTGCATGTTCCCACTGTAAACAAACAAACAAACAAACGTTACCAGTCTCTCACTCAGCAGTAAGGAATAACTGCAGAGCGGAATCTACTACCTTCAACGAAAGAGGATGTAACTCTCCTCTTAACTTTAATTCCCTTTGACTTGGTGTACGAGAGACGGATGTAACTTGGGTTATAGAGTACAAAGCTTGACCTTACTTCAGATGTGCAGCTTTTGAAAAACCGCTAGCTCCGCGTGACCACTTTCACTATTGGAACTTTAAAGGTAAATTGTAAAAAAAAATACTTTTGGGGGTTAGCTTTGTCCTTCAGTCATAGACAATTTCCACAGGCATTATGTAAAGAAATTTTGGTAACAGTACATGAAAGCAGCATAGATGTTTGCCAACTTTGTCTTCTTTGAGCGTGTTTGCACATGCAACAGCTTCACCTTACGCATCACTTTGTATCTGTAAGCGCACCTAAAGCAAAACTTCTGTTTTATTGTACAAATAAGGTTGGGTTTCTGAAACTCCTTTTTAAAAAAAAAAAAAATAAAACGTCGGTACGTCACCACATCCCACACCCGTCCCCCGAAATATGGAGTCCATTTACTTAACAATAAAATTATACTATATGTGAATCATAAGTCTTATTTTAAGTCTAAATATGCAATAACCAGTCCCAAAAATCTATTTATGGTTCATAAAATGTCTACTTCGGGTTATGATGTCGTAATGGTGTTATAAAATATAGATTATCAGTTATGGCACCATAATTATAACATCCGATTTATGACGTCTCAAAAATTTACTTCAAGTTATAATGCCTGGCCATCTTTATATTTAAGTGTATTGATCAAGGATTAGGAACAGTCAAATTATGGTCTTACGATAATGGTGGAGGATTCAAAAGCTCCTGCTTCAGGCATCATCTTCAACTTCTAGTCGTTTAAATACATTATACCTAATGGTAATAACTGATTCTATTCGAATGACCCAGTTACATTTTATTTGAAGGCAAAAGAGACAGAATGATCATTCACAGAGAGAGAGAGAGAGAGAGAGAGAGAGAGAGAGAGAGAGAGAGAGAGAGAGAGAGAGAGAGAGAGAGAGAGAGAGAGAGAGAGAGAGAGAGAGAGAGAGAGAGAGAGAGAGAGAGAGAGAGAGAGAGAGAGAGAACTTTAAAGACTTTTCAATCGTATTGCTACGATGTCTGTAGTGTGAAATTTTATAGTGATTTCTAGCTCTGGGACATCAGGCCATAGATAATCATGACTCACCAAGTCACATTATCCTGACACTGGGCCAACCAGTCTAACACTAACCTGTTGGTGCTGAGCGCCTAGTAAGGCAGCTGCTAGTATCATTTTTAAAAGTCTCTGGTATGATTCGGTCGGGGTTCGAGGCGGACGCTGTAACCACTAGGCCACCGGAGCGGTCCATGCAATCAGCAAGTTCATCATCATCATCATCATCATCATCATCATCATCATCATTATCATCATCATCATCATCATCATCATCATCATCATCATCATCATCATCATCATCATCGATTCTGAACATTTCCTTAAAATCCTGAAAATATACCCCATACATTATGTATTAAACCTATCAAATAACTGTAAATAAAAATTTGAATTTTAATACAGCTGTATCCCCCGTAAGCTCCGATGGCCCCAGTGATCAAGCCGTACATGAGTCGCGTGATCACAGTATTGTCCGTGCAAAAGCTGGAAGCAAATTGTCTGAAAGTAAGAAAAATCACTTACGTATGGTGGATTTTTATCGTGAATATTCAGACAGATTTTGTGATGGTGCTATAAGGATAAGTAAACGATATCAGTTTTATTAAGCGTATACAATTTGCATTTCATTTTTGATAACAGTTTCTTCTGGATATGAAATCTTCTGGTGTGAAGAAAGAAGATGAAAGGTACATTTGCTGACCACTGCAGCAACAGAGGCGTAATGACAAAATAATCAGATACTTCAGATTATCGCGAATTTAGGTACAGCGCAAAATTAGAACTAGACACTATTATAGGCTAATGTAAGATGTCATTTGGTTCTAAATGGCGCGCACCTGCAGAAACAAATAATTGTGGAATTAAAGAATTGTATGAATTGCGTTGTGTTATGGAACGGACACAAAACATAATTATAGCTGTAAATCTGATGGAAATAGTTTAGAACACAACGGTGTACTTCATTCAGGACAAATATCGCAATCATATCAGCAACAAAACAAAAGACAACAACCATTTTTTAAACACCCATGAATTTTCCGGACAGGGATTCTGTATTGTAGTTACAACCGTACAAGTCCTGCAATCATTAACAAAAGGCACACCTGAGATACCTGACAATATTTATAACCCGATGAGCAGTAGGAATGCAGTGAGATGGGTGCTTTGCAAGTTATATCAAGAAAATCAACACTTACCATGATTACGACTATAGGAATCTACAATCTCGAATGGAACAACTACAAAAAGACTTTAATAAACAACCCCCAAGATCCCCAACAATTAAAAAAAGATAGTGCATGATTTATTTTTTCTTCATCTTACAATGGAGAATATGTCATTGAAATTGTAAATTTTTTCTTAGTATTTATCTCACGTTCTGCTAGTGATTTGTTTCCAACATTTTGTTGAGGGTTAAAAACATTATCATAAAACTCGTTTGCAACGGTTAAAACTACTGGTTCAGACATTTATTTTATGGTATTAGATTCAGTTTGATCACAATGATCATATCTGATGATTGAGCGTATATATTTGAAATGCTGTAAATCCTGGAAACGGATGTCCAGCAGCGACAACATATCCTCGAAAATACAAGTACTTGTTAAAAGCAGTTGGAATTGTAAAGTACTGTGTTGTTGAAATATACGTGTTCTCTGTGCTATATAATGTTACCCATTTGATGTCATCGTTCGGTCCTTCTAGTCGCCAATTATAAATGCGACCAACACTAGAGTTTAATCGACCTCGCAAATGAAATTGCCAGAAAGCAACTGCAATGGGACATTTGCTCTTAGTCCAAAGGTTTTCAACTTCTCCGTTAGTCGTCCATTCTTGTCTATCAGAGAAAGCGTGATGAGGATAATTTTGAGGATAATATCATGATACTCTTACCTCAAACCCATCTCAGTTATCAGTTGCCTTAAAAAGTGTTGGAATATACCGATCATTGTTTTCAGTTTGTTCTAATCACTTTATCAACATACTCTTTATTTGTCACATCATTAGGATTAACTGGAACATATGTCGTTGTTATTTGTTATTTCTCATATTTATGTCAACTGACGTTGGTCCACCAGATCGTTTAAAATACGTGGTGAGTTCTTCTTTTAACTGAGCGTAACTTTTATCACCATTATCATTAGCTGGTGGCGATGTTATTGGTAATCCATTTATTTTTTATTTATTGCTCATTATCAGGTTACCTGTCATTGTGTAGCCAGCTTTATCAAGCTTGTTATCGTCATCATATTTCAGTTGCTCATAACTAACCGCTTGTGTATTATCAACATTTGCTGGTAGATACGCAGTTTCGAAACCAATGATTTTTTTTACTCGTCATTTTAATATTACCTGTAACCGCTTCACCAGTTTTATTAAGCTTGTTATCATCCACATTCTTCAAATGTATAACTTATCGCTTGGGTTTGATTTAAGTTTCTTGGCGGATACGCGTTTTCCAACCCAATAAAATGTTTTCCTGACAAGTCAAGGTTGTCGTATAACGTTCCTCCTGTCAATGATAGTTTGTTATTATCAATCGTTCTTAGTGGTGGGTAACTTACCGCTTGAGTAATATCAACATTTGGTGGTGGATAATATACTTACAAACCAAGTACCCGTTGATTTGACATTAATACATTATCTGTCAGTGTATCACCTGTTTTTGTTACAAACGGAGACGTGTCAGTTATTGTAGGTTAGTTATCGGAAACAGATCATGTAAGTGATGTTCCAAAATTTGTGTAATAACTCATATGTAAAATATGTAATATAAAATTACGGCGAAGTCATCGATATTAAATTTTGATACCGAGCATAAACATAATAACGGATATCAAGATTGTTATTATCTTACAGGACCAGGTAGAACAAATCTGTTATTAAATCTTTTGCTCAACAAAAACTTTAAGGACAATTGTGTACATATTTACACAATTAATCCACAACAGGACAAATAAGAACTATTGAGCGAGCATAACGATAAACTTCATGATGAGCTTGGAGTTGGTTAGAATACAGTTTTTGATAAAATAACCAGACGATTTAATTTCAGTTGACGAACTTGATTCGTCCGAGGATAACATAATTGTATTTGACGACATTCCGCTAAACAACGAGGAGATGAAAAAGATTAGGTCTTATTTTTAATTATCGAGTAACAAAAGATGTAATTCAATTTAATTTGCACGGGTACCATAATGTTGACAGATTTATTAGGCGAAATACAGTATGCTTTATACTGTTTCCAGGGCTAGACAATGTTGATATGTGAAATATTGCAAACGAGCAATGCGGTGATGTAACAAGAGATAAATTTATTGCATTATATCATCAAGCAACCAAAGAAAAATACAATTTATTTTTATTTGGTAAACTAGCATGTGATCCAGCAAAGATGTTTCGTTGATGTAGTGACACATTTCTATTGACGAATTTTGTAGAGCGTATTAAAATTAATAGATGGTCACATATAGACATAGAATTGAGCTACTTAAGAAGTTTATTGGAACGTGAGCTTCTTTAAGAAAAAATTGGAAGAAGCTCGTCTAGGACAACTCATTGCAGAAGAAGAATTCGCCAAAATTTGATACCGGTTACTGAAGCAGCACTTGATAAACAAAAAGATATATCAACAATATCTCCAAAAGAACTAAAAAAGGCTTTCTAGATTTACGCAGACAAATATCGAAAGAAGAAACTAAAAAAAAAATTTGTAGTGTAACTTGTTAGAAATATTGCTGATTCTGCTGCACGACAGGCTGAATTTGACAGATTAATGAATGACTCTTTTGCTCTTAAGCAAAAAATAAAAATAAAAAAATAACAAGAGAGATTGATCCAGACAAATTTAGGAGGTTAATAGAGGATGTGTCAGAGCAAACTAGAGAATTAGTTAGGGAACAAAAGAGAATAGATGGAGCAGTTATGTTAGTAATGCTTATCGAAAATAAGATAATTTATTATAGAGAAATGCACATGCTAAATTATCAGATGAGGATTACAAAGAATTTATTGATAAACATATTATCAAAGACATTCACAAAATTTGAATTTGGTCAGGTAAAATATAACAAAATAATGAAAAATTTGAAGAAATGATTGACAGAGGTTTACATGTTGATGAGAGAAATAAAAAAAATCAGGTGAAAAGGATTTAATAAAATTTTATAATTACATAGAGAAGGAATTATTGCAAAACTTTTCATGATACAACAAAACAGTACAGAAATAGAAAAATAGAATATGCACGACCTTTCCAAAAACTGTTTGATAATATGATAATAAACAGGATAGAAGGTTACCAGAGGAAAGAATAGAAACAACAGGATCTATCTGGAGTCAAAATTTTTGCAATCACCTCTGAAATAGTTGACCAACTTATGTTGTTGATATCATCGAAATAATCTTGTAAGGAAAGCATAAAAATTTTCAACGTAATTGTTAAGTCATCTTAGATCCAGTGGATTGCTAACATCATCAGAATACGAAATTTTACACAATGATTGATATAATGTCACTAATATCAATATCATTATTACTTGATTCATCACAAACAACAATAACTAGCTGAAACGTTTCTGTTTATTACAATCCACCAATAGAACTAAATTAAAGTAAACAATATGAAATTGGATATAAATTCCGCTACGATATGACATTCTATGGCAATTGTGAAACAAAGGATAATGACTTTACATTCTCTAACAAACCTATTTCCGCGTGGGTATGGGTTAAAATATAACCTAACTGAATTTAATAAACCTGATATCAAAATACACTGCAGCAGACAATTTTGAATAGACTCCAAACTATAATACACTTCGAATTAGAATCAAGTTAAAAATAATTTGATGATCAATTTATCACCTTTGACTATCTCATCATTAGTATATTTTAAAAGACAACAATATGTCAGTGTTAGGTAACAAAGTATATCGTATGATGGAGATTTAAAAACTAACATAACATAAGTGAATACAAATTTAGTCAATTGTTCTATTGCACTAGAATTTTATTTGGCATAAGGGAGCCAATGTCAAACTGTTTATAGATTTTCACCAGATGCTACTCCAGGATCACTGATGCAAATTACTCCTAGATAATTGATATAATACCCATTTAATCTTGAAAATCAAAAAAAAAAAACGAGTATAACAATGCAACTAACGGATCAATATGGGCGAGAAATAGATCTTAACAATGAAACTCTTACGTAATATTTACTCTTGAGAGCCGTATAAATTTTGTAAACCTACATTTATGATAAGATGAGACGAAGAAACATTTATAGAAGAAAAATCGTAGGTGGATTTTTTAAAAAAAACTATATTTACAACAATTGCTGAGACTGCCAGGAATAGCGAATAAAGTAACACCAATTGTACTTGACTCTGGTAAAGTCTTTGCAAAAGTATCATCTAGTTCAGGAGGCACCACAGTGGGACAAACGATCGCTAATAAGATCAGAGGCATCCCACCTTCAGCATTAGAAATAAAACCAGCAATATCAAATATTGCACCAACAAAAGAAACAGACCAAGCTGGTGAAGAAATAGTACATAAACTTGTAAAGAAAGCAAGAATAACACATACAGCATTTTAATTTTTTCAATTTTGTGTGGCGATTATAAAATAATATCAGTTAAGATTACATTGATTTTGCTGAAGAACATGATATTGGCGACACTGTAACAGCATTTGATTACGTCGAGTATCTCGATGAAAACGCAAATGATCCAAATAAAGCTGGAGTCATAGCTTTTAACTCAAGGGATGAGGACTTGTTTATACTGCCGCACAAGTCGGTATTAGAAGTACGAAGTCAAGTGTTAACAGCACTAGGCGGTAATATTGCTGCTGGTGAAGAAATTGCGCTTGTCAATAACGGTTGGAATTTGTTTAAAAGTACAAGGTACTAACTGGTCAATCAAACTATGGAAGATATTTCAATGCACTTGTCTATAGCGAGTTCAATACTAAATATCGTCTCGTTTAGCAAGGATTATTCGAGATCAGTGGCCACATATATGATGTGGTTTAAAGATACATTATTTTGGACAGCTGTTTCAAGCGAGTTTCGTACTGGTGCTGATGCTTCTTCTGCAGATAACAATAACCTAATTCCCAATCTCGCTGCTAATGATGCCGCTGTAGTACGTGATTAAATAATATTAGCGTTCACCTGAATAAGACAGCAGCAATATAACGAAGGTCATGCCAAACGACATGCGTTTGACTCAGAATCTCGCTAAATAGCAATGATGCTTTCATTAAGTACAATATTTCGATTTTGCCATGAATGCAACAACAAAGGTTTTGCGGAGTAAAGCACACCTATTTTCGATCGAACTGATCAAAACGATTGTATAATGCACAGATGGAGTGTTTGAAGGACAGTTTTGCTATTACAAGATTGGCGCTTTAGATGCCACTAGGTGTTCAATCTGTAGCTAAAACGTTGGAACTCGAATAATTACTGACGGCTTAAACAAAAATAGATATACTGCCACCAAAACAAAATTTATTAAACAGCAATTTCTAACGCACCTGATTACACCTGACGTGTCATAACCACTTGCAGCGAACAATTACCTCGACATTTGTTTATTGTATTTCAACGACAGGAGAGTCGTAATGATCAAGAAATCGACAACTCCGTATTCGATAACCCGATATTAGACGAATTTGTGTTAGTGTAAATTATAAACAATATATAACGATGAAACAAAAAACATATCTCGGCCGTGCATGTACCTTAAAAGGCAATGCAAAAATATCAGGACGCAGACAGTGGGTCTCAGAAATCAGTAGAAGAATATCGATGGCTATACACAATATTCTTCTTTGACATATCAATGCTTTCCGAACGAGTTAATTAATCGACTGTTGATATCTAAGTCACATGGACGCTTGGCGTACTGCAAGCCGTACAATATAACGTATATGTCGTAGTTGTAAGTGATATATTCTTGACAATTGTCTAGAAAACGGTATAAATATAGTGAGACAGTCAGGTATATAATGAAAAGCGAGTACACAACCAGAGAAATATACCTAAAACCCGGTCAAGTTAAAAAAATTGTCAGCAGCGGTTGCTAAACGCCATTCTATTTCTATATATACAGACTTAAGCGGATAACCCTGTGCTAAACTTTTAAGGCCACGGATTCTTTGAAAATGTATTTTCTGTCTTGGAAATATGGCAAGTGTTACAGTGACATTTGCTTATGGATTAATATGTTCATGGATAAAAGATTCCTTTTGCCTGGTAAGTGCAATATTTCTCATTAAATATTGTAGGTATATTTTTAATTCAACTTGGGCGCAATGGAGAATGTTAACAAAAATAGAATAAAGTATGCTTGATATAAAACAATCCTGGCTGTTACTATGTTTTCTGTAGTTGTTAAGAGCGTTGGAAGACTAATAAGTGTATAGGTATATAGCCTTTTCTATTGTAGTTCATTTCAGAAAAACACAGAGAATTTTAGCCTATCTCTACCAATTTTCACGTCAGCATCAATAAACGTAGCTAACAGTATATAATTTGATCCACACGAAGTATTTAAAACTAGTTAAGTTGCTTTACCTACATTTAATGACGTTGACCTGAAAATGTACTTACTTAGTCAGGTTTGCAGATAGGATTAAACTGACCATGCTGTGGGCAACGAACTATAGCATAATACTAAAAAAAGCTCGATATCGTGTGTTTGTGTGTGTGTGTGTCTGTCTCTCGAAATGTTTTGTACAGCGTGTTCTCCAAAATGGAGACCTTTACTTACTATGTTGTTTTGTCATATATATATATATAGAGTTTCCGCAACTAGTCTATACAAGCTGGTTGTATTTATAGTTTTAGCACATGTGAAGATAGAAATGTAGAGGTTTACAAACGCAACGTTTTTGTGTTTATTTGTTTGTCGTAACTATGTTTTGTATTTGCCTTTGAAAAAGACTCATTAAGAGTCGAAAGCGCTTAGGCTAGTTAGTTACTAGTTTCGTACTGTTCGTCGTCAGTTTATTGCATCTATTTTAATTAATCCCTGACAAACGTGATCCCTTGGTGGATCCAGTACGCTTGAGAGGGTTGTTATTCGCCATATGATTTGTATTCTTTATATATATATATATATATATATATATATATATATATATATATATATATATATATATATATATATATATATATATGTATGTTATTGTTGTTATTCTTGCTGCTGTTTGATTTTCGAACTTCTGCGTCAGACATAGCAGAAGACATCAAGGGTTTCAGTTTTTAAACGTAGTTCTGAGCGCGTGGACACCTAGACTAAGACGACTGGTCTGAAACAAAGAAATGTAAGGTTAGCAAAACAGCTAGATTTTTCTGTCGCATTGGTGAGAAACAAAATTCGCTGGGTACCAAGCTCCTGACACAAAATCGAAAACCAAATCCAAAAACGATAGCAATTGTGGTATCAACATTTCACGTGTGTGTGTGTGTGTGTGTGTGTGTGTGTGTGTGTGTGTGTGTGCCAAGCTCCTGACACAAAATCGAAAAACCAAATCCCAAAACGATAGCAATTGTGGTATCAACATTTCACGTGTGTGTGTGTGTGCGTGCGTGTGTGTGTTTGTGTGTGTGGTAACTATAGTCTGACTCTACGTCTCCGTTTGTTTGTACCCTTCTACCGATATCAATAACGAAAACGTTTAATGTGATAAAAAGTGCACAGAACAAAGTCAATTGAATCATTGATTTATAATTTTAACCCGACTGTGCCCAGAACGGCACTAATACGGGCATCACCTTGCACCATTCATGCTTACGGACTTCCCATACTAACACGGCGCCATATTCCGTATACTATGGGGTAGTTTATTTTCATCAGACAACATAATGATTTACTTCATTCTATTCGGTAACTGCCGGATAATTCCGTAAATTACCATAATGTTGAGATTGGAATTATATTCCTTTGCATACATGAACATATTACTTGAACCGCTTGTTAAACCTACGCGTAAGGCAAATTTGTTGTTGTCATTCTTTTCCTTTGCTTGATTCGACCTTGTAAATATCGGAAGCATATGATATATGTATGTACATCTATAGTCGCTCATACACCCCTTTGCTGAAAATGGACTTGTCCAGGAACTGGAAATGGGTCTCGAGCATGTCCGTCTATTATATTAATAATAAAATAATAATAGAAAGTAAAAAAAATAGAAAAAGATTTCATTCAAAAAGAAAAGTTTAAGATTTTTAGATGACATATTACGATCTGGAATTATTCAGCTCAAAACTGGAGAAATTCATTGATCGCCTATATCATTTTCATCTCACAATTAAATTTGCTTATACTGCATCGAGTACAAATGTTTAATTTTTTTATAGATGTAAATGTAACTAAAAATAATAATAACATTATTTCTGCAAATATTTATGTCAAGGAAACTAATATCCACCAGTATGTGGAATATTCTTTATGCTATCCCGTGTCATGTAAAAACGGTATACCATATAGCCAGGCTAAAAGATACCGACACATTATTGCAGATGAATGTCAATTACAAAATTCGTTTATGACATAAAACATATTCCCAAAACAGAAATTATCCCACGCAAATCATTGATTCAGCGCTGAACAAAACCCGTAATCTTATTCAACATGACTCTTTAAATACAGTAAATTGTACAATGAAGAAAAATATAGTTCCTTTTACAATACAATACAATTCTTCATTACCGATTTAGATCCTGTCATACATATAATTGTTATGGTGATGCACAGCATTTATGACGTTACGTAATGACGTAATTGTTATTTTAGAATATAAAGACGTCATCCGTTTCTTTTTTTTTTTAAATTGTGCATGAAGAAGCATGTATTTTATGCGAAACTAGTTACACTGGATTATTGGCGTTTGTGTTTTTTCTTTTTTCTTTTTTTTTTTTTTGTTTGTTTGTTAATATCCCAATTTGTCTATTTTATTATTTTATTGAAAGCTTCTGTCAAGCACGAAACGCGCTGACGATGACGGTGTTAGGATCATTCTACTCAAGAATCAGGTTATAAAATGTTAATCAATGAATAAATTTACTAAGTCCTTGCACTTTTTATCATACTAAATATTTCCATTATTGAAATCGATGTTGGGTGTGTGTGTGGGGGAGTAGTCAACAAACGGGTTGACAAACTCACAGGGGCTCGTATCATTGCTTACAATTTACCGTCGTACATGTACTATATAATAAATAGTACATGTACGACGGTAAATTGTAAGCAACGATTCGAGCCCCTGTGGATATACTCGGACTATAATACCGTAAAGCACATTTAAGAAAGAGTGAGTGAAGTACTAAAAAGTCCTCAATATTATTTTCATCTTTTGGCGGATATATATAGATACACGTACTCTTTTATACTCCACACCGGTTATTAGATCAATGCGTTAAACGAGAGTGGTAATCACGACTCAGAGTTGAAAATGTAAGTCTTTTAAAAGAACTGTATTATTTTTATGTATCCGATCACATATTAACCTTCTTCCCCGTAACAAAATATAATTAATCGACACCTCATGGAAAATTATTAGTCACATGAGTAGGAATTAGATTAATTACAGGTATGACCACTCCCATTTTCGATTCAGACCACTCTACACTATGACGTGTGCCAGTATTCGTAACACTTGACCTAGTGCGTCAGTGGCATTATCTTTTCATCACTATCGTAAATTTGTGAACTAAATATAAACAGTGCGTCTATTAATAACCCAAGGGTTTGTGAAATATATGATTCCAGGTACAAACAAATCAGTATGTCTACATGTTTCTCATCAGCGACCGCTGATGATATTTAGGCCTACCCAGTAGAAGGAAATAAGTTATTGTGTGTACTTTTCCTTTACGCTTAACTTCCCGTATACATATATCGCTGTGTTGTCATATTGTAAACTTAATTGAAGCGGCGAACAGGCAAGGTAAAGCGTTTCTTGTATGATTTTCTCAATTTTATGACCTATTGAATATTTTGGATCATAGTAATCGGCATTATGTTTTATGTAATTAATTTATTATGAATTAATACGTAACCCATTGCTTTCAAAAACCAAACCAACTGAACAGAACAACAAAAATCCTTCACTCTTGATTTTGTGCATGTTTTTAGTTTTGTCAATTACTATTTCGTTTGCCGATTACTAACTTGCGCAAAACAGATGGATGGTTTACAAATTGTTTCCAGCCACCTATTATTAACTCATTTTTCTGGCTGCAGTGGAAAACTTTACAATGTCCAGTTAGTTCAGTGGTAGATGGTCTGCGCAAATGTGCTAGCAGCTGCAGGTTTTCTTTTATCGGACTTGCTATGGCAACATTTCATGCTTATTTCTAAGACGTTCATGATGAAAAATTAACAGAATGCTAGAAAATCATGCGTTATGGTTAAAATATCATGCATTATGTTTTTAACTCTATCATTATTGCTTCATCCTTTCTGTATTCAGTAACTTGCCCCTTTTTTCACCAACAGTGGGAGACCCCTTAGTTTTTCAACTGTCATTTCTAGCAGAATATTTGCACTTAATCTCTGGTTGATTCAGCGATTTAATAAGGCAAAAGTTTTATAACAGCATATATTGAGTATAAAATAATTATATATATTTTAATAATTTCATTTTTATCTGCGTTTTGCTCATATACTGTATCATTTTTAGTTAGACGGCACCATCAATTCCAAATTTTAAAGTATATTTAGAGAAATAGAATATTAAATAAATAATACTTATGCATATTTTGATGTTATGACATCTGACATCTCTGTATCATAGATGTACAACACTTGCACACAAATTAATGGTAATGTTTTTGTACTTTTTTTCCAAGGGGAAATATCATGATCATCAGTTTTGGTTCATTTGATTGCATCTTTGTTTTCTGCTGTACCATCATACAGTGTTTGCAGTGTTCTTCCATGGGTCTTTTAGTATAATTTTTCCCTGACTTTTTTGTTTTACTATATTTGTTCTAATTTGCATCATTGCATTCCACAATGCTTTAGAACCTTCTAATATGCTTGACACAATATGCTTTTTTCCCTGTTAACTTTAAATGTGATTCTTTTAAATAATCTTTTTTTTCTAATTCAAAGCATTTAAATAACACTTGTTACCTCTTGGGTGCATAATTATAATAATCCACAATAACAGCTCACTCAATCATCTATTAATTTTAATACCTGACTGCCAGTGCATGACCCATGATGCAGGCTTGGTCTTTTCACTGACATTGTGGTGTGATCAGCCAGCAATGATGACATCACATTATGAGCTGCTACAAACTTTTGAGAAAACCATCTTCGTCTGATATCCAGGATTGTATGTCAACATATTATTGCCACACAGAAGATTCTTTTAAGAATAAAGGAAAGTTTTTACATCTTGGCATATCTTTTCATTAATTTAAACAGATTTTCAAAATAACAGAATCCTTGTTTTATTATTGGGTTTTTAATGAGTATAAACTATGCTAGAGGGGATGTTCTGTTCATGTTTTTGTTGTTTTTGCTCGGTCATTTCAAGAACAATTATTAAGACATATTAGAAGGAGCAGTATGGTTGAATACACCATGAACACGACCTGCCAACCCTTATGATTTTACCATAAGTCTTATGGAAGTAACCCTTAATATACAGACTTACAGAATAAAAGTGCAAGTTAAGGAAGTGCAGTTGTTTCTGGTAAAATCAGTATACCGGTAATCTGTTTGATTCGGAAACAGACTTTATGGAAGCATGCTAGGTACTTTCAATGAAGCAACATGTCAGGACAAAAGGGACAATAAACCTCATCAAAAGTTTTTATAGAACAGAAGAATAAATAGGAATATTCAGACTCTTGGGGAACACTCAGGAAGGGCAACAGTTATGTTTAATGAACAATATCAATTTATTTGAAAATTTGTCACATGGCAGGAAATATAATTGCCATTGCTGCAACCAACATGAACTTTTATAAATGAATTTATGTAAGTTGAGAGATATCAAGAAGACATTGAGCTCCAGGTCTGTGATTAAGACTCAGTCATGGATGATAAGTTTGTGTATTGTGATATTCACAAGATAACACATTAAAAAAATGCAATTTGTACTAAAGCAGGGAGTAAAATTTATTTACTATTTTTACACGATATTACTACGGATTAGTGCCATGCTGAAAGTACATGTGTATGGAACTTAAGAACTCAAAATGACACTTTGGCTGAGTGATGATAACTAAAGATATTTCATAACCTGATTGTCTTTCGTGGTTTTGTGAATTTAACACCATTTTTCAGCACATGATAGGCTATACATGACAGCCAGTAGGCCCTGTAGAGAAAGAGCCAGAGCAAACCCCTGGTTTTTCCCAGTCTTCCTCCACCAAATATACAGGCAGCTATTAATAGTCTTATCATGTGCTGAAAAAAAGGCATTAAACCATGCACCCCCCCATCAAACTAAATGGATAAAACAAATGTTTAAAGAAGCTTGACACAAGCTAAAATACTGAATTGGACTTAACTGCTTAAAGGATCTATTATCACAGAACACTAATCCATCATTGGGATAAATTTGCTTTGGACTTGTTATAGATTTTGAAGTAGAAATTAGCATCAATGTTGTATATTGCACTGTTCTCATTTGTAATTATTAACCCTCCATCTGACAGAATTTCAAAAATGTGATGCACATTAATCAACTCCTTAATAACATCTCAGAATAGCTTGATCCAGAATTTTCTCTTTAGATACAGTATAAAATATATGGTTGTTTTTGTGTGAAAAGGCAAACTTTTTTTTTTTCCCAGGAAAATGTAACAGGACAGCTGAGGTTTTGATTTCTTGTTCTGATGTGATGCAGGAGAAAGTGTTTGCATATTATGCATACAGATGCACCTTCACATTCATTACTGCATACCTTGGCCAAAGTCTGAGTTTAATCAGACCTGTTGGTCAACCATGCTCTATTAATGACCTGCTTAGAGGACTATTAAGCAAAGGGGAGATCATTCATGGTACTCTAGTTTAGTCTGTGACAAAGGTGTTTTCTATGACTCAGACTGAACAGGCTCCTTCAGGTTAGGTGGTGCTGTACAGTTTCGTATTTAGCATAGGGTTAGAATTTTAAAGAAAAAGAATTTCCCTTGGTTTCTGCACTATTTATACTGGCTATTTAAAAAAGGCTTTGTATATCTTAGGCATTGTTCAAAGAACCTTTGATTCTCTTTATTTTGGTGTATGATTGATGGATATAATGTGGGTTATGGAGTTTACTGCTTGGCCTTACTCAAGCTGTGCTTCTTTCAAAACAGTGCTAGCTCTACTTGCTGATTTTCACTTCCCAAACTGTAAAAATTGTAAAAAAAAAAGAGCAAATAACTTTTTTTTACATTTTATGTATTTGGTAATTCATTCATTGCACTTTTAGATTCTGTTATTGTCTAGTTTGGCAAAATTTATTTTTCTTTATTTTAATAGCTGCCAAGGATAGTGTACTTTAGACAAATTCAAGTTGATTTTTGGAACACATGGTAGCAGCCATGATTTTTGGAACACATGGTAGCAGCCATTTTAGTTAGCAGTGATCATTTAAAATTTCTAAAAGTACAATATCCAAAGAAATTTCAGCCGCATTACATGAAAGTAGCATATAGGTATGCACACATTCTCTCCACTGTGCATGTTTTAAATGCAAACAACATCACCTTACATACATTACTCTTTCAAAAGTACATAATAGTTGGTGTCAAAAGTACATAATAACTGGTGAGTGCCACCTTAACATCACCATGTAAAATACATTACACAGTTCCACTCGTCTATAAAATTGACTGCATCAGTGTTGAATTCAGATACCTCCACCTAGGAGGACACAAAGTGTGCTTGTTAATTATTTAATTTTCAGCATTCAGAAACAGAGATAATTTATAATGATGATGGTATTGTCATACTTATAATAATAATTACTGATCTTATTACTGTTTATTGAATTGATTGCTTTAAAATCCTAGGTTGAGAGAAAAGCTTTCAGACATTACTATTTAATAAGTGCTGCTCAGTATTGGGAGAAGATTCATATTAACTGGGGAGGGAGTAAGATTCATATTAACTGGGGAGGGAGTAAGATTCATATTAACTGGGGAGGGAGTAAGATTCATATTAACTGGGGAGGAAGTAAGATTCATATTAACTGGGGAGGAAGTAAGATTCATATTAACTGGGGAGGGAGTAAGATTCATATTAACTGGGGAGGGAGTAAGATTCATATTAACTGGGGAGGGAGTAAGATTCATATTAACTGGGGAGGGAGTAAGATTCATATTAACTGGGGAGGGAGTAAGATTCATATTAACTGGGGAGGGAGTAAGATTCATATTAACTGGGGAGGGAGAAGGAGACCGAGTAAGATGATACATTTCTTATTTAAGAGATATACAAATATTTTTTTTAAAAATTTCGTTAGGTCATGATGATATCTGAACCCAAAATAGCCTGCTCAGTTTGAGCATGCAAACTACCTCTGTCAAAGGTGATTGTCTTTTTGAGAAACATACTTAAAGAAATTGCTAATCCACTTCTTTTCAGGTGTATATTCATCTTCACCCATTGTTTGAATCAGTAGCTTGTTGGCAGCAGCAACATGGCTAATATACCTGGTGGACAGTTTCAGCCAGGCACTGCAGCAGTACCATGCAGTAAAGTAGAAGTCAGTGTATCATGCAGGTAAAAATAGAAAACTGTCTGTTGTAGATATGTCTATCAAAGAGTAACAAAATGTCCTGGTGATTTCAGATGACTGAGAACATTACCATATTAGTCAGAGTCTTATTAACCAATGCAAATGACAAGTCACATGGAACAGACTCTTGGATAAATGGGTAGAAATTTTCCTTACTTGTAATATAAAGTTCCCATAGGATCGTCATAGAAACAAAAAGGAAAAATATGATTTTCATGTTAATTTACAATATCTTAGCTTCTGTAAATTTATAGTCTATGTCTTGGACAGAGATAAAGCTGTCAACAGGTACTCCTACCAAATGATGAATAATCTATTCAGATAAATGAAGCTTACTTTGAGATTAGACTGCACTATCTAGGTATCCAGGTGATTGCGCCAAATTATAGGTAACTGTTTGATGAGAGAGAAAAGTATTTACTACTACATGTGTAAACAATATATTTTGAGGATATCTTAGTATGTGATTTGGATTTTTAATGTAGCTTTAAAAATTGTTCATTTATGTCACTGTGATGTCTGCAAAGTGGCAGTTTATAGTGATGTCTTGCACATGGGGTATCATGCCACAGTACAGGTGTGTTTAAGTACAACACTTAGAGTGTTTATGCCCTGCAGAAACAGAGAACAGTACATGTGTATTGTATTTACAGTATGTTTATGTCATGTAGATGAAAAATGTTTTTATTTAATGGTAAATATATTTCTTAATTGGGTAAATCCTTTAAACTAGCAGTGACAAAATTAGAACTATTATTTTACACAGACAGCAACATTTTCAAGGCTGCAGAAATATTAGTAATGTACTGTTACTTCTTATGTCAGGGAAGCATCCATAATTTTATAAGTAACCATTAACAAATACATTTTCTTTTGTGCAGGGGATCTGGATTTGATACACACTTGATTCCTGATTGTTCAAAATAACTATCTTTTCAATATGTAGCTTTTTCAAATTTGTTGGATTTTTTTTATAGCAAACTCAAAATGAAGATTGTCAATCAGTCCTCTCTATTCTCTGATTTTCTTCTAAAGTTTAAATATCATGAGTTTGATTTTTATGCCATGATTTCTCATATCATTTCTTTATGCATTTTGACACAGGCATCTAAGAGACAAAGATGCATTTTCGAAGTCGGATCCTATGTGTGTTCTGTTTATGAGAGACACAAAGTCAAATTCATACTATGAAGTAAGTATACAGATTGAGAATTTATCTTTCATTTATTTTTGTTGTTTTAAGCTTTTTTTGTTTTGCAAAAATTAAAATTGTTATCAATTCATTTAAATTTAGGAACATGCATTTGGTAGTCACAGATGTGTCATTGACTTCACAGATAGATAATTTACAGAATAATTATTTCAATTAATGATGCCCAGAAACCTCAAAAACTAAACAAAATTATAATCTATAAATACAAGAGAATTTATAGGATATTAATATTGGTCCAATTGTACTTTTCTCATGTGGTCTTGTAGTTTAGAGACTGTTAATACTGTTGGTCTCATTGTGATTGAATTTACACATTGTTTGTACTGTGTTGGTCTCATTGTATTTTATCCTATGATGATTGAATTTACACATTGTTTATACTGTGTTGGTCTCATTGTAGTTTTCTCATATGGTCTTTATATTGTTTTGGTCTCATTGTATTTTCCTACATGGTCTATGAATTTACAAAATATTTAGAGCTTTATGATATTATTGAACCTTCTTTGGTCTTTCAATTTTATTGAACACTTGGATGAGTCTCTGTACTTTTTGACATGGTGTTTACATTTGTATTTTTTCTCAAAAGGTCTCTTTTTTATTCTACCACAAACAGCATGTAATTAAAAATGATTTGATGAGTTTTTATTTCTTTGTGAAAAACGCAGAATTTTCTAATTTTCAGACTGTCACTGTTATATGCAAGCCATCATAAATATGTACACTGTTACATTGGATATCTCTGCACTTTTATTCCCCACCCCACTTCCATCACCATTAGATGCATCCAGGAGTTATCTTAATTTTTAGCTCCTCATGATCTAGAAGCATCCAGCTACATTTCGTTTTTGTTTGTTGTTTGGGTTTAATGCCACTTTTCAGTGCAGGATAGGGAATGGCAGCCAATATAACTGATGGAGGAAGAACCTAGGAAAACCTTGGTAAGAATCAGTATCCCACATGAAGCTTCTGGCAAGCTTTCTCACATATCCACTTTAGCTGAGCCCAAGACTTGAACCCATTCAAACAGAGCTGAGATGACAGTGATCGGAAAAAGCGAGTGGCTGAGTGGTCTAAAGCGATGTCCGTTACGGATCACTGCCATCTCACCTCTGTCTGCGTGGGTTCGAGTTTAGGATTTGGCAAATGTGGATATGTGAGAAAGCTTGCCAGTAACTTCTCGTGGGTTGGTGGTTCTTTCTGGTGATTTCCTGGTTTCTTCCTCCACTATTAATACTGACCGTCATGAATAACCTATCGTGTGCTGAAAAATGGTGTTAAGCCCAACAGCAACAACAGCAACAACAAGAAGTGCTTTAGTCCTCTCTGCCAATTGAGGCACCTTACTACATTTGATCTGATGTCTTTTCATTGTATATGTATAAAAAAACCCTGGTTTATAGTTGACGATTAACAAAGTCGAAGGTGAGCACTATAAGATAATGAGGAAGAATATTTTTTGAGAAACTTTAAGTGCACAGTTCATGTTATGAGCAGCTTTCAGTGACCATAAAATGTGACTTTCACAGATACACACATTCATTTCCAAAATTAAAAACCTTTTTTGACATTTACACATCTTGAATCATCATCATAAATGCCTGCGGCCCCAGCTGGGGCATAGGCCGCCAACAAACTCTCTTCAGCCATCCTGGTCTTGAGAAAGTCTCCAGCTGGCCCCATGTGTGTCTTGTCTTATTTAGGTCCCATTGCCAGGATTTTCTTGGCCGGCGTCTCTTCCTTTTCCCCTGTGGGTACCATGTGAATGCTTGTCTGGTAGTACTGGATGCAGGCTTACGGGGTGTGTGGCCTATTGATCTCCAGCATCGTTGGAGAATTTCTTCTTCTGCAGGCTGTTGTTGTGTTCGCTGACACAGTTGTTCGTTACTGATTTTGTCTGGACATTGAATTTGGATTTTCTTCTGAGGCAGGTATTGATGAATGTCTGGATATTGGTTGTGGTGTTTCTCCATTCCTCAGCTCCATAGAGTAGGACATGTTTTACAATGGTGTTAAACATTCGGATCTTGATATTAGTTGTCAGTTCTGTGGATGACCAGATATTTTTAGCTGGCAGGATGCTGTTCTTGCCTTGCCAATACGGGTCTTAATATCAGCATCAGTTCCAACCTGTTTGTCAACTGTGCTACCAGGGTAGGTGAGGCTCTTCACCTCTTCTTGTTCCTCACCTTCCAACTTGATGGGTGTCATATTGGCTGTGTTGACCTTCAGGATCTTGCTCTTATCTTTATTTATATTAAGACAAGTGCTTGCTGATGTTTTTGTAATGATGTTGGTCATTGTCAAAGTCAAGGTCATCCAGTTTTGTCCAGGGGGTCCACTGTATGCCATTTTGTTTGTGGGCTGTTGATGAATTCATTATCCAGTCTATCATTAGCAGAGAAAGAAAGGGTGACAACAAACATCCTTGTCTCACTCCTGTCCTTTACTTTGAAGTCGCTGATAAGTTGCTGTCCATGGACCACTCTACACATCATTCCCTCATAAGAATTCCTTTCAATGTTTGTAATTTTTCCTGGTACTCCATAGTGCCTCAGCAGCTTCCAGAGGGTCTGTCTATCAACGCTGTTGAAGGCCTTTTTGTAGTCTATGAAGTTGACATAAAGCGGCAAGTTCCATTCCAGTGACTGTTCCAAGATTATGTACAATGTTGCTATCTGGTCAGTGCATGATCTATTTTTGTGAACACCAAGCTGTTGGTCTCAAAGCAGTGGGTCAACAGTGTCTTTTATCCTGTTCTATGTCTGCTTTCAGTGCCTCTGCTGGAATACTGTCTGGTCCTACCAATTTGCCATTTCTGATTTGTTTGATGGCTTTGCATATCTCTTTGGTCGGTATGCTGCAATCAATTGGCAGGTCGCTGTCAACAAGATGGATATCTGGTGGTTCTTGAGGAGCTGGTCTGTTTAGTAGTTCTTCAAAGTGCTTGACCCATCTATTCCTCTGTCCCTCTTTATCTGGTATTATCCTTCCTTCCTTGTCTTTCACAGGTCTTTCAGACTTGCTAAACTTTCCAGACAGCTTCTTGATGGTGGCATACAGATCTCGCATGTTTCCTGGGTGAGCTGCCTCCTCTGCTTCTCTCACTAGGGACTCTATGTAGTTCTGCTTGTCTTAAATTGATCTTTTACTTTACAAGCCTGTTTACTTGAGAGTATTCTTCCTGAGCTTTGATCTTTCTAGATCATGTGGGACTGTTGTTAACTACTGCCTACATCTGTTTCCTTCTCTATATCTCTTGCAAGGTTTGTACAGACATCCAGTCCTCTGGTTGGTTTTCCTAGTCCCTGGGACTTCTTTGCAGATTGATGGTTAATACCTCTTTCACACCTTTTTTGTAGTCTCTTCTTCTAGCAGCTTTTGTAGGGCCTGAAACCTGTTCATGAGTAAGATGGTTAACTCTCTTTGTTTAAGTAGCTCTTTTAAAAGTGTGGTGTTGTAGAGCTGGTGGTAGTTTGCCCCTGCTGTTGAGTTTCTCTTCAGCTTCAGATTCAGCCAGGCAACAGGAGAGGGTGATCTGATGCAATGTTTGTCCCTCATTTTACTCCAACATCTTGTAGAGATCTTAAGAATTTCTTCCCAATACACACATGGTTAGTCTGGTTCTCTGTTTTTAAGTCTGCTGATGCATCCTCATGAAAGATCACATCAGATCTGATCACCGTTTTAATTGGTTTAGACAGGGTTCAGGTTACTGTGCGAAGCAACAGACATTCATTGATGAATACATTAGCATATGGAGAGTGAAGATCAAAATATATTTTAAAAAATTGCACTAGTTATTTAGATATATATCTTCTGACTTTGATGACAACTGTAATTATTATATTTTGTAATTTATAACAGTATTTTCAGTATTATAGATGAGTCTTTATTTTGCAGAAAGGACCTTTACTTGAGTTGAATAGTGGCTGTAGTGTAATATGATAATGAAGTGTCCACCTTATTCAATTATGCTAGCTCTGTGGCTTTTTTCTTCTTTCTTTTGTGTCTTTCACAGCAGTTTATTCCTCATTTAATTATATACATTTAATTACATTATACACTGTACAATTTCTTTGAGATTACCATTGAAATAAATCACATTTTTGTTGGCAGGTTGGAAGAACAGAGAAAATACAGGACTCCTTAAATCCAGATTTTGTCCACAAATTTATATTGGACTACTATTTTGAAGAATCACAAAAGCTTAAATTTGAAATGTAAGTTTCATGAACAGAATTTGTTGTATATTTCATTTGTCAAATATTGTTCAGAGGTCTTGCTAGGATTTTAAATGTAAGAATAGCCATATATGGTGATCAGTTGCCTTTGGTGATTTTGGAAATTATGATTGGTAGCCTAGATTTAGGATGGAATTGGATTTCAGTTACCAACTTTTGGGCTCCAGTCAAATCCATTAATTTTGGACATTGACAGATATTGTTAGCAGTACGTGGCTGAGCAAATATTTTTTTAAAAACTAGTCCAGGACAAGTGGTTTCAGAAAATTCATTAGGCCCACCTTTCTCTTCACTCGTTCCACCTTACTCTTTTCTAGTCCTACCTTACTTTTCACTTGTCCCAAAATCGTAATCACTTGTCGAGATTTGATGAAATGTATGTAATCCATAGAAAAAAACAAATGAAACAAATATACAACACAATTATTTCTTAAAAGAATTTAATTTTTCAAAAACATTGGTTGTTATTCATTTGGCTTCTTCAGGTTCACATATATATGTTTTAGCTGATGTATTTGAAAATATGTCCATGTATATGTCTGTCACATGCACCAGCACTAAGCCAGCAGTTGAAAGCTGTGTCTGAGTTAAAGTCCTCAAGCTCTGGTCCATTGGCAGATATGATCATCTGAATTAATTTCCTACCTGTGCCAGGTTTGGATATTGTTTGCAGTAACTGCAAAACATCTTCCCTTCCGAGTCAATATATTCAAGCCAAGGATAACAATCAGCTAAAGCGGCTAAAAATTTCTGTCTTTTAGTAGTGTCATATTTAACATTTTTTTGCCATCTCTGATTGTTGATTATGTCTCATTGGAGAAATAGCTACCGCACACTCAGTATCCATCTTGTGTTTTATCTCTACATTTTCAAATATATTTACATTCTCTAAACCGCTGTTATTACCTTTTTTATGAAAATAGTTTAGCAAACTCATTTTATCGACAGAGTATCAGCTTGCTTGGTAACTACTTATAAAGTGATCATAACATCAATTTTCTCTTTTAAATACTAATTGAAACCATTCATTAATTATATTCCGACACTACATCCCTGTTTGTTTGTACCCCCTACTGATTTCAATAACTAAAACATTTAATGTGATGAAAAGTGCACAGAACTAAGTCAATTGAATCATTGATTTATAATTTCTAACCTGACTGTGACTAGAATGACACTAATACTGGCATCCCCTTGTACATTTCATGCTTAACAGTCTTTCCATACTAACACAATGCCATATTCCGTACACTGCAGTTTATTTCCATCCGACAACATAATGACGTAATTCATCCTATTTGCTAACTGCTGGATGATTCCATATATTACCAAAACATTCAGTTTAGAATTTATTCATTTGCGCACATGAACATATTCTTGAAACCGCTTGTTAAATCCAAGTGAAAAACATTTTTTTGTCATTCTTTTCCTTTGCTTGAATTGACACTGTAAATATTGGAAGCAGATGACATATGCATGTATATCTTTAGTCACGCATACACCAAATTGCTGAAATTGGACTGGTTCAGGAACTGGAATGTCCGTCTATTATATTGATAACTTCCGTTAAGCATGAAACATGCAGACGTTGATGGTGCTATGGCCATTCAGGTTAGAAAATATAAATCAATGAATGACTTGACTAAGTTCTTTGCATTTTTGTCAACTTAAAGGTTTCCATTATTGAAATCAGTAGGGGGTACAAACAAATGGGTTAATTGATTCAGACTATAGTGTAATTGTTTCACTTCAAACACAATATTGCATGTGGAACTGTTATAAATTAAAGAATCATTACTGTCATTTAATCAGTTTGTAAAGGAAACCAATCCTGATGTCAGTAAAATACCTATCATTAATTAATTACACTGACTCACTGGATTAAAATCATAGTGAGTTGTTCATTTTGATCTAGATTGAGTAAACTCATTGCAACAAAACCATATACAACATTGCTAATTGATCATAATGGCTTTCTTGAGTTTGACGTGTTTTGATTTGCCACTTAGCCGAAAATGCAGTCGAGCGGTATTAAGATGTAAATGTATACACAAAAAGGGGCTAGAATCAAGTATTCAGAACGCTTTGGCCAAATAAAGACAGATATAGTGATTAAAGCATGAAAATAAGGGCTAGCCCGACTTTTTTAAAAAAAACACTTGTCCTGGACTAGTGACTTGGAAAATTTTACTTGCCTGACTTCAAAAATGACTAGTCAAGAACGTCGGGCTATGGGATTTTCTCAGCCCTGCAGTTTATTTGTAACATTTTATGATAATTGTTTTAGAGTCAGTGTTACCACAAATTTTCAAATTGAATCAATTATTCCGAGGAAAGCATGCAACATTATTTGTGTGTGTGTGTGTGGCAATTTTCAGTTTATTGTTCCCTAGATTACTTTGACACACAAGTATGTAATGCACATATTGTGCTTAAACTTTCAATTGTTAAGTTGTGGTAAATGACTGCTTTCCTGGAATCTTTTACATATTCTGGTTTCTGGAACAGTGTCAAAATACTCTTTAATGACCTGGTAAAGCAAAACATCGGAAGGAATATTTTGAGATAAATCAGAATCATACAAGCGAATTTAACTGCTTGAATAGAAAGCAATCATTAATTGGTTTGAAAAAAAAGATTAATTCTGTAGAGGTTATTATAACTCGGAAGTTTTTATCATTTCTTGGTTTATTACAGCTAAAAATAATGAGGGTATATATGGATAGGATCCCAATCCATCATATCATTATCTCTTATGTCAATGCAGGTATCCATTTACAGCTTTATTAAGTTTAGAAAACATGCTGACAGTAAGCACAACAGACAGAAGACTTGATCACCATCATGATTCTGATAGATCATGCAACCACACACATTTATATCTCCATTCAATATCACATTATAATGTCACACATACCATAGAAAGTGGGTCATATTGGTTGACAGCATACTGTGCAATTAACAATTTAAAAAATTTGCTTACAAGTAAAGCATCACTGCTTCTGAAAATTTGATTCAGCGATAGTAACATATTAATTGCTGAGGAAGTCAGAACTATAATCATTACCAGCATGAACTATAATCATTATCTGCATGAATTACAATCATTGCCAGCATGAAAATGTAATTAGTCCTGTTAGTTGATGTACAGTAGGCATCGCATAGGTAGCCAGAACTATAATCATAAACAGCATGGACAACAATCATTGACAACATGAACTAAAATCATTACCAGTATGAAAATGTAATCAGTCTAATTAATTAGTTGATGTAAAATAGTCATTCCTAAGGTAGTCAGAACTATAAATCATTACCAGTATGAAAATGTAATGCCTAATTAGTTTTATAAATCTAGTGTCTATTAAATGCACCCAAAAAGTGTTGTTTTTTTTAGGAAAACTTGCTTTAATTTTAAAGAAATCTTTTTACTCTAACACTCAATACTTATTTTTCAGCTATGATGTTGACTCACCTACAGTGAGATTAACCAGTCATGTAAGTACCATATGCAGGTATTAAAACGCTTTCTGATTAAGAGTTAAATATATTTTACAAATAAGTCTAGCCATTAAAATGTACTTTGAAGTAGTATGTAAAGTACTGCCTTGATATTTTACATACCAGTCTAGCCATTAAAATGTGCTTTGAAGTAGTATGTAAAGTCCTGCCTTGATATTTTACATACAGTCTAGCCAGTAAAATGGGCTTTAAAGAAGTATGTAAAGTCCTACCGTTGATATTTTACATGCCAGTCTAGCCATTAAAATGGGCTTTAAAGAAGTATGTAAAGTCCTGCCTTGATATTTTACATATACTAGCCATTAAAATGTGCTTTGAAGTAGTATGTAAAGTCCTGCCTTGATATTTTACATACAGTCTAGCCAGTAAAATGGGCTTTAAAGAAGTATGTAAAGTCCTCCCTTTGATATTTTACATGCGAGTCTAGCCATTAAAATGGGCTTTAAAGAAGTATGTAAAGTCCTGCCTTTGATATTTTACATACAGTCTAGCCATTAAAATGTGCTTTGAAGTAGTATGTAAAGTCCTGCCTTTGATATTTTACATAGTCTAGCCATGAAAATGGGCTTTAAAAAAGTATGTAAAGTCCTACCTTTGATATTTTACATACCAGTCTAGCCATTAAAATGAGCTTTCCAGTAGTATGTAAAATCCTGCCTTGATATTTTACATACAGTCTAGCCATTAAAATGGACTTTAAAGTAGTATGTAAAGTCCTGCCTTTGATATTTTACATACAGTCTAGCCATGAAAATGGGCTTTGCAGTAGTATGTAAAGTCCTGCCTTGATATTTTACATACAGTCTAGCCATTAAAATGGGCTTTAAAGTAGTATGTAAAGTCCTGCCTTTGATATTTTACATAGAGTCTAGCCATTAAAATGGGCTTTAAAGTAATATGTAAAGTCCTGCCTTTGATATTTTACATAGAGTCTAGCCATTAAAATGGGCTTTAAAGAAGTATGTAAAGTCCTGCCTTTGATATTTTACATACCAGTCTAGCCATTAAAATGGGCTTTGCAGTAGTATGTAAAGTCCTGCCTTGATATTTTACATACAGTCTAGCCATTAAAATGGGCTTTGCAGTAGTATGTAAAGTCCTGCCTTGATATTTTACATACCAGTCTAGCCATTAAAATGGGCTTTGCAGTAGTATGTAAAGTCCTGCCTTGATATTTTACATACAGTCTAGCCATTAAAATCGGCTTTAAAGTAGTATGTAAAGTCCTGCCTTGATATTTTACATACCAGTCTAGCCATTAAAATGGGCTTTGCAGTAGTATGTAAAGTCCTGCCTTGATATTTTACATAGAGTCTAGCCATTAAAATCGGCTTTAAAGTAGTATGTAAAGTCCTGCCTTTGATATTTTACATACAGTCTAGCCATTAAAATGGGCTTTGAAGTAGTATGTGAAGTCCTGCCTTTGATATTTTGCAAAATGTCTTGTTACATGTGAGATCTCTGTTGTAATCATCATTTGCATCTTTCCATTTATATTGTTATCCATGTGTCAATTCTTGTTATCCATGTGTCAACACTTGTTATCCATGTGTCAATTCTTGTTATCCATGTGTCAACACTTTGCAACAGAATAAATTAGTAACATTTTGTCATAAATTTTCTGTTTATTTATCAGACTGTCTACAATGAGAATGATTTTATATTTTTTTATTTCTTCTTTATCGTTGATTTTTCATTTTCTTTAAATAATTTTTTTATCTTTGTGTCTACAGTTGCCTGTAACCAGCAAATTCAATGTTCTCACAGTATTTAATAAAGAATAAAGCCTTGTAAACATATCAGTTATGAGGTTTCTCTAATTTGTCTTCATTTCCAATGGCATTCTGGCATTTGATGGGATACCTTTAAAATTTGACATTTGAAATTTTCTGAATTTATTATAGTTTTTTAACAAATCCAGATATTTTGGTGCAATTAGCTATACAAATTCTGTGAAGGCTGTTAACACACTTTTAACTTCTTTTTAAATTTTTAAACCCTTTTCTGTTAGAAACCAGTATTTATTACTCTTAGACCATTATAAGATGTATGTATGTATATATATATATATATATATATATATATATATATATATATATATATATATATATATATATATATATATATATAAAACGTTTTGAATTAGATATCTGCATGTAATAATCAGTTAGGCAGCTACCATGGTATTTCAAGTTTTATCTGTGCAATGGCGGATAAAAGTGACTTTCTCCCCTTGAATGTGGATAACCATAGTCAAGCAAATATATTGCCCTGTATTTTGGTTTACATGTTTTTGTTTCAGGTATGATTTCCTTACCAGGAAAGATTTTTTTTCTTCACAGTAGCAACTAATAATGATTATGTATCTATAAACTTAAGTGACAAATATAAAATGTAGCCCTGGTTTCTTAGTGTGAAGAAATATATATATATATATATATATATATATATATATATATATATATATATATATATATATATATATATATATATATATATATATATATATGAGCTTAAGAAACAGATATAGGCCTGGTTTCAAAACAGATATAGGCCTGGTTTCAAAAAGTATTAATCAGGCATATCTCTAAATATATGAATGATTTATTCATTTTTTTTTTGTTTTTGGTCATACTTATTGGTTATAAGAAGTAACTATTTTAATACACACATATATATATATATATATATATATATATATATATATATATATATATATATATGTGTGTGTATTTAATGTGTTCTTTTCTAATCTATCTAATACTTATAATTCTAAAATTCGTTTTTATAAGTATTATCTTAATTTTTATTGATATTATTCAGTTGTGTCAGCATGAAAATGATGAAGGTGATTTTTGTTTCCAAACATTTCATCTAATTACACAAGTGGTGTTTGGCTTTTAGAAAAATGGATTGTCCAGAAAACAATTTCAATAAAATTATGGAGGGACATGGGTATTTTGGTTTTTTTTGCCTTTGTCTGTATGAACATTGCAGTTTGACATATTATCAGATTACATTCATTGAAACTCTTTGACTGCACTAGTATTGTGAAGCCCCAGTTAAACTGGTTGCCTTTCTTCTCATCCATTACATAAGCATTAATTCCATAGTCACCACCATAAATGTGTTTCTATTAATATTTAAATAATTTTAGGATTTTCTTGGGAGGATGGAGTGTACACTAGGAGAGCTAGTAGGCTGTGGTGGAGGGAAATTGGAACGTCCACTCCAGTAAGTAAAACTAGCATGATTGGATATGGAAGAGTTAGGATACACAATGCATAGATGATATTTTTGCTGTTACCAAGCTAATATTGAATATAATTTTTCTTCTTGAAGAAGAAACATAATATTTGCATGAGTTGGTAGCCTCGAGTGAAATTATGACTTTTATATCAGACGATAAAATTATTTAGAAATAGCAGCAAAATTTTGGGAATGGTAGCTTTTTCCAAATCTGTATTTCTGGAAGCGAAGTATGGCAATAATCACTTTCATGTCCTTGTTGGAGTCTCTGCTAATAATTTTCTGCCTGTACAGTCATCCACACACTAGCCTGAAGTTCGTATTTTGTGTTTTCACATGTAAAAAGTATTTCACAAATATTGTCCTTTGTTGAAGTGAATATGAAGTTTTATGAAACAGTGACCTCATGATGAATGTTCATATGCTTAGATTAGTATGACAGATCTGCTGGTTTATAAAATTTAATATTCACAAAAGCAAAGGTCAGTAATTTTGTTATTACCTATTTAATTCTGAAATGCAATTAGTTTAAAAATAGTGAAAAAAATATAGTAGTTTTATGATGCCATAAACATATGTTGTGGTGTCATAATGGTGCGTTATCATGAATTATCGCAAATCACATGACATTGCATCAACCAATGAGAAGCATCTCATGAAAATTGTGTAATAAAGAATATTTTTGCATTTGAAAAATGTGATAATGAAACAGAGAAATATTTAACTAGAACTTTCTTCTTTTTTTAATGTTTTAAATATGTAAAAAAAAAAAGGCTAACAATTGTATGCATGATAATTTCAACCATTATGAATGTAGAGTAGAATTGTGTAATAGGAAATCTGTCTCATTATGATAGAAAGACTTGCAGTATAGTCATCTGAGCTCGTGGTTTGCTGTTGAAATTTACCACATGTAAAACAACTTATGATCATGAGGAAAAATACCAGATGATCACACATCCAGACTGACCACATATGCAAATTTTTCCACAGTACATCAGTTTATTATCATAATTGCAGATATCAGATAAATCAAACAGAAGTGATGATTTTTCCATGATAGAAATTATCATTAAAATGTTTGCATCATCAGCTTTATTTCCTTGACAGACAACATCTTTAATATGTTGTGAACTCAGCATGAGTAATTTTCCTGTGACTTTTACATAGCATTGTGTATATTGGACTTGGCTCCATCTGTGTGTCTGTTCTTATCTCTGTTTCCTCATTGACAGATAACATCTCTAATATGTTGTGAACTCAGCATGAGTAATTTTTCTGTGACTTTTACATAGCATTGTGTATATTGGACTTGGCTCCATCTGTGTGTCTCTTCTTATCTCTGTTTCCTCATTAACAGCAGGCTGGAAATTCACCAACCAGGTTCATGGTTTGACTATGTTAAAACCTTCTGCAAGAGGGGTATGATTTTTGGGAATCTCCCCAGGGGTACCTGGGAGGAGGTCAAAGGCAAAATGTACAAAAATTGCAATTACAGTATCATTTTTAAGCATCTGATTTATGAAACTTTACATGTGCATTTGTGATCTGAGTAAACATTTTTAACACATTTTGGATTATGATCTCTTCTTCCTAATCCAAAATGGGTTGTGGGTCACAGCAGGAGCATCAGAATTTTAAGAAAGTGTTTAGAATGGCCATAGTGAGCTAAGAAGTAGCTTCAGTTTGTCTTATACACAGTAGCCATGGAAGCTCAGCAGTATAGAGTGCTGGACTCCCAACCCAAAGGTCATGTGTTCAGATCTTAGCTGGACCTGCCTAAGATAGCTTTCAAGGTGTGTCCCAAGACTAAACATTTTACAATCATTGCCATCGCACTAAATAGAAATTGATGTACTTTCAGTATGTAGCATTAAATGCCAACCAACCATTCAGATTAAACATAGTAATGTGCCCAATGTCAGGGTTTTGAGTTATACTTCCATGATACTTGTGTGTTTCAGAGAGGTCCATCATAAATTATTAATTATCAAATACTTCCATATCTAAGTTAATGAAGGCTATATTATGTATCATATTTTATTATTATTCACTTTTTCTTAGTTTAATTTAATATATAAATTTATATATTTCAAGATTAAAGTGGAGAATTGTTGCTGTAAAAAGTTGCTTATATTTTTATGGTAATTAATGGTGAAACACAAGATTGACATTCTCTTTACAAAAAATAGAATGTAGGTATCTTTGATTCAGTATTCAATGTGATTGCAAGGGAATAATGTGCATTGAAATATTAAAATTTGTTCTTTATTTTTCCAGCAGTTAGAAAACTTTTGCCTGTAATATATCTACATGTCCAAGGCACAATTTATCACTTATATACTCACCAAAATGCAAGTTGATTGTGCAGAATACATGTTGAAATTTCATGCTTTTGCAGCATTTTGCAATTTTAACCTTTCCAATAATATATACAGTAAATATTTAGTGAAACTCAGCTTCAGCAAATCTTGCACAAATTTCCAAAACATAAAACAATACTTGTTTTGGCATTTATTAATTTACCTAGTGAGACACACTTGAGTGTGTGACCTAAAACTGTGGATATATATATATATATATATATATATATATATATATATATATATATATATATATATATATATATTGTAATAAAAGGGGACTAGGGCACAACCATTTTATTTTCAAGGAGATGCAAAATATCACTTTTGAACCTAATCATTTTGTTCATAAAAAAGGAAAGATTTCTCTGATATTAAGTATTTGTCTGATATTATCTTCATTTACCATGGTCCTAGTTTTAATGTGATTCAGGCATATGTCACCCAAATACACAGAAAAAGCAAATCTGACTTTGCCTTTTCCAATGAGTTGTCTCCCATTAATGTTTTTTCCTCAGAACACATTGAATGCATACACCTCAATCTTGTAAGGAATATCCTTTCATTCTATTAGTTCATTATCAATTCATGTATTCTGTATTGTTCAGTAGGCAATTTAAAGTATTTTAAAGATTGTATTTCATGCATTTAATAAACTTCATTATGTCTGTAATTACATTTCTGTTTGCAAGATTTTCATCAAAGATTTACACATAAAGAATGAACAGGTGGATGAAATTTCATGCAGTCGAATTGTCAGCAAATATTGCTCTGTTGAGGTTTATAGTCTGATTTCTTGTAAAAGTTACAAGTATGTTTCATATTTCACCCTGAATAAAGTAGGAAGAAAGGTATTGTACTTCAAGATCTTTTACCAGACTTTGACAGTAACTTTGTTCTGAGGTTACTGTCTTTTGTTATAATGAACTCGCATCAATGTTACAGTCAAACTAAGAAGAATACAAAGTATAGTGAGTATATTTGTTTTGTTCTGAAATTATTCAACTGGCTGTTTTAAAAGATTGCTGCAATGATTTTAAATTTTGACTACTTTGCACTCCCTTTTCACATTTTTTCCCACGACATAAATGGGGGAGAAAAGTTAGTTCATCCAAAATATGTGTCTCTAGTGTTGACTGTCTTTAGGTTTACAAGATCTCTCTCTCTCTCTCTCTCTCTCTCTCTCTCTCTCTCTCTCTCTCTCTCTCTCTCACACACACACACACACACACACACACACACACACATTTTTTGTGTCACTTTAGACTGCCTATCATCCAAAAATGAATGAACTGGTTGTACCGAATGTTCTTATTCAGTCCTAATGAAGTTGATTGCTCATAAACAATTCATGATCCTAAAATACAAACTTGGACATGTATAAATCAAACTTCATTTATAAGTGAAAAATACAATTCAGCTGTACTTGTAAGCTTTTTGTCTTCATTCAGAAGGAAAGTACATACAGAATGCATTTTGTTTCCTTCTTCCAAAAAGATAAAAGAAGGAGTGTAGTTCCTTTTAATTCCCAATTTTGCTGGATTGAAGTATAGGTAATAACAGTAATTCATTCCAAAAAAAATCCAGAGGAAATAGAATTTTGAAAGTTGATTTTATTTCTCTCCACTTGTGAAAAAATGCAACAAGTAAAGAAAGAAAGTTAAATTTGATCCTAGGTTTATTTTACCCATTGCATGATAGAGCAATGGATTGAAACATACTACATGTAGCAATTTTCCTGAAAATGAGTAACACAATACCATTTTGGTAAATGCAAGGAAGATATCCTGTGATTTTTAAATCTTTTTCTTGTGTTAATGTGTATGTCTGTGTGTTGTGTGTTTATTTGTATGTCTGTGTGCTTGTTTGTGTTCATATGTATGTCTGTGCTTGTTTGTATTAATGTGTATGTGTGCTTGTTCGTGTTTATGTTTATGTCTGTGCTTGTTTGTGTTTATATGTACTTGTTTGTGTTTATGGGAATGTCTGTATGCTTGCTTATATTCATGTGTTTGCTCATATTATTTCACAAATCAGCTGTAACTTAAAATTCAGATTTTAATTGCTCTTTATTGCAGGGGACTGGTTGGTGGTGCAGGAAGTATAATAGGTAAGTAGAATCAACATCCTTAAATGTTAAGATTGAAGTGAATTAAAACAAGTTATTCAGATTGTGATTTGAGTGAATAAAAATATTTATTCACATAAATTTGTGCACATGGACTGTGCCTAGATATCTAAATAACAAGAACAATATAGAAAAACTTGAAAATCTGTAACTTCTTTTCAAAGCATTGCACTCTGACAGTAGTGAAAATGTATAAATCCATAACTTTGTCATTTACATTATTTCTAGAACCAAAAATCAAAGTCCATTTAAAGAGTTGTATTCTTGATATACATGCCTACAAATTCCCTAGTCACTAAAATATCCTGAAACATTGCTTGTTTTTATTGTGGAATCATTTTCATGAAGTTAATTTCCATTATTATGTAAATTTCATTCCACATTAATTAAAATTAAATAGTGTAGAATTTTATTTCAAGACTCTGGAAAAGGTCTGAGTAAGAATATTTGCACCTACCTGGAACGGGCATAGACCAATATGGTAAGAGTATAAATTTCTGTGGTTTATACAGTTTTATTTTATTTTAGTGTTGAATTTGTATTTTGTTTCCTTTTCAGTGAGAGCCGAAGAAGTTAGCAGCAGTAAAGTGAGAACCAGTTTTATGCTTTGATCATGCAGTGGTCATGAAACATTAACAGTTATTTGCATACATGTCCATTAGAATGTTTTATGTGTGCTGGTTGAATGAAACTTAATTAAATTGTAGAGAGCAGATTAATCACCTATATAAGATTATCAGTTTTTATGATTTTAATTAGCCTTTTTATAAATGAATTAAAAGAGTTATAGTTATTCTTATTCTTATTCTTATTATTATTATTATTATTATTATTATTATTATTATTATTATTATTATTATTATTAAATGTCATTTAGATCTGCATATCATATGCTAATAGCAAATATGTATTTAATGTAGTTCATTTGTTGAAACCAGTGCATACCCAACTACTACTGTAGTACCAGGTTTTCCTAAGTTTTAATCATTAATGGTCTGTATCATTTGCTGCATAGAACCAGTTGCCACATAATTATTATGTGTAAGTTCTTCACGGAACCATAAAATGAAGATATAAAGCTTACTTACCATTTAGTGCTAATATTTTACTGTGCTCTTTACAAAAATCTGCTCTCAGTTGAGAATAATTATTGATCATAGCAGTGAGTTCCATTGAGCAACTGTGCAGTCCTTGTAAGTGGAATAACACTTTAAACAGTGATCTACCAACAAATTAAGCAATGGCAGGTGTGGATTGGTGCCTTTTACAGTTTGATGATAAAATTTTTATACCAGACAGGGTTATCTATCTGCAAGAGGACTGTTATTTCAGAAACAAACTGGTTGTATTGCCCAGTGTTATCTATCTGAAAAAAGTCCTTATCCAAATAACAAACTGGTTGTATTGCCCAGTGTTATCTATCTGAAGGAAGTTCATTATCCTAGAAACAAACTGGTTGTATTGCCCAGTGTTATCTATCTGAAAAAGGTCATTATCCAAATAACAAACTGGTTGTATTGCCCAGTGTTATCTATCTGAAAGAAGTTCATTATCCTAGAAACAAAATGGTTGTATTGCCCAGTGTTATCTATCAGAAAAAAGTCATTATCCAAATAACAAACTGGTTGTATTGCCCAGGGTTATCAATCTGAAAGAAGGTCATTATCCAAATAACAAACTGGTTGTATTACCCAGTGTTATCTATCTGAAAGAAGTTCATTAAATAACAAACTGGTAGTATTGCCCAGGGTTATCAATCTGAAAGAAGGTCATTATCCTAGAAACAGAATGGTTGTATTGCCCAGGGTTATCTATCTAAAAGATAGTCATTATCCTAAAAACAAACTATTTGTATTGCCCAGGGTTGGTTACCTTCAAGAAGGCAGTTATCCTTGGCTCTTGTCCCTGGGATCTTTTGGAATGGGTAAGAGGTTTGATGTTTATAATTAAATCATAATGGGATTTTTTGGAAAGGGTAAGAGGTATTTGATGTTAAAAATATTGAACTATGAGGTGTCCTTTGAAAAGGGTAGGAGGTTTGAACAATTTTAAATTTTAATGAGATTTTCAAATATATTTTTGTTTAACTCGAGATATGCAGTTATAAGAGAAATATGCATCATATTTGTGCCTGGTTTTGCATCATGTCCCCTTGGTTACAGTCTGGGGGTGGGGCTGAGGACAGAGGGGCTAAAGTTGGAATATGCAATAAAATCATGGTGGTTTATGATGTTCAGCCAATGTAGTTTGCTGAAGTTTTGATATCAAGGTACTGATCAAATTTGCATTTCTTTTTAGGAAATAGTAACACTTCATTTTAGAGCTCACAACCTTGATAAAAAAGATTTCTTTGGAAAATCAGACCCCTTTCTGGTGTTTTACAGAGCAAATGAAGATAACAGGTAGGAATGCTTTTGGTTCAGACTTTTTCACTTATTGATGTTGGTAAAATGGGTATCTTTAATTTCATTTAATAACTTGCACTTATGATAATGAATCTTTAGAAACCCAAATCATTTGATTTCCTTTTTAATGTTGCTTAGGAGTCATTGTTATTTGGGTTGATAAAAGAATAGCCCTTTTGTTTTATGACTTTCACCAACAATTCACATAGGCACTGATAATTTGCTAAATATGAAGATCTTTTGCCACTATTTCATATGAAGTAAAATCGTATACATAGATGGGATGAATGAGAAAAAAAAAAATGGACATTTCCCATTGGGTTTGATATGTATTACATATAAATACTGGACACTTTCTTTGGCATTTTATATGTATGATACATAGATACTGGACACTTCCCATAAATACTGGACACTTCCCATAAATACTGGATACTTCCCATGGCATTTTGTATGTATGATACATATATACTGGACACTTCCCATGGCATTTGATATGTATGATACATAAATACTGGACACTTCCTATGGTATTTGATATGTATGATACATAAATACTGGACACTTCCCATGGCATTTGATATGTATGATACATAAATACTGGACACTTCCCATGGCATTTTGTATGTATGATACATAAATACTGGACACTTCCTTTAACATTATAAATACTGGATACTTCACATGGCATTTGATATATATGATACATAAATACTGGCCACTTCTTATGGCATTTTATATGTATGATACATAAATACTGGACACTTCCTATGGCATTTTATATGTATGATACATAGATACTGGATACTTTCCATGGCATTTGATATGCATGATACATAAATACTGGACACTTCCCATAGCATTTTTATGTATGATACATATATACTGGACACTTCCTATGGCATTTGATTTGTATGATACATAAATACTGCACACTTCCAATGGCATTTAATATGTATAAGATAAATACTGGACACTTCCTTTGGCATTTTATGTTTGATACATAAATACTGGACACTTCCATGGCATTTGATATGTATGACATATAAATACTGGACACTAGGGCTGTCAAAAATCACGAAAAAAACTAACCGGGTAACCGTTGCAAATTTTAACGGGTACCCGTTAGCACATGAATGACATGTACAACCGTAGGCCAACTAATTGTTATCTTCATTTCTTTAATATATTTTTTTTTATGGCGATAGAGGCTAACCGGTCTAATTAGTCCACACTGACGTATCTGTGAATTATTTAGAATGACCTTTGTACACAGATGGTAGGTATAATCCAACTTTTAATGATCACTGTGATCAGCTGCGTTAAAAGCTTTGGAACACTTGCCTTTTTTAAAGTATAAGTCCTTGTTAGAACAGACCATGTTTATTCATCTGCTTCTGACCGCAGATTTGAATTACCCATGCATGCGTGCCGCAGTTATACCAACTGACCACGCAGTCGCATAAGTGTTATTATTTTGGAATTATAATTCTTAAGATAGTTATGGCAAAAACGTAGTAGTATCGAAAATAAAAATATCAGTATATGCAAGATGGCTAACTTTCAAAATTAGCAGAGCCAGTCGACTAGAAAAACGAGCTGCTCAAAGATTACTTTGAGGCATTACAAAGATTTCAAGTTGTCTCGGTGATAATTGTACATAATATAAATCGTGGGATTTCTTTGACGTGTGTTCGTAAATCAAAGATATCCGCCTGGATTTCATTAAAAGAGCACGCAATATGCCGATCATTTAGCACCCACATTCAATAGTTATCATCTACAAAGAGGTTTATTACCAGTAGAACAATGCTACGTTTTAACTTAGGTATATAATGCCTCGGGGATAATGGTTGGTCCTGTTGCACAACGCCAATGAATTTTATAATCCTAACCGACTGTCTGACGTATTGTTTATTTATAAGCAGAGATCTGGTTTCTAATTATAGCTATAGCGGTCACACCTGTATGAAGTGGTTGGCGAGTGTGGAGAATTTTTTTTTATGGGTACCTGCGTTTATGTTTCAATACCCAGGTTTTTCTGTACGGTCGGGTACCCAGGTAACCGGGTACTCGATGACAGCCCTACTGGACACTCCCTTTGGCATTTGATATTCTTAATACATAGTTACGGGACACTTCTCTTGGTATTTGATATGTATGATTCATAAATACTGGACACTTCCCTTGTCAATTGATATTTATGATTCTTAAATACTTGACACTTCTCATGGCATTTGATATATATATATATATATATATATATATATATATATATATATATATATATATATATATATGATACATAGATACTGGACACTTCCCATGGCATTTGATATTCATGATACATAGATACTGGACACTTTCCATGGGAGAAATAGCAGCAAAAAATTCTCGCATTTAGCAAATTATTTCTGCTATAACAAAAGAATTGTGATGAACAACTCAAATCACCATCTTTGATTTTTACAACCTTTTTATTTAATATTTTATTAGCATTTTTGTTGTACTCCCACTTTTGAATAACTTTAAAGGTCCCTCACATAGTTTTATTGACATAACATCACACGATGCAGGCTGAAGATTGGTAGCAGTGAAATCATGTTGCTTTGTTATAGCTTGTAAGTCAGTCATTATAGATAACAATATAATTGTTTGGACGTTAAAACCATTTAGTTGCACTAACTTACAGTTTGAAAGACACTTATATCTCTAATTGATTTTGAAGAGTTTTTGATTAATATTTATTTTCTGATTCAGGGATGTTTAGATAAAGACATCTACTCTAGAACTGCAGAAAGTTCTTTTCTGCTACTTATTTTGTTGTACTGACATTACCAGCTTTGGTGGAGAACAACTGTATTAGATGCAATTCATTGATGGACAATCTACATGTATTTGTTAGCAGTTTGCATGAGTTCAACACTCACTGGACTGATAAGTAATCAGTTTTTGCATCAATTAGATATAGTGGATCACAATCAAAGAAAGTTGACATGTCCATATAATTGAATTTAATCAAATTTATCTCCATGTAATTGAATTTAATCAAATTTATCTCCGCACACATATTCACCACCACAGCAGGAAAGGTTAAAAAATAATGAAAGTGACAGAGAAAAACTTTTGGTCTAATTGTTTGTTCTTAATATTGCAGCTTCACAGTAGTTCACAAGACTGAAGTGATCAAAAACACTTTAAGTCCCACATGGGCCCCGTTTACCATTCCTGTAAGAACGTTGTGTAGTGGAGATTATAATCGGTAAGTCATACAAGGAAAAAAAATTTCATTATCCTATGGATTTTATATTTTAAAAGATACTTAGAACTATGTTAGATAATTATTTTAAAAAAACTAGGGAATGGCTCATCTAAACAACTCTAGATAAATGCATTTACAGCTTTTGATTTAGTTCTGTGCATCCATTATGATCTCTGCACAGTAAAAAGATCATATTTTCCATCAGTTATTCTTATTAAAAAGATGAAAAAATTCCTGTCTTTCTAGTTTAAACAAAATATTTCATAATAGTAATGTTTCTGGCTGAAAAAAATCACAAGAAATGTAAGAAATTTACACAGATAGTAAAGATGTTTTTGGATTTGTCTGGATAATTATTCACTGGGACAACTACCTCTGTCATCAAAGAGAAATCATATAGCAAAAAGACTTTTCATTAGTTATGACACTTTTTTGACATTTAATATCTGTTGATTCAATATATAATGTTTATAGCAAGACAAACTTTATTATGTACTATGAAGTTGCCATTTCACTGTTTTCTCTCTTATTTCAGGACAATTAAAGTGGAATGCTATGACTGGGACAGTGATGGAACGTGAGTAAATATTAAAGAGAATAGGAGTTATCTTTCCACTCAGTTTTCTCTGTAGCTTCATCAGTAGAGTGCATTTAAAGAGGCTTAAGTCTGAGTTATATTGCTGGAATTTCAATTTGTTACTGATCATAAGAAAAAAAAAACTTGGGGCAAGAGACTTTTGTTCTGCCAATTGATCAAGTCTGGAGAGAAGAAGTCAGAATTTCAGTTAATTTCTTTCTGTTCTTCCTGATGGAAGTACTGGTGCTACCGGAGTAAAAAATTGTGTGTGTGTGTGTGTGTGTGTGTGTGTGTGTGTGTTTCTATAAAAGCTAACTGTTAAAAAATAAAAAAATAAACCATTTGAAGAAATATAATGTGCTATGCATTATCTAATCATTAATTACATACTGGTTATCTAACTTGACAAAGAAATTTAGTTTGAAACCATAGTTTTCCATATCCAACAGTTATTTGCCACTACTGCCATGATAGTAATTGAGGCCATGTTTATCAGATAAACAATACATTTTCATTCTTTTGCTTACAAAAGAGTTCAGCTCATTGTAATTGTATGCAGGTCGCCTTGGATTGTTGTAGTGAATCATCTTAAGGGACACTCATGCCATGGAAAAGATAGGATGAATCCAATAGAGTTTGTATATCTTTAGCAAAGAAGACAAATGTGTATCATAGTATTGTAATATATGAAACAATTAAGACTTATCTAATTCAGTATGGCAAAGTAATGCTGGTCGTTGCTAAGTCATCTAAATCCATCATCAAAGAGATGATTATTATTATTATTATTATTATTATTATTATTATTATTATTATTATTATTATTATTATTATTATTATTATTATTATTATTTTATGTGTGCAGTATGATTGCAGATAGATAAGGAGACATGATTGTTAATTGGCTACATTGTTACTCATGTTTTGGTACATTGATTTTTATTTGTCTTCCAGTCATGATATTATTGGAGAATTCCTGACAAATTTAAGAGACCTCTCCAAGGGAGCAAGTGGAAATAGTTTTGATGTAAGTAATTACTTAGTGCATAAAATATTCCTTATTTACAGGATCTTACAAGATTCTCAAAAAACAATTTATCATGCTGTTTGTAAATTCCTTAGAAATATGCACAGCCATAGATTCTTTACATCACATAACAAAACATAACTGATTTATTGAGTCAAATGGGGAAAAGTGTACTGAAATGGCAAGTATATTCTGACACCTCAGATGTTATGAGACATGACATAATGACATCATTTGTTATAATATGCATGTAATACAAAGAAGCTATGTGTGTTTGTGTGTATGTGTATATATATATATATATATATATATATATATATATATATATATATATATATATATATATATATATATATATATATATATATATATATATATATATATATATGGTTTTGTTATTATTAAATAACACAATAGTCCTTTAATGGAGTAAATGATTCTGTTGGTGATGAAACCTTGATAATAAAACTTTATGTTATTTATTTGTGTTTATTTCTCAAGGGACAAAATTTGGAATTTGAATGATTACAAATCCAGATTGAAATCTTTGTGGGAAGATTCTGACGAAAATATAATTTAACAAAGCAATAATACTAACTGCACATTTTTATTTGATAAACTCCTTAGCATCCTTCTTCATTAGCACTACAGTTAGTACACTGTGAATGGTTGTCACTTTGTGATTGTTGGTGATTAAGTCGTTCAGTGTGAGACTTTATATGCACGATTGTACTAAAACCCTTCTGCAAGAATACATACATTCACAAATTTATTAGATTTTATTTTCATTTCCTCAGGTCATTAATCCACAGAAAAAAGGAAAAAAGAAAGGCTACAAGAACTCTGGAGAGGTAAGTCAGTAGCATTCAATGTACCAAAGCTATTTTTGTTAGTGAGGAACTCTTCCATTGATCCTAAATTACATCCTATTCATTGTATTTTTTATTTAACAAATGGGGTGCTCTTAAGTCATGGGTATACTATTTGACTTTCATACATTCATGACCATTCTTAAACTATCATAACGATGCTTTTTATTGTAGTTTTTTTTTTGTGAGAATGATGCTATTATATTTTCTATAGTCCACAAAATTACAAGATATATCTGCTTCTGAAATTTGGTGAATTCACAACATTTGTTAGACAATTGGTAAAAGATAAAAGGTTGTGTCAAAAACTTAAGTAGAGAGAACAATTTTGACATTTTAAGATGTGAAATGTAGATAACAGACTCAAACAAGTAAACCCAAATACTGGGTGGGTAGGAACTTTTGATGATACTTACTATTCCAGTAAGTCATTTGCATAAAATATAATACCTCGAAAAATGAAATATATGTGTAGCAAAGTCAGTGCTTATACAGTAACCATAGTCATAGCTGCTAACCCTCATGATTTTGGCATGAATTTCATGTCTTTTTCAGTGATTCACGGAATTACGCCTCATGCAAAAAAATGACAAATTCCTCAATTATTTTAAATCTTTAATAAAATAACTTTTTTCCTGTTAAGTGCTTGTCATGATATTGGCAGTTGCTGAAACAGTCTGGTATTGCTTGTCGCAATATTAGTAGGACTATATCTGATTGATACAGTTGGCCTGGTAGCAAGCATTTTAGCTTATTTTAGTCTATATGTATAAGAGTAGTTTTACAAATGCTCTTGAAATAAACGGAGGCCTAACTGGAATTTTGCTCCACACTTGTGCCGCCAAAACTGATTTGATTTACCGTTCAGCATTGCGTCTTGAAAATATCTTCAATAAAAAAGAAATGTATTGCACAAAAAGAGAGGTTTAGCTTGGAATATACCAAAAATTGGCTATGCATTCAGCCATAAAACACTGATATACTTCATGCTTTTGCACCCAGTGTGCCACAAATTTTATCTTTGGGCATGGTGGCAGAGACGAAGAGGAATCACTGAGTATATATATACACTTGCATTAAAGCATTGTTATGTATTTATTTATTAGTCTATTTACATATTTAAATATTTATTTGATGAGTGATAGTTTATCCAGTATTTGTACACGCAAATACAAAAGAGCAAGTTTGTAGGTGACCAAGACACTATTTACTGTTGTATTCTGTGTAACAAGATTTTGTCATCTTTTGTTTTCAGTGCACTATATTGAGCTGTAAAATAGAAACCCAGCCAAGTTTTCTTGACTATATACAGGGCGGGTGAGTTTTGATAATGGTTTCACAATACATCATCAGTTCTTTAAAATTGTATTGGTCAGGGTGGTCCAACATCTTCAACATCATGGACCTCATGGACCAAAGATGTAAAGTTAGTGGACATTACATGATATAAATTATAGTAATTACACTATAATTATAGAATCAATGTTTTGTATGAGCAAAGGCCAGCAGAAATTACACATCAGCCACATTTCTCCCACAGGCCTGTAGTTTGACCACTCTGGTGTAGATATATGTATTTAATCCAGGTTATTGATTTGTAAAATGGTAAGTAGTTGTACAAGATTAAAAGTCCAGAAGATTCTTTCACACAATCCATCTTTAAAATGTAGGCATAAAATGAATCATCACATTAAAATATATGGATATATTGCATCACATTAAAATTTATGGATATATTGCATCACATTAAAATATATGGATATATTGCATCACATTAAAATTTATGGATATATTGCATCACATTAAAATTTATGGATATATTGCATCACATTAAAATTTATGGATATATTGCATCACATTAAAATATATGGATATATTGCATTACATTAAAATATATGGATATATTGCATCACATTAAAATTTATGGATATATTGCATCACATTAAAATATATGGATATATTGCATCACATTAAAATTTATGGATATATTGCATCACATTAAAATATATGGATATATTGCATCACATTAAAATATATGGATATATTGCATCACATTAAAATATATGGATATATTGCATCACATTAAAATATATGGATATATTGCATCACATTAAAATATATGGATATATTGCATCACATTAAAATTTATGGATATATTGCATCACATTAAAATTTATGGATATATTGCATCACATTAGAATTTATGGATATATTGCATCACATTAAAATTTATGGATATATTGCATTACATTAAAATATATGGATATATTGCATCACATTAAAATTTATGGATATATTGCATCACATTAAAATTTATGGATATATTGCATTACATTAAAATTTATGGATATATTGCATCACATTAAAATTTATGGATATATTGCATCACATTAAAATTTATGGATATATTGCATCACATTAGAATTTATGGATATATTGCATCACATTAAAATTTATGGATATATTGCATTACATTAAAATATATGGATATAATGAATCACATTAAAATTTATGGATATATTGCATCACATTAAAATTTATGGATATATTGCATCACATTAAAGTATATGGATATATTGCATCACATTAAAATTTATGGATATATTGCATCACATTAAAATTTATGGATATATCGAATCACATTAAAATATATGGATTTATTGCATTACATTATTAAAATGTATGGATATCTTATATCAGATTCAATGTCATTAGATGTTGGTAAAATTATGACAAGTTAGTGTAAATTGTTAATGATTTGAGACTTTTTGATGGTTTAAATGAAAATAACACCTGGGTTGGTAGTGTTTAATCATACTGATGCAAGTAAAAAAAATGATAATTATAATTACTTTAGAATATTATCAGTTTCTAAAAGGCTTCTAAATTTTCTAGCAGCACCGAGATTAACTTTACAGTAGCCATTGATTTCACGGCCTCTAATGGTGACCCAAAGCTGCCAACATCACTACATTACAGTCATCCTCATCAGTTGAATCAGTATGCTACTGCAATACAGGCTATTGGGGAGATAATCCAGGACTATGACTCGTAAGTTGTCTTTCTTTTTTAAAAAAAGTAAATATGTTTTTGTGTTTTTAAAGTTTGGGTATGCCACAAAAGAAATGACATTGTGTCAAAGGCTCAGGTATATGAATTTATAGTATCCACTTTTTTTAAAGTCCACACAAATTAGTATTCCAGGACTCAAAATTCATAGTTGGAAGAATGTCACTAGTTTTTATCACGCATTCTTGCACTATACAATACAAATTAATATATTTAATTCACTGATATTGTCTTCAAGTTATAATATTGTCATGCATTTCTGCAAATTTAGCAGCTATGGTATATTTGATACATAACATTATCATACATTATTCATGTGATTTTAGAATGAAATTCTTGTTGATTCATTTTCTTCATGCTCCTGATGATTTCATTCATTTTTTGTGTAGACAGTGATTTCAGCAACAGTTCTGTTCTTTCAGTTTGAATTTTATGAAATTTGAGGAAAAGGATTCACTTTGTTATAAAATCATGTTTTAAAGGTTCATAAAAATGCAGGTCCTTTTACGTCTGCTTGATTTCACCAGGAAAAAGTGTTTCTTTCATCAAAAGACTTGCATGTGCTAGATGCTAACCCTAGCCTGTATTTTCTTTATAATGAACATGCTTATATAGGTTAGGAGACAGTAGTCAGCATTGATCCTTGGCTGAGAGGTTGTAACTCCCTTATACATATTATAGTAATGGATGATGACCAGTAAAGCTGTGTAGTGCTAAAACTTTTGTGACGAGGTATTTCCCAGCATAATGTGATATTTGCCACTACATACTGCATTTATATTAGAGATCAACGATTCAGTGTTCTGGAAGTGGGTGTCTGACACTTTTTACTTTAGTTATCATCTGTCACTAACTGGAAAAAAATATTTTGCTCAGAATTTAAGCAAAATAACACTCTCCATGATATTTATATGAAAAAATATTATCTTGAGATAAAAGAACAGAAAATATTTTAGCTCAAACCAAAACCAAAATCACAGCCTGCCTCCAGAGCCCCCCTCCTGGTAATTATATGGCCAGTATCTTACAGTAGATGAATTTACTATGTCTATGTCAATAGTTGTACAAGTTGTAGTCTAAAGGGCTGGAACTAAAGTGGGATGATTACGCTTACAGTATAGCTGATACTGTGAAAGATGTGCTAGCATAACAAAGCCTGTTGATACAAATATCAGGTGTTAATACTGTGAAAGATGTGCTAGCATTACAAAGCCTGTTGATACAAATATCAGGTGTTGATACTGTGAAAGATGTGCTAGCATTACAAAGCCTGTTGATACAAATATCAGGTGTTGATACTGTGAAAGATGTGCTAGCATAACAAAGCCTGTTGATACAAATATCAGGTGTTGATACTGTGAAAGATGTGCTAGCATTACAAAGCCTGTTGATACAAATATCAGGTGTTGATACTGTGAAAGATGTGCTAGCATTACAAAGCCTGTTGATACAAATATCAGGTGTTGATATTGTGAAAGATGTGCTAGCATTACAAAGCCTGTTGATACAAATATCAGGTGTTGATACTGTGAAAGATGTGCTAGCATAATAAAGCCTGTTGATACAAATATCAGGTGTTGATACTGTGAAAGATGTGCTAGCATAACAAAGCCTGTTGATTCAAATATCAGGTGCTGATACTGTGAAAGATGTGCTAGCATTACAAAGCCTGTTGATACAAATATCAGGTGTTGATATTGTGAAGGATGTGCTAGCATTACAAAGCCTGTTGATACAAATATCAGGTGTTGATACTGTGAAAGATGTGCTAGCATTACAAAGCCTGTTGATACAAATATCAGGTGCTGATACTGTGAAAGATGTGCTAGCATTACAAAGCCTGTTGATACAAATATCAGGTGTTGATATTGTGAAAGATGTGCTAGCATTACAAAGCCTGTTGATACAAATATCAGGTGTTGATACTGTGAAAGATGTGCTAGCATTACAAAGCCTGTTGATACAAATATCAGGTGTTGATACTGTGAAAGATGTGCTAGCATAATAAAGCCTGTTGATACAAATATCAGGTGTTGATACTGTGAAAGATGTACTAGCATTACAAAGCCTGTTGATAATATCAGGTGTTGATACTGTGAAAGATGTGCTAGCATTACAAAGCCTGTTGATACAAATATCAGGTGTTGATATTGTGAAAGATTTGCTACTACAAAAGCTATTGGGAGAAATCAGGTATGATACGTAAGTTGTCTCTTTTAAAAAAGTATACAAAGTTTTTGTGTTTTTAAAGTTTGGTATGCCACAACGAAATGACATTGTGTCAAAGGCTCGAGTATATGCATTAAAGTTTGATCAAATTTTTTTAAAGTCCACATAAAATAGCTATTCAGACTACAAATATATCATAGTGGAAAGATGTCCTAGTTTTATCAGCATTCTTGATAACAAATACAATTTATATATTAATTCACTGTTATGTCTTCAAGTTGATAAATATATGTTGATGCATTATTGCACATTAGCAGCTATGGTATATTTGATACATAACATTCACATTATCAAGTGTTTTAGAATGAAATTCTTGTTGATTATTTTCTTCATGCTCTGATTGATTACATTCATTTTTGTGTAAAGACTGTGATTCAGCAACAGTTCTGTTACATTTCAGTTTGAATTTTTGAAATTGAGGAAAAGATTCACTTTGATATAAAATCATGTTTTTAAAGGTCTCATAAAAAGCAGGTACTTATTATCTGCTTGATTTCACAGAAAAAGTGTTTCTTTCATCAAATAGACGTTGCATGTGTAGATTGCTACCTAAAGCCTGTGATATTTCTTTATATTGAACATGTCTACATTAAGGTTGGAGACAATATCAGCATTGATACTTGGTGAAGAGGTGTAAAACCCTTTGATACATATATAGTAATGGTGATGACCAGTAAAGCTGGTGTGCTAAAACTTTTGTGACGAAAGGTTTTCCGCATATGTGATATTTGCACTACATACGCATTTGATACAAATATCAGGTGCTGATACTGTGAAAGATGTGCTAGCATAACAAAGCCTGTTGATACAAATATCAGGTGCTGATACTGTGAAAGATGTGCTAGCATAACAAAGCCTGTTGATACAAATATCAGGTGTTGATACTGTGAAAGATGTGCTAGCATAACAAAGCCTGTTGATACAAATATCAGGTGTTAATACTGTGAAAGATGTGCTAGCATAACAAAGCCTGTTGATACAAATATCAGGTGTTGATACTGTGAAAGATGTGCTAGCATAACAAAGCCTGTTGATACAAATATCAGGTGTTGATACTGTGAAAGATGTGCTAGCATAACAAAGCCTGTTGATACAAATATCAGGTGTTAATACTGTGAAAGATGTGCTAGCATAACAAAGCCTGCTGATACAAATATCAGGTGTTAATACTGTGAAAGATGTGCTATCATTACAAAGCCTGTTGATACAAATATCAGGTGTTGATACTGTGAAAGATGTGCTAGCATAACAAAGCCTGTTGATACAAATATCAGGTGTTATTACTGTGAAAGATGTGCTAGCATTACAAAGCCTGTTGATACAAATACCAGGTGTTGATACTGTGAAAGATGTGCTAGCATAACAAAGCCTGTTGATACAAATATCAGGTGTTAATACTGTGAAAGATGTGCTAGCATTACAAAGCCTGTTGATACAAATATCAGGTGTTGATACTGTGAAAGATGTGCTAGCATAACAAAGCCTGTTGATACAAATATCAGGTGTTAATACTGTGAAAGATGTGCTAGCATTACAAAGCCTGTTGATACAAATATCAGGTGTTGATACTGTGAAAGATGTGCTAGCATAACAAAGCCTGTTGATACAAATATCAGGTGTTAATACTGTGAAAGATGTGCTAGCATTACAAAGCCTGTTGATACAAATATCAGGTGTTGATATTGTGAAAGATGTGCTAGCATAACAAAGCCTGTTGATACAAATATCAGGTGTTGATATTGTGAAAGATGTGCTAGCATAACAAAGCCTGTTGATACAAATATCAGGTGTTAATACTGTGAAAGATGTGCTAGCATAACAAAGCCTGTTGATACAAATATCAGGTGCTGATACTGTGAAAGATGTGCTAGCATAACAAAGCCTGTTGATACAAATATGAGGTGCTGATACTGTGAAAGATGTGCTAGCATTACAAAGCCTGTTGATACAAATATCAGGTGTTGATACTGTGAAAGATGTGCTAGCATAACAAAGCCTGTTGATACAAATATCAGGTGCTGATACTGTGAAAGATGTGCTAGCATTACAAAGCCTGTTGATACAAATATCAGGTGTTGATACTGTGAAAGATGTGCTAGCATAACAAAGCCTGTTGATGCAAATATCAGGTGTTGATACTGTGAAAGATGTGCTAGCATTACAAAGCCTGTTGATACAAATATCAGGTGTTGATATTGTGAAAGATGTGCTAGCATAACAAAGCCTGTTGATACAAATATCAGGTGTTAATACTGTGAAAGATGTGCTAGCATAACAAAGCCTGTTGATACAAATATCAGGTGCTGATACTGTGAAAGATGTGCTAGCATAACAAAGCCTGTTGATACAAATATCAGGTGCTGATACTGTGAAAGATGTGCTAGCATTACAAAGCCTGTTGATACAAATATCAGGTGTTGATACTGTGAAAGATGTGCTAGCATAACAAAGCCTGTTGATACAAATATCAGGTGTTGATACTGTGAAAGATGTGCTAGCATTACAAAGCCTGTTGATACAAATATCAGGTGTTAATACTGTGAAAGATGTGCTAGCATTACAAAGCCTGTTGATACAAATATCAGGTGTTGATACTGTGAAAGATGTGCTAGCATAACAAAGCCTGTTGATACAAATATCAGGTGTTGATACTGAAGCCTACAGTTGTCTAGTTACACTATTGGTATAATAGGAAGGGAATTTTGAGTTGAATGTCAGCATGTGGGCAAGATGTTTGTCAGAGATGTTCAGTAAACATTACTTACTCAGCAAACAATAAAATATTTAGTGGACTTGCATATAATTCAGAAAACAAATCTACTCTTGAAAATCTTACAATAATTCACAGTCTTTCAAAATAATACATATACTTGACACATTCACACATGCCAGTAAATAACTAAAACATTACATGTGGTTGGAGGCGTTTGTTTCTTTTACTATTAAATTTTACTGAAAGTTAGATTTTCTTAAATATGTTTCAAACAATTCATTTGGCAACTGTGTTGGTATACATAGCAGTTGTCAAAGATGTGTTTAAAGGATTATAAATAAAATTATATTTGCCACTATTAATTTGTGAAATATACAACAGTTTTGTAATAAAAAAAAAAGATTTTTTAAAAACTATTTGGTCATCAATATCATTATAGTTGTAAAAAGTTTTATAGGGAGTTTCACTATATTCCAAATTGATCGAAACTACTGACATATAGGTACGGTGAGAAGTAATGTAACAAACCACCAGAACAAAATACTGCAGTAAACTGGTACACCTGTAATACTTTGCATCTGTTATGACTAGATAGCTTATTTGACTTTAACAATAAGCTAATGTGTCAAAGGTGATTTATGTTTCTTCTGTTATACATACCAAATCATTATACACTCACACACCACCAAGCCCTCGTGCTGCAGTTACAATACTATAGAGAGTGCACCTTACTCCAGGAGTAATTAATTATATGACTTTTTGTGTGAATCACTTTTTATAAAAGGGGAATTAACTCATCTGACATTCCATTTTAAAGAAGTAGGCATCCTTTTAGCACTATTATTTTACCGTAAATGTTTTTTATTTATATCATTTACATATTGAATTAAACAGCAGGTTTTCTTGCTATATTGTTGACATTTCATATTGTGTTTGAACGTGAAAGTGATATATGCACATACACCTACTGCATATACATCTTACAAATTTGTATCTTTACAGAGACAAACTATTCCCTGTACTTGGATTTGGTGCAATGCTTCCTGATGGAACTGTGTCACATGAATTCCCATGTGTATGTATTATTTATGTAGTATCTTGCTGTGTATTTTCTGAAAATGATCAGTCAAGGGTCTTAGACAGTTTTCCACTTAATGGCATACACTATAACCCTTATTCTTAGCTTTCAGACTCTTTGTCAGTAACTTCATCATTACATACATGTATTGGTTTACAGTTCTTTTCTGGAGAAAGACTTCTTATTTTGAAATTACATTCTCTATATATACTACAAAGATTAAGTTGAGTTCCATTTTTTTCTCCTTTGGAAATAAACATTAGGACTGGAAATACTGATTATTGTTTATATCATTTACATCAACTCAAGAAAAGTTAGATGGATTAAAATTAAGCACATGTTATTAAGCTTTAGAATTTGATTTTTATCAATTTATGTCAATATTTAACAGGCTTATTCAAAGAAGAAATAATTAGTCATACATGGAAACATAGTATATATAATTTTAAAAATGAAAATTGATCTTTAGAATATTAGAAATGTTTCTGCACTATCAGTATATCTCATTAATACAACTTAAAAGTAACTTCAAATAAACCTTGTGTGTTTCTTTTCTTACAAGAATTCAGAAGTGCAAAATATAAATGCCACTGTTAGAATAAGAATTTCCTATGTTGTACTGATCTTAGTAATGACATTTACTTATTGCCAGAAAATCTTATATTATCCATTAGATAATATGCATGCAAATGTCATCACATGATAGGACTAACTCAGTTTTCATAAAGTCAGATCTTCAGAGCAAAAACCAGTCATTTTTTCTATGTCTGGCATGAGAAATTGTTGACATAAAAAAAATAAACTGCATAAATTTCTTGGTTTGAATCATCTTAATTTATTTCCACTCTTTGTTTGCCATTTTATCTTCTAAAATGCAAGTGTTTAGAAAGAATTTAAGAGGAAGGTTCACTTTGTAATTTTTTAAGCTTTTGAAAGGAGTGTGTTATTTTCTATATATCCAACATCATCTATATTCATTTAAAAGATTAATCAGTATAGTTAGCAAATTGTAATGAATTTGAATTGTCATTAATAAATTGTTTTCATTAATGTTGCAGACAGATAAGTTAATTAAATAGACCTTAGCTTGAGAAGATTAAATACTACATCCTATATATTATGTATGTTGCCATTGTGCTTTCAGAATTTCAGTCCTACCAACCCGTACTGTCAAGGAATACAAGGAATCATGGAGGCATATTACAACTCACTTAGACAAGTACGGCTGTATGGACCCACCAACTTCTCACCTGTAATCAGTCATGTAGCCAAGTACGTTTACAATGACAATTGATGCTACTTTGTTGTAAAGCATACTCCTTGTTAATTGTCATTTTAAAGCCATATGTAATATTCAAGAGTAGAAAACAGACTTTTGTATACTTTCTTTTCCATAACTTCCTCTTTATGTACAGTTCCTTTCATTACTAGAAGAGAAATGTTGGATAAGTAGATGTTTTAGTTACTCCAAGTTTAGGATCATATCAGTTTTATAACAGAAATTTTAATGTCACAGTATTCTGATGAAGAAAAATTAGATTTTTTGAATGGATTTGAAATCAGAATGCCTGTTGAATGTTTTGTCGAAAAGCATTGCTACAAATGAAAGTGAGAAAAATATTTTGTAGAAAATCTCAATTTGAGTAAGCTATTTATTGAAACTTGATTCAGGAGATATATTGATACCTTTCTTAAGCAATCCCCCTCCCCTGGTGTGAAAAAATGCATCACCTTTTCGACAGGTAACTGCTTTACAAATGTTTATTTTTATAATATATTGGTTTGATGGACCTCAGAACATGACTTTTCAAGGTAGCTATTTGTTTCATAAAAGTGACCTTAAAGGCAGTTCTACTTACTTGTATGTCAGTTTATTTCTCTCAAAAAGGAGTTGAACTTGAGCATGCAGACTAGTATATGTATTTGTTCATAGATGATTGTGTCATTTCAGATTTGCCTCCGCCATTCGAGATGGTTCACATTACTTTGTGCTGCTGATTATCACAGACGGAGTCATCACCGATATGCCTCATACCATTAAGGCCATTGTCGATGTATGTACCTAATTATAAGAATTGTGTATAATTACTGTCCAACCATTCATTGTCGATGTATGTACCTAATTATAAGAATTGTGTATAATTACTGTCCAAATTTTCATTGTCGATGTATGTACCTAATTATAAGAATTGTGTATAATTACTGTCCAACCATTCATTGTCAATGTATGTACCGAATTATAAGAATTGTGTATAATTACTGTCCAACCATTCATTGTCAATGTATATACCTAATTATAAAAAATTGTGTGTAATTACTATCTAACCATTCATTGACGATGTATGTACCTGTTTAAAAGAATTTTGTATAATTACTGACCAACCATTCATTGTCGATGTATGTACCTCTTTATAAGAATTGTGTATAATTACTGTTCAACCATTCATTGTCAATGTATATACCTGTTTATAAGAATTGTGTATAATTACTGTCCAACCATTCATTGTCAATGTATGTATCTGTTTATAAGAATCGTGTATAATTACTGTCCAACCATTCATTGTCAATGTATATACCTAATTATAAGGAATTGTGTGTAATTACTATCCAGCCATTCATTGTCAATGTATGTACCTAATTATAAGAATTGTGTATAATTACTGTCCAACCATTCATTGTCAATGTATGTACCTAGTTATAAGGAATTGTGTGTAATTACTATCCAGCCATTCATTGTCGATGTATGTACCTGTTTATAAGAATTGTGTATAATTACTGTCCAACCATTCATTGTCAATGTATGTACCTAATTATAAGAATTGTGTATAATTACTGTCAAACCATTCCTAAGCAGCCACTTAAGGAAGTGAGGAAAGTAGCCTCCAAGGGTTGGTATCTACGTGAAAGAGGCTCATTTTAACCATAATTTGATTTGAAGGTCTTTGAAATTATGGTTCTTTTAAAGCATGATTGTGTGATACTGGTGACCTGTAAAATAGGTTTGAATAATTGTTTAATGTTGGAAAGTACCTGAGAAAATTTCAGATATTTAAAAGAGTAAACATTTTTTTAATGTCAGGGAATTATGTTGTGATGGCTGTTTATGAAATTTCATACAGTCTTCAAAGTAAAGAATTGTATCTTTGGTTAATAGTTTGTGATCATCAGTAAATGGACACAGCTGTGTTGAATCTGTCATTGATTTTTTTTTCCTTAAGATTTTCCACAAGAGTAGTGCTGTACATAGTTAACAAATAGTGTTTGTATATGAATGGTAGTGTTTGAATAATAATTTTTAAATACTTTTTTTTAAATTTGAGGTTTGAGATAATGTTTGCGATGTTGTTATATTTAGCTACATCATATGAAGTAAAGAAAAGTACTGTTTTTTTTAACAGGCTTCGTCTCTCCCAATGTCTATCATCATAGTAGGTGTGGGGAATGATAGTTTTGAAGGTGAGTGAATGCTTTCACATTTTTAACTGTCTCTTGAATTTTTCATTGGAGCATATCTCTGATGTTTTTTCTGTTGTTCCCCAGCTGAAATACCCCATTGACTTTATATCCATCGTTCCCCCATTTAAACTTCCCTCTGATGTTATTTCTACTATTCCACAGATCATTTTAAGATGTGTGATATAGATCACTTCTTTATTATCCCCATGCCAATAAAAAAGAAGGGATGAAGCATTTTGCTTGTTTTTATGTATGTATATTGTTTGTTGTTCAGGCTAATATATCAGTCCATATTATTCTGTATCCTTCAGACTTTACATGTGAATGCAACTTCATCATATACTTTTTAAAAACTAGGTTACTGTGATCTGTCATTAATGCATATTTCTGGTCATAAAATTGATAATGGAGACATGCACACTGATATGTTCCATGTTTAAGTCCAACACACACATGTGTGGATAGATATTTTATTTTGAAGATATGGTTTCATAATCTTGCAAAGAAATGGTAAATAGCAATCAGTTTCATGTTCATTTCCTCAGGTTTTTTTTAATCACCCTTATATATTTCCATTTTGTATCTATTTTTAAGTTGTTCACATAGATATAGCTTTTTTATCTCACAATACCTAATTAAAACTAGGTCACTGTGATCCACTTTATAATAGGTGACTTTATCAATGAAATCTAGTGCAGAATATACTACACATTCTACTCCTTAAAGTTTGGTATCAAGATTCATTTTTACAAGTCATGCACCATCTTTATAAATGTGTTCACTGCATTTAGCCAATGCCCATTAGGCATTAACATGTATAGTGTTCTACTGAAAATCACAAAACGTTGTGAAGGGATGCAGCTTGATGAGTACTTTATCCTTGTTGCAAAAAGCGCTCTTTGTAACTAATGTTAAATATCTTAATGACTAAAATTTGTTTATCCTTCATTTATTGCATGCTGTTTATGTTATGAAATGAGGTCATTGAATGCATCATTGTTAGTACTACACCATTACAACAAAAGGCCACTGTAACCTACATTTTATGTTTTACTAATATAGGTTAAGTATTTGTGTTTAGTTCATGACCACTATGATTTTTCTATGCTTTATACATATTAACATGAACAGAAAGACTTATTGTAAATACACAGCTTTGTGGTACTGGAGGCATAGTGGTCACTTTTCCAATGGCAGAATCTGTGGCAGTTGCAGTGGCAACAGCTTACAATTTTGGTTACAGATTTTTACTTGTATATATTTCCTAAACCTTTTAATAGATTCTCAGCATACTTTGCATGACTTTTTATGTAGCTAAGATAGGCTTTCATGCCCCATGTCTTTGGACTCGTCATCATATTCATAGAAAATTTCCATCATGATTACATGCATAAAATATTTGATATGGTTGAAGTTTGTTTTTCTTAACCCTTTGTTTGATTTCCATGATACTAGAAAGTAATCATTATAAAGATAAGTCAGTTGATTTGGTTATGTGCACACTCCTTACATTTGCCTTGTCAGTCATAGACAATTTGCTTTAAGGTTTGGTTCAGGTATTTTCATTTGCTCTTAGTTCCATAATGCATAATAAATTTTCGTCTTGTATTAGATGGATCATTATGAAGCTTAGATAATTGATTTGATGTTGTGCATATTTGTTACTTTGACCTTGGGGTCAAGGTCACAGTCATAAAATATGCATTAAGGTTGTGATTAAAGTTTTTCCATTGGCCAACATTTCCTAAACTCAAAATTGGATTTGTTTCTTACTTTTGATGATTCATTTTGAAACTAAGACAATTTATGCGGTCACATGCATGCTTACCCTATTGACCTTGAGGTCAATATCAATGTCAGTGAAAAGTTTAATTCAGTTTTTGGTTGCTTGAATTTCCTAAACTGACATGGGATGAAATATTATAAAGCTAAGATAATTCATTCTAGGCCATGCTCTCTTGTCCCTTTGATCTTGGAGTCAGTTTGACACATCTTACAACAATGCTTTGATCTTGATTCATCATGTAGTTCCTGGCCATCATTCTTGACTTGTGCCATTGCAAAAGAGGAATAAATATATTTATTCAGTGGTAAATATTTCATGCTAATGAGTATACACTGCCTGTTAGGTTAACAGCATTGTACATGTAAACAAGTAGGAATTAGAAGAATGAATTGCATGCATTTCATGTAAAGCCTCAGCTGTAGTGGCTAGTCATGATAATTACTGATGTAGAAACTGTGCTTGTAATAGTGGAAAAATACAGGCTGGCACTCCAAAGTTAACAAAGCCTTTCAACCAGTAAAACTTGCTTCTAGGGATGGTCAGTGTTAACAAGTTCACATGTTGATTTTATGAACAATTTTAAAACAAATAATCTTTTATTTTTTATTGATTTGGTATTGTAACTTTGATGTCATAGATAAAACAATCTTTTATTTGTATTTGTACTTTTTATATCTATGTCCTTTAACATGGGCAAGAATAAGTCATGGCCATTTTAGTACAAAATGTTTTGCATGATAATGTGTAAATGACAACAGATTTGTATGATTGAACTGTTTAATTGCTGATTGAATTCTGGTTTTAAAGTGTTGCAGTAAATATTATTTAAACAAGATGCTACATCTTGAACATTACATAAACTATCAACTGCTTGGCAACTCTGTATACATATGATGCTTCTAATAAATTAGGCCCATTCATTTGAAGCATTCCTGAAAATATCATAAATATTGAACTTGATCTCCCTCCTCAAGATTTATGTTTATATCAAGTACATCTACCTTTTAAAACTTAATCATTTTACATTTAAAAGTTATATTTGTTGAAAAGGATTTTTTATGAACTACTTGGATAAATTCTGGACATTATAAAAATAATAAGTGCATCACTTAAACTTCTGTGTAACAGGAAATTAAATCCTATGATCTCACAATGAAGGATACAGTTGTATTTTTTATAAATTATATGTACTTTGTTAGGTGTCTAGATTTCATCATTTAAAGCAAAAGCACTTTTTAAATTGGTTTAATTTTAGTGTTAATATGTTTTTAAACAAACTTAACAATTATATTGATAATAGGTAACTGGATCAGTTATTCTTAATGATTGATTGATTGGTTTATTTATTTGACAGCTATGGAAGTGTTGGATGCTGACAACCAAAGACTGAATTCAGGAGGAAAATTTGCTGAAAGGGACATTGTCCAGGTAAATGTATTAAGCCACTGTATATATGTTGTGCCTATAAACAGTTGCTGCTTCATAGTTTGGTTAGTACCTACAAGTAACAATATAATTTTAATAAAGGATTATATTGAAATATAAATTGTGTCATATGTGTGTTGGTATTTATTCTGCTTAATACATGGGGGAGACTTTATATAAAGTATAAATTCCAATAATTTGACTAATTATGATGAGAAAATTATTCTGACCTACTAAGTTGATGTCATTGAAAAAGCTATATTTTTTTCTTTCACTAAATAAGTAGGAACAACCAAATATAGTTGTTTGATTATGTAATGATCTTATTTTGGAATAGTCCAAAAAAATTAGGATTTTAGTTGACTAGTCCAGCATTCTTCAGATTTGGTCTTTTGAATTTAAGTGTCAGGTTTGTGCTTTGTTCAGCTGAAATCAAGACATATGTGAGAAAAACTACATTTTTTCTTGACTTGAATTGTGACTTATTAAAATATATAAAAAGTATCTCTAGAACAATTCATTTAACTTTTTGCTAAGTTATATAGTGATGCATATCAATCACCTTCAGTGAAAATACATAAAACTGTATGGATTTTTTTTCTTGCAGTTTGTCCCGTTAAGGAACTATCTAAATGGAGGAAGAATGGGCAATGCTCAGGCCTCTCTTGCTAAGGAGGTTCTTGCAGAGGTACCAACCCAGTTCCTTTCATACATGCAGAAACATGGAGTCAAGCCAAAGCCGCCAAGAACTGGCATACAACATCCTTCCACAAGGCCCTTAATCCAGGGACAGGCAACAGGGGGTGTGTCACCTCGTCCACCTCCACCCCAACAGCAGTGGGCTGGAGCACCTCAACAGCAACAATATGGAGGAACACTACCTCCAGGGCAAGCTACAAGCGGCATGCCAAGTCATCCACCTCCACCCCAACAGCAGTGGGCTGGAGCACCTCAGCAGCAACAATATGGAGGAACACTACCTCCAGGGCAAGCTACAGGGGGCATGCCAAGTCATCCACCTCCACCCCAACAGCAGTGGGCTGGAGCACCTCAACAGCAACAATATGGAGGAACACTACCTCCAGGGCAAGCTACAGGGGGCATGCCAAGTCATCCACCTCCACCCCAACAGCAGTGGGCTGGAGTACCTCAACAGCAACAATATGGAGGAACACTACCTCCAGGGCAAGCTACAGGGGGCATGCCAAGTCATCCACCTCCACCCCAACAGCAGTGGGCTGGAGCACCTCAACAGCAACAATATGGAGGAACACTACCTCCAGGGCAAGCTACAGGGGGCATGCCAAGTCAGCCACCCCCACCCCAACAGCAGTGGGCTGGAGCACCACCCCCATCCCAACAACAGTGGGGTGGTGCACCTCCTTCTTATCAGCCTCAGTGGGGTGGGACACCACAACAGGGAACAGCACCCAATCAGGCATCTAGGGCAACTGCCCCACCACCACCATAACCTGCACATGGTATACTACCTTTTGTAATAATTTTAGTAATTTTGATCCAAAAATCTTGGATAAAACTTGGGTTTCAGGTATTAACTATGTATATAGTACTTTCATGCTGTAATGCATAATAGCTCCAATTAAATGGCACTATACAACAAGGTATTCATTAAATGAAGTGGAGGTGTTTGAATGCACACTATGCATCTTTGTGACCTAATACAATTGTGTACATGTTACATCTTAAATTAGGCAGCATTAAAATTTGCATCATGGAGAGACCACTGGATTTGACAAGTAGAATTGAAGAGACATATTGTCCCATTAAGAGAGTTTTGTATTTGACATGTAGTCAGATGAGCCATAAAATGACCAGGAAAAACATTTCAATGCATTTTTATATACCCACCATAATGGTGGAACATACAGTGTTGTATCAAACATCTGTATGTTACTTTCTTCTGTATATCTATCTGCATGTTACCTTTTTTGTTTTTGCACAACAACTCAGACTTTACACCATCATTCTGGTCAGATATTTTGGTTGTCTTACACTTGGGGTAATAAAAAAGCCTATTGAGTTTATGGCCAAAGTGGAACTGTCATCGTGACCTAAAGAAAAAGAATGTTTTATGCATAATAGTTCTATATCACAGACCTGGGTTTTACTTTGTTGAAGTGTGACTGAGAAGAGAGAAATAGTTTGTGCACAATAACTTTAGTTCTATATCACAGATCTAAACTAAACTTTGTCAATGGGTTGTACCTTGTGAAGAGAAGAAGCCTGTTATTTTTCTCATCAAAAGGGCAAAGGTCAACAACACTGGGTTACATGTTTGGTAAAATGAAGCCTGCTTATTCAGGAGTCAAAAGGTCAGAGGTCAGAGGTCAGGGTCACTCACTGAAAGGACAAAAACATTGTTGCATGCTATAATTTAAATTCTAGACCAAAACTTTGTGGAAGGATTGCACTTAAAGGCATCTGGCTACTTATATTGTACAAGCGTGTGATATTATTATAGTCATAAATCGAACACATTTTTGTGTATGCACACCATAGAAATGTTTAATTAGACTTAAAAATCCACTTTTTCAAATTAAAAAAAATTAGCACTCTCCATAAAAAATTGGTAGTTTCTGCATGTCAAAAATGGATATGACATACATTTATCCCATCTATTCAACATAGCCATTCAGGTGTTTAATTTCCCCACATAAATGTCTATGTGATATATCTAACATTCATGCTTTTGTACAGTAAGTATGGTGCACTGTTACATATGGATGTAACCAAAAGAGTGATGATGGGATAAAGGTTTCTTTCTTTTTCCGAAAGACCCAGTTTACCAGAAAAAAGTGGATTCAAGCTGTGGGATCGAATAGGGCGAGAGATGTGGAAAGTTGTATCATTTATGCCGAATTATAGTCAATTTGGCCAAACTCAAAGACAATTCAGCCCAACTGAACAATTGTTTGAACAAGTTCTTCAAACAACAGGTAGATACTATGTAAGATAGGTTTTAAGAATAGGAAAAAACTAAATTTGAACAAACTATCTTGGTATTCTTTCAAAGGAAATGATCATACTTCATAATGTACATATCTATGAGAGAAAACACAAACTAACATATCTTGCTTATTCTAATTCAAATATTTATATACATTTCTTATGCTTAAATATACATATGCATCTGCACTGTGACATTCTCAATTTAAATTTTCCAGTCAAATTATCAATATTTTATAAAACAATAATACTTAACAGATAATATTCTATAATATATGTATACATTTTTCTAAGGGTAGTGTAGATGAGATATAACAAATATATTCAATTTTAGGCTTCAGGTTGTAGCACTGCAGTATATAATACATACTCGATTAGACATGAAAGAGAGAATAATGTTGAGCATTTTGTCAGTGTTTAGTTGCTGCAGTACAAAGCTCTTACCAGTTAATTGTATTGTTTTTTTTTTTCAAGTTGTCTATGTGTTTGCATGCATAAATTAAAAGCTTGTCATTACTTGTTAATATTTCCAAATCATATTTGCTCCATTATTCCATACAAATAAGAAAGGAAATAATTTTGTGTTGAATTTGTGGTCTCTCCCCCCTTTTGCACAGTACAAAATTTTTTTATAAACATACACTTATTTGAAAATAAATGAAAGAAACTAACCTTGCATTGTTATCATATATTTATTATTTCATCAAGCATAATTTTTTAACAAAAAATATATTCACAAACTCTGTATATGTAGCAAATGCTGGCTTGCGCTTACATCCTCACTGTAGTGTGTATTGCTTATATTAGATAATGAAATCGCAAAAGAAACAATAAAAATCATTAAATTGTTTGAAGGCACCTGTCATTCAAGCACAATAAGTTATAAGGTGCAAACTGATCAAGATTGTATCGTATCCAATTCACTATAAGGGAGTATCTCTCAAAAAAAATCATTATTTTAAAATACATTGAGTTACAAAAGTATTATTAAAGCAAGTTATTGTTGTGTATACTATTTGCCCTGCAAATATCAATTATGATTGCATGTGGCATACAGATAAAAGCCTGGGTGATGAATAAACACAACTGGCAGTGAGCAGCAAACTCCTTGCTTAAATTTACCAACAGTATTGAAAATATGATTGTTATTTTATTACAATGCAAACCAAGCCCGCAAACTGGCTTTGGATTCTTTAAAGTGTGCCAAATTTTTCTTATGAAGTCGGCCAACATAAGAAGCCAAGTTGGGTACCTTTGGATTCTTTTAAGTGTGTCGATTTCTAATTTTCAGCCAACATTGATTCATTTTTATGGTATTAATGGGAATTTTCAAAATAGAAAAAATGGAACAGTTTTGAAAGTGACAATCTAGTGTGTCATGCATATATATCAATATAAGGCTGAACAGTAAATTAGTTTTCAGCAGTGTCATCTGAATGTTCCCTATCCATAGTTTATAGTGTTTTATTTTTCAACAAGAAAAAGTATGTACTTTGTCTTGTGGGGATAAATGTAAGTTATTTTCACATTGTGTTCTCCATATGTGGGAAATCATAGCTAAGGGAAAGTAACAGCATTGTATACTTCTATTTCGAGTAATTATTATTTTTCCTTTACACTTGATACTTTTTTTGTTCTTTTGTGTGAGCATAACTACTTTTAATCATGTAATACAAATCTGACGAAAAAAGAACCTTTTGGAGTATGGCCAGTGACCTTTAAGAAAGAGTCTAAGTTATTTTGGGGTCAATGTCATTATAACTTTAAATAGGTTTTGAGCAATAACATTTGTTCAGGAGTAAGTGCCTTGACCAAACTGTGAATATTTTTTAGAGTTTAAAGGCTAGACATCATGATTGAACACCATGAGACTAGAGTCAATCATGCCCTATTTTTAGCATCTAAAGGCTAAAGGTCATGATTGCACACCATGAGACCAGAGTCAATCATGCCCTATTTTTAGCATCTAAAGGCTAAAGGTCATGATTGCACACCATGAGACCAGAGTCAATCATGCACTATTTTTATCATCTGAAGGCTAAATGTCATGATTGCACACCATGAGACCAGAGTTAACCATGTCCTGTTGTTAGAATCTAAAAGCTAAAGGTAATGATTGCATACCATGTGACCAGAGTCAACCATGCCCTATTTTAATACAGAGGAGTAATAAATATGAGGCAGATGTATAATATACTGTTGATGGTGGTCTTGTTTTCATGTGAAATGCTTTTTTTGCAGCATCAGCTGTCTCAAAAGTTAAAACATTGTCAGAATTTTGCTGTAGGTGACTGAAATTAAGTTGAGAGGAAATTTTTGTGACATTTGAACTGCCATATTCTTGACTTTTGATTAAAATAGGGATGTGTCTTGAGAGAAGTTCACTTAAATCTCAGTGCTTTGTTTTTTTTTACTTATAACCCATGTATATTACGTTTATGCCTCATAACAAGTGTATATGACAATTTTTTATGCCACATGTATATCACAATTAACTAGCCAATGCCATCTTCCCATAACCTTTTCACAGCATCACTGCTAAAGGTGTTAAAAGCATATGATCTTGTAAGCATGCCTATTAACTTGCCTTATTTGTTTGTGTCTATTAACATCTAAAACTTCATTCTATTTATGTATGTCACATTTTTGCATTCTTTCCCTCTCGCTCAGAAACCCCACCCCCAAATGAAATGCACCTTTTGACAGATGCATTCTACATGACATATTTAAAATGTTTCTCAAGATGGCAAACATAATTCTTTCTCACCCACAAAAAGAGCAAGTTTCATGACATTCAGTCCGGTTTATAGTGGGTCGCACCTCTTGATTGGCTTTGTGTAAATATATCAAATAACCTTAACATTGGTTTTGTCATATTTCTTGGGACATTCATATAATTATCTTGCAAAAAGGTTATTGACCAATGATTGGAGGAATCAAATGTACACTTGCCATTTAAAGGTATGTGTAATCAAATTCTCAAAAATGTCAACTATAGCTGATATAGTTTGTACTGAATACCCACAAGACCTGTATAACTTGTACTTTATATTTATAAGACAAGTTAGTTGACATGCTTACAATATAATATGCTATAAAGATCTTAGCAGTAATTTTATAAATACATTGCAGGAAGATAGCATTGGCTACTGGAACATGCAGAATTACTCTAGCCACCAACTAATAACATTAAGTTACAATTCATAACAATAAGTGGCAAGTGAGTCAATCGGTCAGTTTGACAATGGTGAGGCAGTCAGACAAAATTGGTCAGACAAATGTGATTAGTGAGTCAATTGAACAAAAGTGGGCAGTCAGATGTGTCAGTTCAGACAAAAGTGGAAATTGAGTCAATCCAACAGAAGTGAGTCAGATAAAAGAGGTGAGTCAGTTGAGCAAAAGAGGTGAGTTGCAAAAGTGGTGAGTGAGACAAAAGTGGTAAGTCAATTAGACAAATATAGCAAGTGAGTCAATCAGACAAAAGTGGCAAGTCAGACAAGTGGTGAGTCGACAAGACATAAATGGTGAGATAGACAAAAGTGGCAAGTCAGTCCGACAAAAGTGGCAAGTCAGTCCGACAAAAGTGGCAAGTCAGTCAAACAATGCAATTGAAATCCAAAGTATTCATGCAAGCAAATGGAGCATTGCATTACAGAAATACAAAGTGGAAGTTTGTGATAATTCCTTGAGATGTTTAACAAAATAATGGAATTTGCTCAACATGCCAGCAATTTGAGGTATGGTAAGACTTTGGTAACTCAGTATTGGTCATCAGTCATTGATTTGCCCTGATACTGAAAAACATTCTTCACACTCTTGAAAAACTAAAACCTACTGCTAACTAGAACCAAATGCTTGGACCAGCATTACTGCAACTTGCAGAAGTTTGGCTGTATGTTACTGAGATAATTCACCACATGATGTACAGATGGTAGAAGAATGTCATAGTACCACATGATGTATATAGATGTTAGATGAATGTTACATCACCACATGATGTACAGGTGGTCACCGCATGATTGTACAGATGGTAGAGGAATGTCATAGTACCACATGATGTATATAGATGTTAGATGAATGTTACATCACCACATGATGTACAGGTGGTCACCGCATGATTGTACAGATGGTAGAGGAATGTAAGATAACATATTGTGAAGATCGTAGCGGAATGTCACATCACATATTGTACAAATGGTTTGAGGAAAGTAACATCACCACCTGATGTACAGATAGTAGAGGAATGTCTATCACTGCATGATGTACAGATAGTAGAGGAATGTCTATCACTGCATGATGTACAGATAGTAGAGGAATATCTATCACTGCATGATGTACAGATGGTAAAGGAATGTCATTATATCATGATGTACAGATAGTAGAGGAATATCTATCACTGCATGATGTACAGATGGTATATCATGATGATCCATTAACTGTTTACGGTTATCAGTTTAACAGACATTATTTTAGTTACTTTATCCAACACATTGTTTGTTGTTTTATTAAGCCAACTTTTTAAGATGTCCCCAACCCCTATACTTGTCAAGCACAGGCAAGACATGGGTGTTTTATGACTTTCAGCATGGGTGTTTGAGTTGTCATCATGTTGTTGGTTTTGATGTCTACATCAAGTTAATTTATTAAGCTCATGTATAGGATACTGTTGCATTACACTTAGTGAATACATATATATTATTGCAGTCTCTGCGACCTACTTTAAACATGTAGGGCATGCATACAACTTTTGCTCCATTTTTAACAGTCTTACATGTATAGTCATTCAACTTATTGATGCATGTATTATGAAAAGTAATACTGTTGCCAAAATGGGTTACACTGACCCATCTTTGAAGCTAAGGAATCTGGACTAAGCCACTATTACATCTAACATGGTTGAATTAATTTTTAAGAATTTTTCTGAGGAAATTTATCTTGAAAATTATCACATTCTACTTTCAAAATAGGTTTCTCTGACTATATTACATTTTTTCCATCTTGATATTCTGTGATTAACTTTTCTAATGTTTATGTACATTTTTATTTCTATATTGATATGTATTCATTTATTATTCCCAAATTTATTATGCACACACATACCTCTTTAATACTTTATATATCAACCTCTTCCTCTGTACATATATCAGATTTTTTTTTTCAAAATCAGGAAGCTTATCAATAATACTTGAATTTCTTAAATATTTTCTATCTGAAGATGTTGTTTTGTCATTATTGTATGTGTTTACTTTTTTACAGGTACATGACTTTTAATTATGATTTTGATATTAATGCCATCCTGTTTTCATGTAATTTTTTAAAAAATAATTTAATTTTAAGGTGACATATCCAAATAAAAAAAAGGCTGTTTCTATGATCAAGGAACATGTACACATATAGATGTGTACAGTATTTTGTTGGCACTGCGTTTAACTGTTGACTGAGGATCCACATTGATGACTGAAACGTTGTGGGTTCGAATCCTACCTTCAGACTAATCAAGGTCAGTTACTGTGGTGTGTCCTTGGGCAAGACACTTTATTCCAACTGCCTCAACATTAAATAGCCTACTTGTGTTGCCCTGCTGTAAAACACCAAGATCTAAACCAATTACTTAATTGTGAAATACGTTGTATCTATATTCATGTATGTATATGTATATATATATATATATATATATATATATATATATATATATATATATATATATATATATATATATATATATATATATATACATACATACATACATACATACATACATACATACATACATACATACATACATACATACATACATACATTGAGACACACTGTATGATTTTATGGTATTACGATTTTATTGAAACAGGGCCAGAACTCCATCTGAATTTTCAAATTTCATCAAAATCTACTCAACTTATGAATTTTAAAATGTCCATAAATTTATAAGATCAGCAAAATAAATTTAAGCATGACCTCTGATCTTGAATAGAAGTTAATTTGACATTTTTAATTAAATTCATAGTTACATTTTTTAGGCCAACCATCTAATAGGAATTATAATTACTCTTGGAGTTACTGTTGCCGTTTTGACAACTTTCACAAATAGAAATCTAGGTTGCACACTGTATTGCTTACATAAAACTTTGTCGTTATTGATGGAATAAAAGAAAATTAAGTTTTTGCAATGCAAAGGTAAATGTTAAGATAGAAAACCTTTTTTTCTTATTTTTAACAGAAAGAAGCACAAAGTTGCAACTGTTATAGCTGTAGACAAAATTTTTAACAGATCTAGAAATGCTGATACACAACAGTGGTACATATTACATTAACAAGTACTGTTTCTAGAATTTATTTCAAAGGTCAACAATGGTACATATTACATTAACAAGTACTGTTTTTAAAATTTATTTCAAAAGTCAACATTAATCTACAGTCTGTCATATGGACACAGCATAGTAATATTGTATTGTGCAAAATATGACATCAAATTTTTTTAGTTCTGCGACTACAAATGTTAAGTGTATACAGTATGAATTATTTTATTTGTATTGATAGATATTAAGTATAGAATAAATTGACATGTATGTAATGTATAATTTTATAAGACCATGCACATTTGTAAAATAATGAAAAGTTTCAAATTTTTCCAGATCATTATTAATGTAATCCTTTTTTTGTCTTCAATATTCTTTTCAATATACGGTCTTGATATTTTTAAATTCTCATGCTTTAATATATTATGCATGCAAGAGTCTTATTTTACATTTGTATTATTAATGTCTCACCTATATAGTTGTGTTGAGAACTTTTTGGGTGGTAACAACTACAATAGTGGCTGTTGTCATTGAAGTTTTGTGTTCAGATAATTTTGCTAGTCGGATATTTATAGGTTACTGCATTTGTATGGGAAAATATGAACGAGTTTTTCAAGTGGATATACTGCACGACCTTGGGAGTGCAGTATATCCTTCCGACAAAACGAGTTCATATTTTCCCATACAAATACGGTAACCCTTTTATTATATGCTCATTTCTTATTCTTCCCAAGGCTTAAATATATAAACAAAAATACACTGAATGAAAATTAACTAAATGTTTGCCGTATTCCAAAATACATAAGCGTTGATGGATCATTACACAACATTTTTAATGAGCGCATAACTCCGCCCAGATAAATATGAAGTTGGTCGCGCGCTAGACGTAAGTTTCCAAAGAAAATGACGCTTGCTCTACTTAAAATTGAAATTTGGAGTAATATTGTTAATGAACACGCATTGCAACAACTTTTCTATTTGATTTGGAATGAATACGTTTTTGTATTTTTGTCGATTCAACGCAATCTTTAGATTATGGTCTGGATTTACCTCCATGAAGTGACTTGTATCGGATTCCAGCAGCGTCTGCCTATTTAATGTTTTGAATTGTGTTAACATCTGCATGCGTGTTTCTTTTCTGTCATTGAATAATTCAGATCACATTGGGAAAATTATGAAGCCTTTTTTGCAATTATCGAAAAGATGCTGTGGAATTTAATGTTTATTTCATTTTGAGTGCAGTAAGGAGGATGTAACTACACGTGGAATATACTCGAAATTACAGTACAATTTCAAAATGTGTAATCAACCTTGAGAACTCATGACATGGCTCATCTAATTCAGATTTACAGACCTACGAAAGTATATCTTTTTTTTGGAGGGAATTCAAGATGTAAAATTTAAGTTTATTTTTGGAAATTTGTATTATCAGCTAAAGAAGACTTTATGTGTATAACTTGCGTTTTAATGTGAGGACCATGTATAGCGTCTATATATAGTTAAATCTGAAACATTGTTATCAAAAGAGTAAACGCGGAATGTGCCAAAGCAGTTTGTATGTGTCAGTCAATGAAACATTGCTGGTATGTGGCCGTCCATGAAATATCTGCTTTAGTTAATTCATAAAAAATTGTTTACGTTAGAAAATAGTTCCTTTGCACGCATGATGCAGTATGAAGGTGTTAAATATCGGTGAATATTGCACGATTGTGACAATGTAAAGTTAACGGAGAAAAAAGTTGAGCATATAATAAAGTGTGATATGTTAACTCAAAGACATCACCAGGTTCCATACAACACATGTTAGTTTTTATTATCTTTGCATGTCATTCTTTTGTGTATAATTTGTTTATATATATATATATATATATATATATATATATATATATATATATATATATATATATATATATATATATATATATATATAATCACTCTAATTTTTTTGAGGATGTTGAATATACATGTTGGTGTAGTTTGAAGTCTGAAATTGGATTTATTCACTATTTTGTGTTGCTTTTACATTCAGACAGTATTTTTCAGTGTTTCCAATATCTTGTGCTTTAGTTGGAAGAATGAATTCTCAACAGATTTTGTGCTTCTGGGATGAAACTGCTGAAATAATGAAATTATTTTGTGTAATCTACGCCAGACCGTTTCAGCTTGTCAGCCTCAATTTACATCTTTGTACGATGTAATTTTTTGAAAGTCTGTTTCTAAATTTTTTATTGCAATAAATGTTTTCAATCTTTTCCATTTTTTTCTTTCCCCAAATTTACCTTTAAGGTAAAGACCAAATTTATATGAGGTTTATTAGTTTTCAATTTTGAAATGCACTTGCACTTTGCCACTGGACAGTTGAGATGATGTATTTTTATTAGGATAGTGAAAAAATGCAGTGGCATACATTTATGAACAGATTGGATGTGGATGGATATTATTCTCAGTCCATTTTTTATACACCTGCATTTTGGTGGAACATGTTTTGCTACAACCCTAACTGTCTGGTAACTTCTTTTCTACACATCAATTCCTTCAGTACATACCATAAAAAAAAATTGTTAGCTTTTACTTTGGGTAGTGAAGAATGCTATTGATTTGGGGGTCAAAAGGTTAATATCACTGACTGTAAGTCACACTATAAAAGTTCCACATCACTGCCGATTATCTTTCATAAAAAAAAACATAGGAGATTCAATGGCTTCGCTTTTCTTTGAGGGCCAGTTATTCGCGTCTCGCTGGTATGAATTACCCACTCTCTATCAATTATTCGTATTTCGTGAAGGATTAGATATGAGATTTATGAGTTTTTGTAACAACATTAACGTGACTAGACAGTACCTATTCGCCGAGAAACAATTTACCAACAAAAGTTACTCCTGCACAATAGCTTAAGTGCACGTGTTTTTATTTGTATGGTTTAACGTCATTTTTAGCAGATGATAGGCTCTAAATGGCGGCCAGAATATCCGGATGAAGAAGAAGCCGGGAAGAACCACCGACGAAAGGGAAGATACCGGTATACTCTCTCGCGTATTCGCATATTCAACACACGCAGACTTGTGAGATGAGTCACTGCTTGCAGTGACGAGCGCATTAGACAACCTGGGGCCACTACATTTAATTGAACATCTCATACCTTGACTAAAGGTCAAGGTCAATGAGACACATTAGTAAATAATGCATAGTGTGTACCATGCCCTACTAGTTCCAACAGAGATGACTGTTAAACATGGGATGAACGTATAATGTGTCGTTCCCAGTATCAATGTTTTGTGATACCAAGAGAGCAGCTTTTCACCACCACGCTCTACTCATCCACCCGCGTCCTGCTTGTTGTAGGGACAAAATGATTGGCTCGTATATTTGTATCTATCTGTGGATGACCTGATTTCGGGCCATGCCAGTTTATGTTTAATGTTTGGCACAACTTTAAAATTTTATAGACTTCTACTTTTATCAAACAAATAACCATTGTTAGTACTAAAAACAAATTGCTATTCACGTATCTGTAATTTTTGTCTGCAGCCGGGCTTACGCGTGCTACGAATGCACAGTTAACTGATGTAAAATCATTGCAACTATATGTATATAACGATAAAGCTACTTGCAATATAATAACAAAATATACATAATATTCTTTTATACAAACACATAGTCCATTAAAAACATTGTTTGAAAATATGGTAATTTAAGTTATTGAGTCATCTTGCGAAGATTATTATATGTGCTGGTTTTTACCAATTCCATGCCGCTGGTGCATCCCCACATTACACTTATTTCTCAACACTCATGTAGCAACATATTAAAGCAATTGTCACGATCATCAGTGTAATCGCAGTCATTCCCATGGCTCCATTACAAATATCAGAGTTACAGTAACACTCTGTGTGAATACTGGTCATTCCGTTTTCCACTATGCACTGATCTGGCATCTTTCTGTCAATACAGAACCTGGAGTACACTGAAATTAATACAATAATATTTTCATAAGTTTTTCCTTTCAAACTGATATAAGTTAAAGAATGAGCATTTTGTTTCCACAAGTAATTAAAACAGCACACTGGTATTCATACAAAGTCACAAGAAAATGTACAGTTTGAAGTAATCGTCTTGCCTTGATGGAAATAAAAATTGCAAGAAATTTATCCCTTCTTTCCACATTTGCAGTGATTGGTGGTTACCCATTTAATATCGTTTTTCTATATATCCAGTTTACTCCATCTTAAAGATTCTCTCACTCAACCAGCTGCTACATCTACAGATGTGATAGGGTTGTAAGACCCTTGTGTATATTCAACATAAGCTTTCCAAGGTCACTGGGAATTTTCAGTGGCTTGATACTTTTTTTGAAGACATCGTAGCATCATCAACAGACAAAAAATAGTCTTTGAATCGCCGATTAATTTCTTTTTATTTTTGAACAACGGCCATGAGTGCCTAAAAGGTCACACATTTTTAAACAATAGTCGGTCTTAAATTGTCATTTTTAAAAGAGAATACAGAAAAAAAATGTAAAAATTAACATCAATTAACCAACCACCTGTATATAGAGGACACTTCAAGAATTTCTCAGAAGAGTCTTCTTAAGCCAGGTCTGACTTTACTTACATAAGGGTATTATTCTATCGGTAAATAACCTGATAATTAGATTTCACGGGTTGCAGAACACGTATACATTTAAGGAAGGTGTTTGTAGTAATGGTGTTAACTTACATTTTTCACCTCTGCTAGAAATCTCAATATATTTTGCACAGCTTCCGAGGCACGGAACTACCTCAGTATTTATCGAGTTGGTGGTGAAAGTATCTGCACATGCATTCTTCACTGATGATTCGCACTGGAAACATCTCATGGCGCTCCCTGTATGGAACAGAAACATATATAAACACCCATTAGTAGTAAACATAAAATTCGTGTTTTTAGTGTTGATTTGTGCATAGCAAGAGAATATAGCCCCAGTACATGTCAAGCAGTAAAAGAAGAAGTGTGTACATGGGCATGTAAGTGGTATTTCAATTACGAACAACAGCAGATGCAGCATTAGTACAAAATACTGCATTATTTGCAAATGCATTGAGTTTTGGGATGAAAACTTATTTACTATTCAGGCGTAGTTTTCAGCAATAACTTATTTATAATCTGAGAGGGTACAAATAATGACCCCATCAATGCTGGCCAGGATGACGGACGTAATTCTGACAAGGTTTGTCAGAACAAAACGTTAATTTGACGATGCAGTTAGAACTGTTTTTAAGGAAGGGTCCTATAACTATAGCAGGCCAACCCTTTCCATCAATCTGAATAACTGTATTGCACGAATGTTGTTATAGACACTAAGGTTATTATTCAGATCAAAAGGTACAGGTAAATATGTCCTGGCGAACAGCACATTTTGACCCATATCTGTTTGTAAATGATAATTTATTAAAATTTACTTTATGCACACTTTGATGAGCTTGAGTTATTTTAGGTACAAATTGTCGGTTTTGAATAAGCTTTGCTTGATAATGACTATTACAGGAGGAACTGGTGGTGTTGTAAGTGGTGTAATATCGAATAATAAGGCATAGTCATTTACTAATACTTATATAGGAGTGTTGTACATGTACCTTGTCTTGAAATTGAGAGGCAGACGGGGAATTACGCAAGAGGCTATTATTAGCCTCTTTTTTTCTGCCTTCATGGGGGTTGTAGGAGGATCACGTTGGGGTAAGGATTGGTAGCTGAACTGAAAGATCCAATCAATGCAGATAATCTTACAAAACATTGCATGATCATGTAGACCCATGTGATCAGTTACTTCTCTGGCTTTTCAAAAGTGAGACAATGGATTTAGAATCTCTGCATCAAACTATTCTTATGGGTTTATGTTGGATTTAAATCTGGTGGTTTTCGATATCGTTTAAACAGACTTTCTGCTCATTTTCCTGATTTTGCTCTATGTCGGATGGATTTCACATTTCTGTTGTGATTTGTATTTCCCGGCTAGTTGTCCACACATGGACAATGTTAAATTTTGACCATGTCAGGCATTGTTTCTCATGCCTCCTCTTTACCCGTCCTCTCGGAAGATATTTTGATTTATATCGTCACAGTCAGGTGCTTTGGACACCATTCCTCCCTTATGAATTTTCACATTCAAACTAGCATCCTCTAGGGGCTCTCATTGGATATATTTTTATATCAAATTCAATTTGGCATTTTCCTCGAATCGGTCACTCATGTGTTATACTAAGGACATAAAGATTATGCCCGTTTAATGCATTTCTTTTACAGTTGTAAATAGGAAATAAATACTTTCTTCATGCTGAGATCAGCCTAGCTCTATTCCACTAATCTGAGATTAACCCAGAATACACTGATGTGGGGATCAGCTTTGCATCGAGTTAGTTGATACGGAATCAGCTCAGAATGCACAAGCATGTAACCTTTTTTTTTCGTACAAAACATGCATCAAATCTTTCCTCTTGCAATTTAGTAATTTTAGTTGTGCATAAATTGAAATATTTGTAATGCTCATTTCATATTCATCATCAGCATGCATGTTCATCTATCATTCCTAAATCACAAAAAACAGACTTCGCGGAAGCAATCTCACATGGATGATTTTACTTTACCTAATTACCAAGAGGTCCAAGTGAACTCATCACCCTTACCTTGTTTTCGTAACTTGATTATTGACCATTTTACTACGCGGAGATATGTAGCATTATATAAACAAAACCTTATTTAAATTGCCAGCCATTATTTAATGCGGAATTTGCCTACTTTAGTACAGTTTTATAACAGTTTTTTCCAAAGATATATCAAACATTAATATGCATATATATCCTTCCTTGTCGAAATCGTTTAAGATCTTAATGATATAACCCCATTTACCAAGTTTTATTGAAGTGGGACCAGAAATATAGTTTCTGCAGAGGTAACGAGCACAGTAAATCAGATGCACGATCATCTCTGAACTGTTCTCGTGTGAGATCTTGGTGATAAGAGCCTATTTACCAAGTTTGATCAAAATCATATATAAATGTAAAACCTCTCTCGTCGAACGCAATACAAGGTCAGTTGAGTAATACGAAGAGGTCTAGCTGATGGTAAATTAAAATTTGATAAAAGCTTGTCAGAAATAGGGTCTAAAGAGTGGGAAGAAGATTAGATTAATCAGATGCAAGATCACCTCGTTACTATTCATGCATCTCGCAAATGATATGTGATTAGCTTTTAACGATGCTTTAACAATTTTTCAGTCATATTGCTACGATGTCTGCAGTGTGGCATTTTATAGTGATGTCTAGCACTGGGGCATCATGCCGCAGACATGTAGCATGATTTCTCTCCCAGTCACATTATTCTGACACCAGTCCGACCAGTCCTAACACTGACCTCCTAATGCTGAGCATCAAGCGAGGCAGCTGTTAGTACAATTTTTGTAAGTCTTTGGTATGACTCGACAAAGGATCGAACCCGCATCCGAGGCGGACGCTCTAACCATTAGGCCACTTGAACGGTTCATCTCGCAAATGAAATTACTTACCCAATGTTTTGATCATAAGTAGTCATATTTAGAATATGGTCAAAATTAGATTACATGTAAGGCCTCCATAAATGTAAACAGCTGAAAGACGCCCGAATAATAGGTATGGATCTGGATCATTATTAAAATGATGAGAAATCTTGATGTTTTGAGCCCATGTCAACTTGGTTCAAAATCGGATCAGAAATATGGCCTTCGGAATGGTAAGAACCTTAGTTAATCAGATACAAAATTACCTCAATGGAATATGTCCTATAATCAAACGTGTCCAAGAACTTATCAATATAAAAAATTGATTCAAAGTTGTTTAAAAACTGGAGCAAAAATATGGCTTTCATAATGGTAACAAGTATTTGTTCATTGACGGACAACACACGACATAGCACGACAATATAAGAAATTCATTTCGACCTGCAACCAAAATAAGCTACACGTTCTCAAACGTTGAATACCACCGCCAAGATCTCCACAAACAGTAGTTTTAAGTTAATACACGATAAGATGAACTGTCACAAATTACATTAATACGAAGACAATCAAACCAGCAGTAAAATTATAATAAAATGTTTTTCAAAAATTGTGCTAACATATAATTAATTGTTATGGAACTCCTGGAAACCTTATATTTGTCACCTTCGGGCAGTGCTTTGTCACCTTCGGGCAGTGCTATGATGTTGTTGGCAGTTTAGTTTGACTAATTAGTAAACCAAACAACATGGACAATATCTACCTGCGTATTATGCAACGGGGGCCCCGAGTGGCCGAGTGGTCTAAAGTGCTGTCCGTTATGGATCACTACCATCTCACCTGACTGCGTGAGTTCGAGTCTAATATTCTGGTGAGTCGGTAGTTCTTTCCGCGGATTTCCCAGTTTCTTCCTCCGCTATTAATAATGGCCGCCATGTATAGCCTATCGTGTGCTGAAAAATGGCGTTAAGCCCCAGAACAATAACAGCGTATTATGCAACAATATGTCCTGATCAATGTAGTTTACAGCTGAATCCAATTTAATACGCGAGTCTATATGATACATGACTCCACATTGTTGATGATGATGCATCCACTGTTGCTGCGATAAATGTGAAATCCATTTCTCGTCGAGACAATTTTGGAACTAGTGTTCTAAAGATAATATGCGGAAATTAAATTAATAATAAGTAAAGAGCGTATTACTGACCTGTGTATGACAGATATCCGATAATAAATCCAAATACGTGAATGTACACTGTAATAGCCATAATGTACCGGTCAAGCGCACGCTGAGCTACACAGTGATGTATTTTACGCAAAATAACAAAAATGTTTAAGACATCTAAATCAAGTACCCAAAGGTTTTCGTGCCCTCTCTCCACACCTTGTTTAGTAGCCTTCACGGCAGCGTACATTAACAAGTAAACAACTAAATATGCCTATGCGGTTGTGTTCTGACATGGCAATTTGTTATCAGCATGTCATTAAAGTCATTGCAGGTGTCTTCAGGGCACCTTGCAGCCATCCTTTCATCTTATTAATTGGGCATCAAGTTTCATACACCATTATTTACTGGTTCGCTAAAGGAGGTCATGGCGCATGATAGACGTATATGTCTATGCCTGTATTTTTATATACTATTTACTTATATTATTTTCTTTCCAATCACATTTCAAATAGTTTATTTAATTAAATACTAAGAAATCCGACGACTAATTTTCAAATAACTTGGAACACTAAACGCGATATTCACTGTCTCATATTGTGCATAAAACTCCTATTTTAAGTTTAGATTTTACTTTCGGAAAATCAAAAACAAGCTTTTAAAAGTAAAGTCATTTCAAATTGGCTGACGCAGTCTCGAGGGCAGGTTTTAATTGTTGTATGGTTTTCAAGATTAAAATTTAACTTAATGTACCTTTCATTAGAATAGTTAAACTTGTGTACTCCTATTATGTTTCTTGGTTTCTGCACAACTAAAATTCTAAATTTTTAAGCGACAGTTTATAGCGAAGGGTAAAATATACTTCATATGCATTTTAATGTGCTAGAGAACAGTTTAAGCATAAAATGTTTTCTGCTGTTACCGTAGGAAAAACATATTATTAGATATTTGTAAATAGAAAATGTCCACAAAGAAACGATTGCGAAATAACCAAGATCTAAATGACCCAGATCTAAATGATGGGTTGGCTCTCCATTGGATATCTGGTATGCAATGGTTGATTACAGTTGTCAAACATGGCCGAAAGGGTCAGTAGACAGACAGATGGTGGCAGATAGCTTACGTTTGCGAATTCGTCAGTTGCAGTGTTCGTGGACTCACAGGACTTAATTACCGCCAAGAAAGGACATTGATAAAGAGAAAACCCTGAGATAATGACATGCAATTGTAACCTCTCTCTAGTCAAACAACCGCAGTCAACAAAGTATAATATATATATATAATATATATATATATATATATATATATATATATATATATATATATATATATATATATATATATATATATATATATATATATATATATAGTGGATGGAAATTTTTGAGCTGATTCCTTTTGATTTATAGGGATACATACTTGGTTGTTGTTGTTCTGGGGCTTTACGCCATTTTTCAGCACACGATAGACTATACATGGCGGCCAGTATTAATGCTGGAGGAAGAAACCAGGAAATCAACGGAAAGTACCACCGACCCACGAGAAGCAACTGGCAAGCTTTCTCACATACATACTTGGGTGTTGTTACATCGAGAAATGTGTACGGCCATCAAAGTCTGAGACACCTCACGATCATCTGTCTCCTTGTTTATAATTTTGTTTGCGATAAGAAGTGAAACAATTTAAGTGAAATGTATGTCTTGAAAAGTCTCAATACAGATCATTTCGATTACTGGAAAATCTATGCAGACTGTATCCATGAAATTTTGAAATGCTAATCAAACAATTAGCAAGGTGAACTCTTCTCCAATGCCGCAAAACCAACATGAATCACCTTCTTCTTTTAAGATTCGTCATGGATAAGAGCAGATAAAATCCTGCCCATGTCACGTGACTAGTGCAAGTTTAAGGTATTAAATAAACCAACTAAAAGTGAACACTAAATTCTACTCAAGGATCAGTTGTACTCGTGAGGAAAGTTAGGAAGGAAAAATCGATAACATACTATTACAACTAAAATGATCAGGGTGTGAGGAATCTGAAAACAATTTTTGTTTTATATTTAAAACGTCATGGGTACATTTTAAGATTAAATGTGAGACCTCGAGACTCTTCCTTGAATTTAAAGGAAAGTGTACGCATATTGTATTTTGAATTCAGTCCGTTATTATATAACTGTTAAATTGCTGAGCAGCCGTGCGTACTATCAGAATAATGAATAATGGTCCAAGTCAATATTTGGGTCCTTAAACAAAAGCTATTACAGGCAATATGGTCCTTAATGGAACCGTTGTATAAAGAAAAAACTAATTACACTACATATCAAGATAACTTGAAATAGTTGAAATCTCCATTGACGACTTCAGGAAGAATGGGTCCTTTATATTAAGTAGTATTAGATTTTCATGGCGAATATGTCGATATGTATTATGGAAGACTATATTGAATTAAATGGTATGAACGATAAATGGACTACAGGAAACAGATTACAGTGAACTTACAGATACGAAGACAACAGTAGAAGGTAGGCACGTGTAAATGGTGTTTTTGCTCATGCAGTGACGATGCAGACATTCATCAAAACCATGGTAGAATCGCCTAAAACCAATAAAGATGCACAGAGTTCGTAATGTAATATAATTAGTCAGTCAGTTTTTAAAAAACTAGAGAAAAAGCTAAAAGCTTGATCAAAACTCCTCGGCTACAAGATAAATATATAAAAATCACAATAAATTTTCTTAGACATTAGAAATTGCATTGGTTTCATCAGTTAGCAATATATATATATATATATATATATATATATATATATATATATATATATATATATATATATATATATATATATATATATATATATATATATATATATGCACAGAGTTCGTAATGTAATATAATTAGTCAGTCAGTTTTTAAAAACTAGAGAAAAAGCTAAAAGCTTGATCAAAACTCCTCGGCTACAAGATAAATATATAAAAATCACAATAAATTTTCTTAGAGATTAGAAATTGCATTGGTTTCATCAGTTAGCAATATATAATGGCGGTTCTAACCTTGAAAAATGTGCGAATACTTGTTTGCAAATTATATTCAATATGAATCGCTTCCATGTCACCAAAACGAAGAATCTCAATATATTATATCCATATATCATCTCAAACTTCTGAGACAGTATTTGTGATGTTATTTGTTATTGAAGAATAACTGCAGACGACGTTTCAATACGATTTATTAAATACAAGATATTAATACAGCTAGTAAGGGGAATAAAGACTCCCTGAAAGTATTTTTCCCACGAACATTTAACACAATGTGTGTATGAGTTCCAATTCAACGTGGAATATATGATTACTTTTACTGTCAAGTAATATTTCATAGCTAATTAGATTAAGGCTTACACTACATCTCTCATCCTGATAAAGTTAACATTAAAATGAAACATGATCAGATTACCACATTTCTAAACAAGCTGCATCAGGTTCATTATTACATGTTAAGTATCTCAGGTGAATTTGACAGTCTACCAGAACGTGTGAAATATCTGTTTTCACTGGCTGGTACTGCTTCACTTTCATCTGAGCCAGTCAAAGTATCAAGTGTGAAAGAGTCACTTTACTTTGACACGCTCCGATAATGTAGTGGGCATGGAATAATTTCTCCTTTTAAGCCGCATCTCTCCCACGTCAGTTACTACCATGTATGAACGATGTGTTGATGCCTCAGATTTAACACTGCATTAAGAAAGGTGATATTTAATTGATACTTTATTCCCTACCTAAAGTTTTTTTTTTTATATTTCGGACACGATGTTGACGATCATAATATCTCTTTTGAATTTGCTTTTGATAGTTTTCCGATTTCTTCAGTTTCATTAATCTGGTCATATATATATGGTCATGCATCTATTTTAATTAATCCCTGACAAACGTGATCCCTTGGTGGATCCAGTACGCTTGAGAGGGTTGTTATTCGCCATATGATTTGTATTCTTTATATATATATATATATATATATATATATATATATATATATATATATATATATATATATATATATATATATATATATATATATATTAACTTTGGAGGAACAATAATCTATTATTGTTTGGAATTGAAAGAAGTAAAGTTTAAAGTTTAAAATATTCTTAGCAGATTTTTCTTTTGCTTCTATTATAAGATTGTTCACTTTATGTCTTGGTTTGTTATAAATATGCCAATTTGGCAAATATTTGCTCTTATCTAGATTGATTTTATCTGTGTCTCGTTTTACTAAATTTTCATACCATGCTACCAAGGCTGATCAAGTGGACACAAAGTAATATTTATATGTGATATTAAAGTTGAAGCCATGTTCAATATTTTATATGCAAATAAAATTAAATAGCATCATCAATGGGTTGTTTGCCATAAAAAATTAATTCCAAGGTAAATGCACTACTTCATTTGTAAACTTATAAAGTCAGGAAGAGAGTGTAACCAAATCTTAAAAAAAATGTTTGTTTTTTTTTTTAAAATTTAAAACTCTACTTTAACTAATGTAAATGTGCCACTGTGGTCCAAAGTATCTATTCTGATGGGTTATAATAAAGATAATCTTGTCATTATAAATCTCGTCGATTGTTCAAAGCTATTTATTGAACTGTTTAATAGTACTGAAGTTGTCGATTTATAATATCCAATAGATTGTCATTCATATCAATATCTATAATGATATTTAGATTTCATTTCAATACTTACAAGAACACATTGAGGAAGTAAACTTTTTTCTCATAATAAATATATCCAAATGAGACTTGGATCATTACATCACCTGATTAATGTTATTTTTGTTTAAATTATTCGGAAATACCAGCAACTACAGTAGAAACACGGAATCACTGACAACCAACAATTCTAGTAAAAATATATTCAGTTTATACCAAACATAACATTGGTTTTTATAGAGGGTACTCACTATTACATATTTCCCCCAAAATTTCAAATATTATTTTTTTTTAAAAATTGTTGTCATTATGCATGGTTTCTTTTTATTAGCACGAAATAGAAGCTAAAGGAAATTAAAATGTTATAATTTGCATCATGGCAGGTTGCCACAATGTACAGTAAAGCGAGAGTGTTAAACAGGTGATCGCATTTCCTCTTTATACAGCTCCTCGATTGTGTGTGTGTGTGTGTGTATGTGTGTGTGTACAATTGCCATAAAAATCATCGTTCCCCTGAAAAAGGTGTGTTCAAACTTCAAATCCCTTCACTTTCGAAATTAGTTGTACGCGACACAAATGCAGTGCAGGCAAGAGCAGTGTTCACCAGCCAGTGACTACGTGCACTAATTGCACGACTCATGACTTCTGCACTATTCAGTGAAGCTAATGGTCGAGCACATGAAAGTTAAGCCACCCAAATATCTATAGAGAATAATACAAGAAAAACACTTGTTCAGAACCTTGACTACATCATGATGTCGTAGACGAATGAAGGTAACAATACGTATAAAATTACCTAATTTGAGTAGTATATTTTGTCAGTTTTAATATTCTAACTATTCTAGTGACATATAATGTATTAGGTTCTTAATAGTATGATTTTATCAGTTCCATGACATACCGCTCCGATAGCCTAGCGGTTAGTTCGCGGGTTCGATCCCTGGCCGAGTCCTACCAAAGACTTATAAAAAGTATACTAACAGCTGCCTTGCTTGACGCTCACAATTAAGACGCTAGGGTTAAGACTGGTCGGCCTGGCTTCATGATAATGTGATTGGCTGTCACATCATAATATATGTCTGCGGCATGATGCCCCATTGCTAGACATCACTATAAACTGTGACACTGCATTATCATAGCGATATGACTGAAATTTTTTAAAGCTAAGTAAAAAATGCAAAGCACACACACACAGTTCCATGACATAATGAAATGTGTTTAACCTTTATTTTCTTGTTTAATTAATGATATTGTTAATTAATAATTAACCATATGCTTTTCAGCTCGAGAACCTCACCACCGCAAAAGAAACAATATAAAACAACAAAACTCTGGGAATGTTGTAATACTGTATTTTAGTTTCTGTTACTCTACCTCATTCTAAACTGATAAACGGCAAATTTTCTGCCAGTTATTTTCTCACTTTACTGGCTTCAGTATAAAGCCATGGCTACTTCAGCAACCAAGGGTACTTTTCACGTTACATGATGGAAAAAATCGTTGACAACCCTTCCATTTTCCACAACTCTTACCATAAACTCCTCTCACAATTTGAAAATTATACAAAAATATAAACCAATGGATCAAAAGATGAGGAAAAGGCTGCTGCAGCCTTCATAAGTGGAAAACACATAACCAAAGTTCGCTTGCCAAATGGTACGTCAATTTTTTCAGCCGAAATTAGAGCAATAGACCTTGCTCTGCAATACATTGCAAGCAAGCGTATTTCAAATAGCATAATCTTCTCCTACTCACTAGTGATCAGTACTTCAGTCATTACATAATAGAAAACTGGAGAATCCCCTATTGGCTAATATTCTTATTAAGCATACTGAGTTGAGTACCTCGCATAATATAGTATACTGTTGGTTACCCAGCCATGTTGGAATTAAAGGTAACGATGAAGCAGACAGCGCTGCTAAAATGGCCCTATCATTAGAACCATCTAATGTTAAAACACCATATACTAATTTTAAACGATGTATCAAAGACTGTTTACGTCAGAAATGGCAGGCATCATGGAATGATGCCGTGAATAATAAACTTCATACCATCAAGCCAATCCTAGGAGACTGGACTCCTTCCTACAGAGCGAAACTTCATACCATCAAGCCAATCCTAGGAGACTGGACTCCTTCCTACAGAGCGAAACTTCATACCATCAAGCCAATCCTAGGAGACTGGACTCCTTCCTACAGAGCCGACCGTAGGGAGGAGGTAGTCATTGCTAGAATTCGAATCGCCCATACTTATTTAACCCACTCCTACATACTTAAAGGAGAAGACCCACCAAAATGCATATCTTGCAATGAACCATTCAGTTAAGCACTTTATGCTGCAGTGTTTCGACCTCTAATCTACACGTAATTAATATTACAATGTACAAGACATGAGGGAGCTCTTTGATACAGTTAGTATTTCTTATGTTATAGACTTTCTTAAAGAAGTAAACATATATCATAAGTTATAACTTTTATGTTATCATCTTAAACATTTTTATGTGCCATATAGGTACGATCGCTAGATTTTAATTACCTTTCATATGTTTTCGTTGTCATACATTTGCAATCCCCGTTGATAGGGAAACCTTATTTTTTTTATCACCGTTACCATTTTATTTTACCTTTAGCTATTTGGTTTCGTATCGCTGGAAGATACAGAACCTTTTTACCATTTGTAACATAATGAAGGATACAACCTTTTGTATGGCGCTAAATGGTCTCTTTGTGCTGGTGCGCCGTAAACATTCAACCAACTAACCAACCAACCTATAAAGCCTTGGTGACCGATTTAATGGTAGATAGTCTGCACATATGCACTGGCTATTTGCGACGGAGTTTATCAGCGACTGCAGGGTCTCCGATAGGACCTGCAATAGCGGTTATTCAGGCTAATGTTTCTTTACAAATTCTGAATAATTTGATAAAACAATCAAAATCACGCATCATGTTTGAAAATTTTTCCATTGTTTATTCATTAAATCCCTCCTATAGTCAGAAAATTCACTGCTTTCAAAAATATAGTATAGAATTCAGCTCGCCCACCCCACAACACCTCCGAGTGTTCATTTTTAGGGTAGAAAAGGCATCTGATCCGTGCTTGAGAGGTGGATTGCAAATAGTGTTCTGAAAGATGGAATGTCAGAAGGGTCAAAAAAGGGAAACAGAATTACTGCCTTCGTATGATGGTATGTTCATAAAATTTTATTACTTGCGAGTTTCCAGAATTCCAATTTTTATTTCTTTTCTCAGATTGTCCGTCATCATATATGCTGATATTCAGTTTCGGTCACAACCAGTAATGTCATAAAATAATTAAGATAAGAGAACAACCAAAAGTAATGACTAATAAAAAGGATTTTAAAAAAGAGAATGGCAACGTATGCGTGTTGGTTGGCCAGGATTTAGGCTGCTTTTGTTTGCCACCTAGAGGCGTCGGCTATGTTCATGTCTGCGTATTGATGGATGGGTGCATTGGTGTATGTATTGATGTATATATTGATTTATGTTTATATATATATATATATATATATATATATATATATATATATATATATATATATATATATATATATACACACAGGTTTTACTATCGTAATTAGATTTTATTGGGGTCAAAAGTTAAAATGTGAAGTTTATTTTGAGTAATATAGGGGCCGACATATACTACTGTTGTAATTAACAGAAAAACGGTTTTTGCATATAAATTTTCAGTCATCGACCATGTAACTTGGCAAAAGTTTGGATGTTTTGCATGTTGGGTAAGTAAGAAGCAGACTATTGATTTTAGGGTCAAAAGGTCAAAGATCACTGACGGGTAGGAAGCACAACCTGCTTTTGTTCCAGGACACGTAAACTGATCAAAGCTTAAGGAGGGCTCATTCCTTAACTTGAAGTCAAAAGATAAAATGTAAAGTTTATTGTGGCAAAAACAAGTAAAACAATCGATTTTGCAGAAAACTTATCATGTGCCTTGACTAAACTTTCGGCATGAATTGCATTGTAGGTAATTAAAAAATCTATTAATTCCAAGAAGTATAGGTCAATGGTGATTCTCATGTTAAATCTAATAAACAATTAATGAATTCTGCGCCTTAAGTATAACTAAAAACCGTAAATGGTGATCAAAGGTTAATTTTATCGAGACTTTTATTCCCAGCTGCTTTACATCTACTTTTTTTTTGGGGGGGGGCACAATGACTTAATAAGAAAATTTAATTTGCGTAGATAACCATTGACCTTAGTTGCTTTATTCCGAAAGTTAGTTTTTGAATGCATATAGAAATAGCCAGGTTCCTGTAATGATATATACAGGGTCGTGTCCAACGTATTGTATTTTGGAACCATCAGTGTAAATTGGCTTGGTTATTCATACCAGAAACTAACGACCGATAAACTTTGCAAAGTTCGCACGACAATGCGATATATATATATATATATATATATATATATATATATATATATATATATATATATATATATATATATATATATATATATATATATACATACATACATACAGAATTTCATATTGATTGCAGCAAGGATAACATTTAATGTAATGCTGAATCAATAAATGTGCATTATCGATTTAAATTTACATTCAAATCTTCAGGGCTTTCGGTACTGCATATCTTGTATAAAACAAATGGTTTCTTCCCCAGGAAATCTTGAATTATCATGGGACTTCCCTTTATTCCAAAATGCAGTTTGTGACTAGCTCTCCAGTCTGTCATGGTGTCATTGTGCTTATTGATGGACAGCACCTAATAAAGGAAAATTGACGACTTACTTCATTTCCTGCATAGTCATCATTACCGCTTTTATCTTGTTTAATCAACGGCAAGTGAATAACTGAATCCAAAGTCTTAGCTACTAAGACGCATCTTAGCAAGTTGTTACAATTATTTCCAGCCCACCTATTTACTACAGTGCTGTAGACAAATCGAACTTTTTAAGCAGTAACAGAAAACTCGTATATACATTTTAAATGGATTAAGATTTCTCGGAATTGCTGCAATTTTAAGCATTTATTCCAAAAGTAGTTAGCACCCTGGTGCGGCTGTAAACACGATTTGTGTTTTATAACGGGGTTGTTTCCTGACGTTAGCATGGCACATCTTTTATAACTGGATTGTCTCCAGAATTTCGTGTGTGGGTTTTTGTGCTAAAGATTTGTTTTGAATAAAAATGTCAACTTCGTTCTTTTTCTTTCCAAAAATGCAGTTTTTTTAACTGGACAGAGAAGTTGAAAGCTTCTACTTTCGACATGGTACTGCTACATCCCAAGATTTTGATTCGTCTTTTTAAAGTGATGCACGGGAAAATATTAGCACAAAGATGATGTGCATTAATACAGCTTGGATTGAAGAAAAACAAATCAGTTTATTTTTTTTCTTCATTGTAAGACACACGTGTATCAAAAGACTGATCATTTTATGTCTGTACACTTGTTCACTTTCAATTCTGCATAATAGGTTAGAGTTGACCAACTACCATTTACAGCTATCAAACTTTCTGGATGGCTCGCACTTGCAGAGGGGTAGAAAAGAAATATTGTTTTGAGGTCAGCAGGTCAAGGTTATTGTGGGGGAAACAAAAATGGGTTTTGTTGAATAAGTTTTGTTCTAAAGTAAGATCTACAGTTTGAGAATGATTTGAACCGAGGGTAACAAAGAAGCCTATAGATTAAAGGCTGTAAAAGTAGTAGGTCATGATCATATCAAATCTAATAAGAACATCACGCCATTGGTCCAATGCCGCAAGTCTTAACCAAAGGCTGAGATCATTAAGATTTCATGCTTAACCATGACCTATTAGTGCCTGCGTGGAGGACTCGTACACGCAGGGCATTATATCATGTGACATTATTGGTTATCTTTTTCAGAATTTTTTCTAATGTGTTTTCGAGAACTCTGTGAAGACATCGCACTCTTTTTTTCAGGTGCACATCCATACTCAGCCATTGATTGAACCAGTAGCTTGTACATCTGTAATAAATGGCCAACTCTGTTGCTAGACATTTTCAGTCAATCACTGCATCAGGGTCCAAAAGTAAACTAGAAATCACCGTATCCTGCAGGTAAATAGAAAAGAATGGTTATTGATGACGCGTATGCTTCATCACTAAATGTGCTTTTATTTTTAGGTCTGGTACCCTGAGAGTAGTCCAAATATTATTAAATTAATGCACACGACTCCAAGGAGAAAGTCACGTAGACCAACTTCTTGGCTAAATAGGTGTTTTTCTTGTCCCATTAGGTTATCAAAAACAAACAAAAATAATAAAAATTTGACAGCAAAATAGTTTTCATGATAATGTACATTGCTTAAGCTACTATAAATGTAACAGTATACATCTTGGATACGGATGTCATTATACATCATGGACACTGATGTCATTATACATCTTGGACACTGATAACCTAGTAATTGTATTTTGAGATTTAATGCCACCACATAGCCAGGTAATTGTATTTTTAAACTTAAGATAGCCAGATAACCAAGCAATTGTTTTGAGACAAAAGGTCGACAGATAACAAATTGTAGTTTGAGAGTTAAGGTCGCCAGAAAACAAATTGTAGTCTGAGAGTTAAGGTCGCCAGATAACCAAGTAATTATATTATGAGAATTAAAGTCGCCGGATAACTAATTGTTTCGCGACATACGGTCGCCAGATAAATAAATGTATTTTGAGAGTTGAGGTTGCCAGATAACCAAGTAGGTGAATTTTGAGAAGTAAGATCACTAGATAACTGAGTAGATGTATTTATATTCCATCGATAGTTTTGTCATTAAACTTGTCCTTTTTTGTTGTTGAGGTTATTCATGTGTTCACATAACTTCCTCTATGTTCATATCCCACTACTAATTTTAAAATCGAAAAACATCAAGGATATACAAAATGGGAAAGATATTTCATTAAAGGGCATATTTATTTCCTATCTCGGAAACGAAAGTAGTCATAGAGGTAATACAACCACATTGGTGATACAAATTGTATCGTCTCCGATGATATTAATTTTTCATGACACTAGTAAATTCCAGTATCCCTTCATCAGATATGTAATAAAAAGAAATATCTATAGAGACTAGTCTAGCAGAGCACGTACCATAAGTCACTGATATGCAATAATTTATAGTAAATGTGAGTGGTAGATGGGTAAGGAGTTTTCTATTTAAGATCTTTTGAGTATTTTGTGTTATAAAGAATGAATGACAACCGTTTGCTCTGAAGACCATTTCTTGTATTACTCAGGAAAAGGCAATGCATTTGTCACTTATGTCCATGGCACATTTTTACATTACAACTTGTATTATTTTGGTACTATGTTATACTTAATGGTTAAATGTGTAATCTATGTTTAGGTTTTGATCACAAATATTGGAAGGTATATTTCAACTGGTGTCATCTTTAAATAAATATAATAAGCTCAATGTTTCAATCTGTGATCACAGCGCAATAATTTTGAAATAATTTTTTTGTGTATTTAATGACTCGAAATTAGTGATAAACAGTTTATACTCGGTTTTTAAGTTGTTGAATTGAATAGAAAATATATTCATGTACACAAATTGTTCTGGCAGAGGCTAACACACACCCCCGATTCCACTTGCCTTTCAGTACAAAAAATTACCTGTTTATTATTGTATTTTTTTCTGTTTTCGGTGACTTCTGGTGCATGATTATCTAATTTTTATATTTTTATTCATGGCTGCAATGTGTACAGACTATCTTTGATTTGATTTGCATATGTGACTTAAATCTGTCAAGATCATAATATTGTAGATGATCAATAAATAGATGTTTACGTATATGTTAACACTTATTTGTAATAATCTTTAACACGAAAGGTAAACAACGCTTACGGCTTTAATTTCTCAGTAGCTGATGGGGTTTCCACGTTTCTGGAATTTTGTAACTTCCCATTGGCTGGGCTAGGTCACAAGGGTTCTACTGCGAAATGCAGTCGCAATATACGGTGTATATAAGGAGAGAATTAAGAAAATTTAGTCCGATTTTTTTAGTCATTCACATGTCTTCTGTTCCTGTCGAAAACGTCTGCAGACGTGTTTCGTCTTGTACTTTGATATTATTTGAGAGAAGCATTTCTTTGGACTGTCTAGTAGAAATAAAAAGTGCTCATTATTCGGACTATAATATTATTCTGGAACTGTTATAAATTTTTCGAAAGGAATTATGGACAACGCCAACTTGACATCGTCACGATTCTTGGAGGGAGGGGGGCCAGTGCATTTCCGCTATGGAAATTTTTAAGGAGCTTGTCATATTCATAGACCTTTATAAAGATTAATTTAGATTCTTTTCATAACAATGTAAGTTCCTCTCACATTTTATATAATAACTTTGATAGTATAATTTGTACGTTTTACACATTTTGTAGTGCTTGCTTTTTTTCTCTGTGACAAGAGTCATTAGAACGAAAGTAATGTGAAAACTTGAAATAAAAAAATGGATGTACAGGAATGAATTTAAATTGCCTTATCCACTTTAGATTCACAAAAAAATGCCACAAAGCAAAGACAAACCGTATTTTCTCGCTAAGAAGACTAGTCCAATTGCAAATTGAACATATACAGAGCTGCTGTGGGAGTGGGATAACGCTCCGACAGATCTGGCTCTGTGCAGTTAGGAGTAATCAGTATAACAAACTACATAGAACTTGATCTTCAGGTGCATTATGCTATGGCAGATCAGGAACTTAGTTGTTTGCAGTTTGACCTGACTTGTAAGCGAGCAAACACGGCAATTTGCGCTATTATCTTGCACTGACAGCAAAGTTTTCAAGGAGGCAGAAGTATTAATGCTCTTGTTCTGATGTCCATGAAGCATCCGTAGCTCAAGTAACCATGCATTACCATTATTGCGACAGAAGGTTGTTCTTTTAAGTAGATCTATGATTTCTAGTCCAGGCTATACAAAGGCTAAACTCTTTTCACACTGCAGTTCTACTTTATTCTGTTGTCCACGATTTTCCACGAGTCATCTGAACTGTCTGCAAAAGCAGATCTGCTGATGACATAAGTATCAATCTAAAATTTCTTGCGTTTAACATGGCATAATTTTGATTTTCTGCCATCTTATGAAATCTTTCTGCAGATGGAAGTAATGTAGTGTCACAGGGTTAAAAAAGGTATGTGGAAACGTTTGAGTACAGTATTGCCTTATCAACATTCAATATACTGCGTACACTCGCTTATAAGTCTGGTCAAGCTGCAAACTGCATAGTGCCCGATATAGATCCCATAATACACTGGGAGATATGGGTTTATAAAGTTTGTTAGTAGTAATTAGCAGAATAAAGTTAGATCCTGATCAGCTCCTGTTTATGAAAGGGTAAACAATGATTTTCGTTGTTTGCAGTCGCACCAGATTAATAAGCGAGTACTTGCGGCATTGGTGTTGATGCACGATGAAAGGGACTTGATTAATGTAAAAAATAAGTCTCTATTTTGTGATTTTGTTTTTTGGTGTAGGTTTGTGTGTGGGAGCAATTTTCTTCATGCTTGTATTTAATGTTTTGATAGTTTTTTTTCTCGTAGGCATCTAAAAGACCGATCTGAATTTTCCAAATGTAATCCCACGTGCGCTCTGAGCATATATGACAGGAACACGGTTTTATTCTATGATGTAAGTACGAGTAATCTGATCTATTTTTTTTTGTTGATCTTTTTTTGGCTTTGCAAAAAATGAAATTGGTGTCAGTACATATTAAATGTTTGAAAATGTTAGAGATAAAGGACTATCTGTCTTCATTTTGATAGTTCATTGGAAAAACATTTAAATCAATGGTTTCTAGCAATACATAAAGATCTAAACAAATTGTACCCAAATCACAAATAAATTCAAAGAATGCTTAATGTATCTCACTATGCTTTCTAGTAAGGTTATGAAATTACAGAATACTTCTATCAGCCTCATTGTACTTTCTGATAGTCTCAATTTGCAGAATGCTTGCATAGGTCTTATTGTCCGTCCTGATAACGATTCTCAATTTCCAAAATTATACTGGTTTAATTGTACTTTCTAATAAAGTCGCTAAATTTGCAGAATGATTATATCTGTGTCATTGTTCTTTATCATCGTACTTCATGATAAAGTCGTTCAATTTACACAATTTATATTAGTTTCATTGTATGTTGCCATAAATTCTCTTGTCTACAAACGGCAATTAAAAGTAACTTGTCTATTTTTGTTCTTTTGAAGAACACACATTCCATGTTAGGAAATAAAGGTTCAAAAGTATCATTAATATAAACTGAAAACCATCTCACATATAATTTTGCATTTAATATAAGATTTTGTTATCCTCTTGAGATGCATTCAGGAGTTACCTTGGCTTTAATTTCATCCTCATTAAGCATCCAGCTACATTTTGTCACCATTCTTATGATTCGTGTGAATAACGTTAAGGCCATACGCTGCATTCTGCTTTACAATACTGTTACCTTTTAAATAGACACCCATTTTGTAGGGAAGGACTGTTTTGCTATGTTAATACAAAGTTCTTTTGACTAATAGCTTTTTTTTTCAATTTTTGTCTTTACAATAGTTTATTATACCGTACATTTTTTTTCCAACCTTTGTTGTAAACCATACTTTTGCAGATTGGAAGAACAGAGACGATAGTAGACTCAGCCGATCCAGATTTTGTTTACAAATTTGTATTGGACTACTACTTTCAAGAATCTCAAAAGATTAGATTTGAAATGTAAGTTTCCTTGATAAAGAATGGTTGCATTTTTCATTTGTCACAAATTTTTAATATCCTTAGTTTTGACAGTGTGGCACTGCGTGGAACTCTGTGCATGCGTGTATCAGTCTGACCTTAGTGTGTAATGCTTATTTCAGTGTAAACACGTTAAGATAAGCTTGCAGCGTGGGAGTATCTTGCTAAGTCCACACTGAAATCAATTTGTAGTAGCAATTTTTCCAGCAAAAAGTTTTGTTTTTACTTAACAGTAGTTATTTATTCGCAAGAGATTGCTCTGTAGTGATCTTACTGTGAAGCTTTGTCCCACAAGATATGTTTGCAAGTTGTTTTACACAGTATCATCAGGCCTGCGACATGTTAAAAATGCAAACGCCATTCATAGAAGCAATGGCCTCAGAATGACAGTGGCGTAAAGAGCTCACCGTTACGAATCACTGCTATCTCAATACTGTCTACATGGGTTCGAATTTGATTCGGCCAGTGTGGGTATGTGAGAACGCTTGTCAGCAGCTTCTCGTGGGTCGATGGTTCTTTCCGGGTTTTCCAGGTTCTTCCTCCGCCATTTATACTGGCCGCTATGTTTATAGTCTATCCTGTGCTGGAAGAAAGCAGTAAACCCTACAACAGCAACATCACAGAAGCTGCAATCCAGTGATATTATTTAGCTGAATCTATCTGAGCAGATCCTCGACACAATGATTGACATAGAATTATTTAAACATCCGTCTGTTTATAAATTCAACAGTCGGTGTTAAAGCATTATTATTTTAAGGTCAAGGTCACATCAAAACGGCTATCCATTTTGGTGGAACAAACCTATTATGGGTGTATTTGCGTTCTATATGCTTTTGCGCTCAGCAGAAGATTGATTTAGGTTTTAATTTACACTCAAAATAACTTGACTGAATGAGAGGAATAAACGCATATACTATAGCAACTTGTGCGTAACTGACAGTCGCCAAAAAGAAAGTTATTTCATAGACAATTTATTTTTTAAACCTTTAGGTATGGCACTGAAATCTTATGCTCTCGGCAGAAAATTTATTTAGCTTTTTAAATATTACCAAATATGCGCAATTTATTGCAGATGAAGAAATTAATTAAAAGAGGCAACGGAGATGTTGCTACAAATTTTACTTTCGGTGTCACACCCGCCTCTTGGATTCGTTAGTCACATAATATAATCCTTTACGCACAAATCTAAAAGAAAATATTAATGATTGGAGCCATTTTTTATTGTTAAATATGGATACTTTAATATATTCCAAAACAATTTCGAGATGCAGTAAGAAGACGTGCATTCTTGCGTAGACTCGTAATACTGACGCTCCGACATTGTTATTGCTAACCAAAGCAGAGTCACGTGATGCTACAAAGGTATCCTGATAACAAAATCCCGGCGCTGAGTTGCCAATCTGTCTCTTGTCATATTAGCCTAGTGAGTATGGGTGCCATTAGAAGTTTTCTAATGGTGTCTAATTTAAAATGGGAACGCTATTGCATCCATCATGGATATCCCAGTGGCTAATTTGAAAATCTTGTCCATGAAGAACGTGGCTTGAACATTGAGTAGTTGAAATTCTCGAATTTCTAAAATTTTATGTTTGGATAGTAGATCATCAGTCCCTTTCATGACTTTTTTGTTGACCCGGATTTAGCAGATGTTCGACATGAGTCTTTTGGTATGCATGTATAAATCTACCCACAAATTGGTCCATCCAACAATAGGAACAATGCAGACCTGTTATGAAGTATTTTTTTTTAAACCTTGACGCAAAGTTGGCTACATTTTAGCTAACAGATGGGTTCAACAAAATTGGGAACTCTTGCAAAGTACTGTGATTTAATTTAATAAGCTAATTAATAGTAGTAGCCTGAATCGTTATTAGCTCAGTTTTACTTGAATAAGACAGAAGACTCGGTGAATTTAAAATCGCTTTCTACTGAAATAAATATTTTAACAAGAATCATTTTCTGATAATTCAAGTTAAACCTTGCCAGTTTCAATCTTCTACAAAAATGATAATTTCTAATTTAGAAATTGTCTGTACAGTGAAAATTTCAATCAAATTATTCAGTTAAATGGAGAGGTCATGACACTGTGTGATTCTACATTAATTTCTTAATGTGCATTTTTATTTGGATTTTACTAAACTATACTTAGACTTCTTTCATTTTTTAATCAATTTCTTTTATTTTCATAAGCATGCTACATGTTATGACAATGTAACTAAAGCATGCATAAAATACAACTATATACGCAAATAAAGAAAATCTTCTACAGAAGACTTAAACGTAAATCCAGTAAAAAAACATATTTTAAATTAAACGTGAGAATTAAAATGTGTAATAATTAAGAATTAATCTACCTCAAGGAATTGCACATTTGAAGTTAGTTCTATTTGTACTCGATACATTTAAAACTTTCATGCAAATGGAAATTAAAGATCCAAAGATAAAATTTTTCTTATTTATGAATAAATTGGAACACCTAGTCTATTGCTGTTGTTTAACTATACATTGCTGTGAAGTTTTCTTTTTGTTCAGTGAGTACTTTTATATTGAGAATAAAATAAAGGCTAATTAGTTCTACTTAATTCAGTCATTTACACAAGCGGGAGATTTTAGCACAGGACCTAGGGTAAACTAGCCTTTCTAATTGTGTGATCTGATTAGTTTGTCAATGCAGGGCTTTTGATTTATCGTCAAGACACTAATTTTGGACATTAATAAGTACCGATAGCAGTTTATTTTAAACTTTGTAATGATAAATGTCGAATCAGTGTTACACAAGATTTGTACAAGACTTTTAATTTGAAATTTGGATGAATCAAGAAACCATAATGGAAAGTAATGGAGTAAAGAAATGGCAGTCTTGTGAACATCCTATGTTGCCACCGATGGTGAGTCCGATTTGGTGATTTGGACCATTAATTAGTGTTAGCCTATCGGAAGAAATTGTTTTATGCAACTTAATTGGATTATGCAACTTAATTGGACTACTGTCACGCCCTTTTAATTTTATTTTTTTTGTATAATTGCGTACGCAGAGTTGCCTGTGGCTGAATACGAGTTGCATTTGAAAATCGGGATCATTCGGAACACTGTAGCTGAAGATTTTCCAGTCACCAAAAAGACTTTTTACCAATAACAATTACCACCTATGGTGATCAATTTTAATTAGAAATTTAAGCAAACACTTATTGGAATCTAAAATTTAGGATGAAATTGTATCACCATCTAAATTGTTACCTTTTTTCAAGGATGTATTCACCACGAACACAATCTTGCTCCTACTACAGGAGAAAACCATTATCTTGTCATCCCCTGCATTTTAAGAACATTAATTTTCAAGTTAAGGTAAGATTATGAATAAAATCATGCAACTAGCATCAGTTTGTGTTTCTCGGCAAACTTGGTTTCTTGGATAACTTAAGACATGCCAATACTATTACATAAAGACATACATGTATAAATGTAATCTCGGCAAACTTGGTTTCTTAGATAACTTAAGACATACAAATACTGTTACATAAAGACATACATGTATAAATGTAAGTAAAGAACATATTGTGATCTCTTCAGGTTTGTCACATAAATTTGTGATAACTGACAGCGTTTCAGATATCCTTTACTTATTCTAGTTCCCAGAAAAGTTTGTCAAAATACACTTTAGAGTCCTGGAAAAGCAATACATTACGGAATATATTATTTTGAATGAACCTGAAGCATACAAGAGAACTGAACTACTTGAACATAACATGACAAGCGAAGAATAATTTAAAAAGAGTGAACTTCTCCAGGGGACATACATTTTCAAGGCTAGAAGATATCTTGCTGAGCAAAAATGAGTGTACCAGACAATTTCTCAAAAGGTCCTCAGTCTGTCAGATAATATCCTGAAACCAGGCATGTGTTTACAAGTTTACGAAAATCAGAACACATTGTTGAATGCCATTTTAGAAAGTAGATTGACAGTAAGCACATCAAACAGTAGACATTCAAGGTGATTGTCTCCCTATTTTGATTCCAAGGTATGAATCAATAGACCCTACAACCATCAACACACAATTTATATTTCCATTCAGGACCACATGACATTATCATATTTGTGAAGATAGTGAGTCATATTGGTCTACGAATTGCAACCATTAAAGAAATAAATTGGAAAGTTAATTTTTGTTTCTGAACACTTTGTTCAGCACTAGCAACACTGGTAATTGGGACCACTCTATCCTTGCTTAGGAAGTAATAACTAGTTATTACCAGTATAAAATATCGTCAGTCCTATTAGTTGATGCAGTTTTATTAAAAAGTTCAATGAAGTAGTTTTTAAAGAAAGATGTTGAGTCAGTTTTTAAACCTTTTTATTTTACACTTAATCTTTTTTTCAGCTATGATGTTAACCGCCCTGGAGAGAGATTAAAAAAACAGGTATGTCTTAATGAATATGCTTTCTGATTAAGATTTTCCATTTTTATATCTAACAAACCAGTCTAGCCAAGTGCCTCTAAGTAGTATTAAAATTCTTTCTTATTTTACAAACCTGACTAGCTGTAAACTGCGCTTCCAAGTAGAATGTAAAGTTCTTCAATTGTTTACAAAACCAAACAAAGCGAAATGGACTGTCAAGTAGTACGACCCGGACTTTACATTTTGGAAACCAGGGTAGCTTGTAAAAGTGCTTCCAGGTAGTACATTAGGTGGCGCTCACCAGTTATTATGTACTTTTGAGAGAGTGATGTATGTAAGGTGAAGTTGTTTGCATTTTAAACGTGCATAGTGGAGAGAATGTTGGCATACCTTTTTCATGTAATGTGGCTGAAATTTCTTTGGATATTGTACTTGGAAATTTTTAATGATCTTAGGACACTGCTAACTAAAATGACTGCTTCCTTATGCTCCAAAAATCAACATGAATTTGTCTAAAGAACACTATTCTTGGCAGCTATTAAAACATAGAAAATGAATTTTGCCAAACTAGACAATACCAGCTTCTAAAAGTACAATGAATGAATTGCCAAATACATAAAATGTATAAAAAAAGTTATTGGCTCTATTTTTTACAATTTACCTCTGAAGTTCGAGAAGTGAAAATGAGCTAGGAGAGCTAGTACTTTTTTGAAAGGTGCACATCTGGAGTAAGGCCAAGCTGTATACTCTATAACCCATATTACACCCATCAAGCATACATCAAAATAAAGGGAATTATAGGTTTTTTGAACAATACCTAAGATATACAAAGTCTCTTTTAAATAGCCAGTATAACTAGTGAGGAAATCCGGAGAAAATCTTTTTCTTAAAAATTCTAACCCTATGCTAAATACGAAAATGTAGAGCGTCACCTTAAGTACTTTCTTCATGTTTTACAGACTAGATTAGTCAGTGAAATGTACTTAATTACATCTAAGGTCCTGCTTTTGTATTTCACAAATCAGACTATCCTACGAAATGTGCTTTCGTGTCACGCCATGGCAACTTTGACAGCTGTGTAATAATAGTTTGCATCTATCATTTGCATTGCTATCTACGTGTCCAGACTTTTTAACAGCATACATCATTGACCGTTAGGGATATATTTTTTACTTTGCATAAAATCGTCTACCGTCTGAATAATGGTTTTCAAGTCATCTCATTTCTGCTTCTTAATTCAGATTTTAGAAATTGTTTTATATTCATGACCACAGCAGTAAGCAGTATATGCAGTCTTCTCGTGGTGTTTGATACATAGCAAAGCCTTGTGTAAACGTGTGAATTAAGTTCTAATTTAATGATCTTTTTGTGTACACATCTAGGTTTATAGGAGCAAAATGGTCATTAAATTTGTTCTATATTCAAATATTTTAGGGTTTTCTTGGGAAGATGGAGTGTACATTAGGAGAGATAATGAGCTGCGGAGGGAAATTGGAATGCTCACTCGAGTAAGTGAAAATGCCAGTTTTAGTGTGATTAAAACACAAAATATATTGTAGAAATATTGGCATGAATAGAACAAGACATATCTACATGAGCGTGTCGGCCTCTTTATGTTTAGCAAGATGAAATTTATTGAAAACTAATTCAGGGAAAGAATTATACATTATTAATACTAGTACTACTTCTACCACTTCATTGCATACTTAATCTTGTTCTTTAACAGAAGTTCTAAAGATTTAAGACGTCACTCGGCTCATTTTCCCCACTTTTAACGTTACCCATCTCAGTAAGAAAAGGCTTATCTTGGAAATGTCAGTAAGATAATAGAATGGTAGTTTTGGATAAATATGGCAGTCACTTTCGCATCTATGCCAACGTCTCTGCACATCCATGCCAATGTCCATCTATGCATCCATGTCAGTATCCATCTGTACTTCCATCAATGTCCATCGGTATATCCATGCCAATGTCTATCTGTATATCCAATCAATGTCCATCTGTACATCCATGCCAATGTCCATCTATGCATCCATGTCAGTATCCATCTGTACATCCATCAATGTCCATCTGTACATTCATGTCAATGTCGATCTGTATATCCATGCCAATGTCCATCTGCACATCCATGTCAATGTCCATCTGGACATCCATCAATGTCCATCTGTACATCCATGTCAATGTCCATCTGTACATCCATGCCGATGTCCATCTGTATATCTATGCCAATGTCCATCTGTATATCTATGCCAATGTCCATCTGTATATTTATGCCAATGTCCATCTGTATATCCATGCCAATGTCCATCGGTATAAGTAGTATTAGAAAACCAGGTTTTCAACTCACTTTGTTTTTTTACCCTCCAAACAAGTATAAATTATAGTCCTAAATTATCCCCCACCCCACCCCCTTTTATTTCCAAAATAAAACAGGGTTTTGACTCACCCTCCCCACTTCTTTTTTTTCCCCCTACTACTACCTGTAAACAGGTATTTTGTAACCGAACAAAACAACAGGTGTTGGAATGTGATAAGCTCTTTACACAGAGATGACTAATTTGTTAGAACAGCGCATGTGTGGAATACAATTATTCTAAAGACGGCAAATGGGTTTTACCACAAGATAACAGGATGAAAATTAAACTGTGCATTAGAACGTTTCAGTTAACAAGGTGGAAATTAAACTAGCATTAGAATGAAAATGATATTATTTTAGTTATATTATATCTTAAGTTTAGATAAAATTTTATGTTACTCATATTTTTTATGATATTTTTTTTCATACTTGCTAACCCTCATTGGTAGAATGTCTGTTAACATATTGTCAATAATACGAAATTCACGTAATAAATCATCCATATTATATTTAACTCCTCGTAGGTAAGACCGGATGTGATCAAGTAGTTTCTTGTAAGTTTTAATTGATGTTAAACAACCGTGCTTCTTTATCAAAAGTCTTGGTTCTACTTTTTTACACACCGCTGTAAGTGAAACACCAATAGCGGATATGATTAACAAAAAGGGATTTAATGATACCCCACTTGAAATTATACCAGAACTAGTCATTAACAAGGGTAGATAAGATATTACTCGAAGGATCTTGTTGTAGTATTTGTAACATTTTTTCACACACCAAAGTTTTCTATGATAATATTTATAATATTGTATTAATGCGTCCACATCCTGTTCTGAAATATCTTTTGAAATATGATTGAAATCAACTATACTTCTTTTCATTATAATATTAGTTCACATAGTCCTATGTTTGGTTAATCCATAATAAGAGCTGGTTGTTCAGCTATAAATTCCAAACACCAGAGAAAAATTATTAATTTTAAAGTTTTATCAACTGGTTCAAGTACTTAATCATCCTAATGCATAGGTATCTAATTAAGTGAGAAAGTTGCAGAATCAGTCTGCAAGATTATAGCATAAAACTGGCTCTCACCTTACAACTGGCAACTTCTTCAGCTCTCACTAAAAGGGAAATCAATTCGTTGAAATCAAATAAAATAAGAATGTATGCATAGTAGTACACAGTACACAAGTACGTAAATTCAATATTTTACTATACAAGTGTCAAAGCCAAGTTTCAGGCAGGCATAAATATTCTGTTCACTCAGACCTAATCCAATCTTAAATTAAGTTTCTAAGAGGGAGACAGAAGTGAGACTGACAGTGCAGTCGGAGTCGACAGTGTAGTCGACGTTGAATGAGGGATAGAAGGTAGTAGTGAAGGAAAACAGTCGGGAGGAGGAAATAGAGAAGAAGGAGAAGGAACTTGGGGAGTCAGGCAAGAAGAGTTAGGAGATAGAGAAGGAATTAGGAGATAGAGAAGGATACACAGATGAGTAGGACACAAAGACATGTGGAAATCTCTCACACTATGAATCAAATGATGTGATAGGTTAGAAGGGGTTGATTGGAAGACGTGTATTTGGGAAATTCAAATTATTGATCTTTTAATTGTTAATAAATTATTATTGAACTTTCTTTTTTTGTATCTTTAATCATTTAACCGTCTTGATTGCTGACGGGCTCGGAGCTGGATGTGACACTAAATCAACTTCCAACCAAAATCTAGTCTGGGTGGGACTTGTACAATAATTTAAATAAATATTGGAAGCACCCCACCCCAATTTTCCACAACCAAAGCATCTCAGAGGGATGACCCCTTTACACTTTTATGTGAAAGAGCCATTTTCTAATTTTTACTCAGTGTAGTTCCAAGCATCAGTTGAATGAATGAATGAATGAATATATATATATATATATATATATATATATATATATATATATATATATATATATATATATATATATATATATATATATATATATATATATATATATATATATATATATATCAGTACAATGTTATGTTTCTTACCGATCATAATCGCCATCGCACAATAATTTTACTGGAATAGAAAATGGGGCCCATATTGGTTGTTGTTGTTGTTGTTTTGCTTAACGCCATTTTTCAGCACACGATAGGCTATTCATGGCGGCCAGTATTAATGGTGGAGGAAGAAACCGGGAAATCACCGGAAAGAACCACCGACCCACGAGAAGCTACTGGCAAGCTTTCTCACATATCTACATTAGCCGAATCCTAGACTCGAACACACGCAGACAGAGGTGAGATGGCAGTGATCCGTAACGGACAGCGCTTTAGACCACTCGGCCACTCGGGGCCCCTGATTTGCAAGGTAGTGTTAGCTTTCCTAAGGTATTATGATTAAGTATTTCGAAAAAACAACGTCGTTGACTAAAACAAATGGTTTATACTGAACATTACAAATGTTTTGCTTCTTTCAGATAATATATTAATACACCATAAAATTACGTCTGCAGATTTCATGTTATAACAAGAACACAAGAATAAAGGACATCAAAATTAGGAAAGAAATCTAATTTCTCAGTTCTCTCCATATATACACCTTCAGGAGCCTATTACGACTACATATAGCAATATTCCCAATGTCCCAGATCTTCCTTCTCAATCTAATATTTCAAAATAATCGTTAATTTATAACAAAGCAATAATACTAAATTGTGCATTTTTATTTAACACTCTTAAACATATTTCTCCATTATCACATTTGGTACACTAAATATTTCTCGCATTGTGGTTGTTGGTGACTAAGACCTTCAGTTGAGAATTTAGATGCATGATTATACTAAAACCCTTCTGGAACATAGTTTCGTTCACAAATTTCGATTTCAATTTTATTTTCTCAGATCATTAATGCATTTAAGAAAATCACAAAGAAAGGCTACAAGAACTCTGGAGAGATATGTCAAAAAGATATGAGTGCTTGTATATAAGATCTTCAAATTGTATTTTCTATTTTTATTAACAATAATTATGCTCATAAAATTGGGTGTACTATGACAAACTTTCATGACTATTCTTTAACTACTGTCAATGTGCTTTTGGTTATCGTTTACTTATAGAGTGATTTTTACAAATTTTATTGTTCGAGAGAGAGAGAGAGAGAGAGAGAGAGAGAGAGAGAGAGAGAGAGAGAGAGAGAGAGAGAGAGAGAGAGAGAGAGAGAGAGAGAGAGAGAGATGTGTATATATATATATATATATATATATATATATATATATATATATATATATATATATATATGTGTGTGTATGTAGGTAGGGTGTGGATCGATGGCCTTTGGTGAATTCACAACATCCATTTCATCCATTTTTTAAATGATTAAGTCTCCTACACTCTGTAAGAAAAGACTAATTTGAATTTTGCGATTGGTTTTGTTTGTTCCTGACGTTCTTGTTCGTTTTTTTCCCAATAGTATATTATCCATATTGATCGCTTCCAAACTCTGAATTTCAATCAAAACTTATGACCCATCAGTGCAGTTAGCATCTAATTTGTCTTGCAAACACTGTCCAGTGTGTGTGTGTGTGTGTGTGTGTGTGTGTGTGTGTGTGTGTGTGTGTAAGTGCGCGTTTCGGACTGAACATCATCCACTAATCAATTCTTAATATAAATACATCAAATACTGGATTGTTTTGAAACCATTCCTGCTATTATTCCTAGAAGAAATCTACATAAAATTCATATATCTAATATATGCTTATGAAGTAACCATAATATTCGATGAAGCTTACACTATTGGATATGTGCATTTTTGTATACATCCGAATTTTGAACATTTTGATATACAATATCTAATTGGTAAATACAAGGTTTACTATTTAGAATGTTATTTTACATTCATCTGAAGTTAGAATTCAAATTATCAATCTCTTTCGAATTCTCAAAATGATGTGTATATTCCAGTGTGTGTGTGTGTGTGTGTGTGTGTGTGTGTGTAATTACTCCAACAATAACTAAAATATTTTGCAAAAGTTTAAGCTGAGTTTAAAATATATTGCCATTTTCAAAGAATCTAATTAGTATACAGAATTAAAAGGATACATGTAGTCAATGTCATTTAATCATGGTTGCCAATCTCTTATTGTCATGAAATATTGGAATTCTGCAAATACCAATCCTTAAAAATCATCCGAGTTGTTGGCTTAATCAATACAGCTCGGAAATTCCCAATCGTACATACTGGGACATGAAGTTGCATTCATATTTGAAGTGTGTGCCATATTATCCCCTTAGACTTTGCATGTTTAAATATAATGCGAATCACGTCCACCACATTATGGAAAAATACAATTGTCATCTTTTGTTTTCAGTGCATTATACAGAGCTGTAAAATAGACATCCAGCCAAGTTTTCTTGACTATATACAAGGAGGGTGAGTTCTGATAATGGTTACATAATACTGAATAAAGTCTTTGTAACGGGCTGGATATATGGTTTAGTCGAGATATTAAGAAAAACGTGAAGCTCAGAGGACTGTCCCACAAATGATTATTAAATTACATGGATACTTGCATCACATTTTACAAACGTAAATATGGACATATTCCATTATTTTAAAAAAATTTAAAACGGATTCTTATATTGGCAGATTGTATAAAGTTGTTAAAAGGCGTTAATATATCCCATCGCATCTTTAAAATGTATGGTTGTATTGCATTATTTATCGTTCATTTTAAATTTGTTAACCAATAGATGTTCGGTAAATAAGGCCATTTAAGGTGAATTGTGGACGAGCTAGATGTTTTGGTGGTTTAAATAAGAGAAACATCAAGTGAGTATTTTCATGCTGGATCAACTTAAAAATGATAATCATAATTACATCTAGAAAATTATAATCATAACCATATCATTACATTAACATGTATATGCTTTTTTTAATTTTATTTTTGCTAGCAGCACTGAAATTAAATTCGCAGCAGCCATTGATTTCACGGATTCTAATGGTGACCCATATCTTCCGACATCACTACACTACAACCATCCTCACCAGAGTAGTTGGTATGTTAAAGTAATACGAGCTATAGGGGAGATAATCCAGGACTATGACACGTAAGTTGTTGTACGAAAAATTAGCTTAATTTTATGGATAAATTTGTTAATGAATTTTGTTTTTGAAAATGATTTTGTTTGTTAAATGTGTTGCTACAACAGAAAAACCGCATTATGACAAAAGATTTGGCACTTGAATTTATTGCATCTAAAGTTTTGAAATCTACAACACTTAGTACCCACAAACAGAAATTTCACTGTTGTAAAAGTATTATCAATTTGTATCCGATAGTCTTGGGCTATACACTCAAATTGTTGTAGTGATTATTTTCTAGTATTATTATTATATATAAAATATCTGAAACAAACAATGGTCATACATTTATTATGCAAAGATTTTAGAAAATTTTGCTGTAGTTGGTAATACCCTAGTGGCAATTTTTTGGATATTTTCATGTAAACTTTGATTACATAAAGTTAATTTTCCGTTGCTCAAAATGTTTATACTAGATTTTGCTGCTGTCAGATCATTAAAAAGACCACTCGACGGGTGTGTACTCTGCTTCCACTAGATTTTGTATGGGAAAGTTTTTTTTTTTCCTGTTACAAAACCAGCTTTCATGTATGACAAATGCATGCCCAAGTCCCTATTGTCTATAATGTAAGTTAGGAGACTGAAGTCCTGCCCAACTCTTCGGAAGATAGTTCCTCTTCTTCTTCTTGCCATGTTTCTTAAGACAGAATTGTCAGGTAATATATTTCCAGAGTAAATTGTTTCTTCAATAAAATGTACGCGATCTCAATGCTGGCATACAATCTTAAGCGGGCCTGAGGGGGGGGGTTTCAACCAATTTGCGTAGTCTACTATGACGATAAAGGCTATGCTCGCACGGCGCATCGTTTTGTCCAGAGTAAACTTGCGACGATCCGGATCCCACCAAGTGCATAAGCGTAGTTAAGCTTGCTCTATTAGTACCTGATGAATACGGTTTGGGTTTTAATCACTTCATCCAAAAGTAGACTAATGATATCCTTCATGGCCTTTCAATGCCGCAGATGATCTTTTACCACCAATGTTGAAAACCACACTAAAAATGTAGTGGTATCTTTTTTATTTGTGAGGGATGGATTTGCATAGTAACAGGCGTATACCTTAATGTTTCATGACCGGGTAAAGATTATCAAAGGAACCTGTTTACCTTTCCCAGAATTGATTTCTAAAGATCCATTACTGTAAAATAACTGAAGGTGTAAGTGATGTATGCATACGTTTCTAGTACATGCTCATCATAGAAATTCGTATTTTGACAGAGAAAAGCTATTCCCTGTATTTGGATTTGGTGCAATGCTTCCTGATGGAACTGTCTCTCATGAATTCCCATGTGTATGTATTATTTGTGTATTTTGTTATGTGTCCTTGAGGGCATTGTCCGTCTGGATCTTAGACTCTCTAATATTTTCTAATGAACATGAATTGTTCCCCTCAGTCTTGTGCCTTCGTTGCTCTCTCTCTCCATTTTTTAATCTGTACCTACTGGTTTATATTTCTCTTCTGGAAAGAGACTTCATGCATTGAAATCACATTATCTAAACCGATTTTAAACATTCAAGTCTAGTTTCATTGCCAGTATCTTAGTAATACTCGACACAGTTATGGCTCCTTTTAGACTTTACAACTGCAAAAAAACAGTTTTAAAATCGTGTTTATCTATTCTAGAAAGGCTGCAAGGATTTAAAAAAAATTCGATACACATAATTATATCATTAATTTTACAATCTGATTATCATCAGTTCCAGTCATCTGATAGGCTTAATGAAAAGAGTAAAGGAAACATAGACTGTACATAAAGTATTACACAAACATGGCGAAATTAAATCTTTAACAAATTAGGAACTAATGTGCACAATCAAGAGCATCTCGTTAATACAATGCTGACATTTACTTTTATTGGAAAACTTTATTTAATCCATATGAAGTGCATGAAAGGATTTGGTTTGATGTAGTTAAACGATACAATTTTTTTTTTACTATGGCTGGGTGGCGTTTAGTATTGTCATAAAAACATATAGAGATTTTATTTTATTCCTTCTTGTTTGCCCTTTATCTTTCACACAATGCAAGTCAAGTGTGCAGAAAGAATTTAAGAGAAAAATTAACCATACAAATGTTACACGTGAGGCGTGGTTCATATAAGTTTCAGTTAAAACATTCATCAACGCAATTCTCGGATAGCATAAAACTTGAATATTCACCTTATCAGATAGTTAATTTTAACTGTCCTCAAGAAACTGTTACCATTAATTTTGCAGAGATATATTGATTGTTAATTAAATAGAACTTGTATCGAGAAGATTCAATACAACATCTGTATTTCATATTTGACTATTGTACTTTCAGAATTTTAGTCCTAACAACCCATGCTGCCAAGGAATTCGAGGAATGTTGGATGCATATGACAAATGTCTTAGACACGTGCGGCTACATAAACCCACCAATTTATCACCTGTAATCAATCGTATAGCCAAGTACGTTTACAATATCAGTTGATGTCTCTTTGTTGCCTTGGTTGCTAGGATAAAACATGTCATATTTCCTGTCTGTTTAAAGCCAGATTATACAACTATCAAGAACTTAAAATGGCAGGTTCAAAACAAGATGGTACATTGTATACTTTGTTTACAAGCACGAAGCACTATCTGTATATCCTTTCAATACAAAAAAATTGTTGAATCGTGAATTTTGTAGTTACTCAATTGGCTCATCTTGAGCAGCAGAGAGGGTGAACAGACCACTTTGATAGAGGCCTTATTTTTGAAAACTAAAGGTTCCTACGAAAACTGAAAAACGAAGTTTTCGGCCTAATACTAAAAATTTCTCAAATTGACTTAATTATTTTTCGACCTTTTCATTTTTACGTGCTGGTCACACGCGTTGGTCGTTTACCCTCTCTGCTGCTATGGTTTTTATCCAAAAATTGTATCAAATCCGTTACTATATCTTGACCTCCGATCATGTAAATTTATTGTTACAAAACCAAAGGAGACAGCTTGTGCTTTTGAAAAGAAATTTTCAAAATTTGTTCATATCCATGTCCCCAGAACACCAAGTGTAATAAATATTTTGCAGCGTATGAATAAAATGTTACTTATTCCTGATCACTTTTGAAATTTGTGTATAACGCTGTGTAACATAAATAACGTCTGTATTTTTATGCCTGCCTCTGGAAAACATCCTAACTGGGTTGGATTGTTTGTCCAGCATGACATCATCGTATACTACGAGGTTATTAATACTTCCATCAAAATCATGTACAGATCATCAATATTGGTAATAAAGTCGATGACTTCACTGTTTACATTTAACATTTTTGCATTTTCATTAAAATCTTTAATTACTTAGTAACATCGTTGATCATCTATAATCATTTGATGGAATTTGGTAACGCTGGATGGTACTTTACTGGCTCTTGTTTTCGTGTCTCTGAAAAGTTAGTTATATCCATATAATATGAGTTTATATTGTGTTCGATGTAGAGCATCAATCCCAACCGTTGGATTGGCAACGATAACAACAAAAATTGAGACGCGCACTTACAGGCAATTATGCAAAATGTGGTACAAGCAAATACAAATTTATTAACGCGTCGCAAATAGCGAGTGGTGGTGATATTGCTGCTTTATTAGGAAAATTGCCAGGAGCTCCATGGGCTAAATACCCCGGTGAGAAACACCTTCAGAGATATAATTATTCTGGTCCTAGAATTCGTCTCAATATCAGACTCGATAACCAAGACCAGCCAAAACATGGAGAGATTCCAGTAAATAAGATTGATGAAGTGTGTCACATTTATGATGTCGCGTATAAAAGTCCAGATTTGCAACAGCGGCATCTCGCAGATGTAAAGCTGCTTCGTGCGTTAAATTATATACCTAATAAATCTCAGAAAAACTTGCTAGCTTCCTAGTAAAATCTGCTATGAAAGGTTATATAATGCTAGGGGCTGGTAATTAATCAACTGATAATAATTATAATCGAATCACTTTGTAAGTTTAAGTGTTCACACATCAGTATATCAATATGTCTGTTAAGAAATCTGTTACATTCTTATTATTTTGTAAATACACATAAAGCGTGCGGATTAGTTGCAACTTTTAATATAATAAATAGTGCCATCTCACAGAAGAATTATCGTTTATTTTGTCAATCAGCTTTCATGGGGTGAGGGCGTAAAAATATTGCCTGTATTTGGCCAATTTCTAGCGCATGAAGTTATTTTAAGAATCCGCTATGACTAAATCTATATCCTAGCAACGGTTGATCTACGCATAGTATTATTCACATTATGCATATTATATTTCTATATTAATTCTTGGAAACTTGAATGTAAAATTACATTTTGCACAGAAAATCGAACACTATAGTTTTATTAGGAAATCGACTACTGTGATTCTGTATGATAAATATTTTATTATATAGTTAACAAGCTCCGATAGCTCATTGCTAGTGCGTTGATACTCTCATGCTGGGGTACGTGGTTCGATACTCATAAAAGACCTTGTATGCGAAGGCAATTTTAGGACAAGATTTGTAATCTATTGGTGGCGCTAGCTACCCTGTCTTTCTGTCTGCACAACCAATCAACACGTGGTGGATTCACTTTTGTGAATCACACATTGGTTGATCAATGTGGTGGGTGGTGCAAACAGAAAGAAAAGGCTTCATATCATATCATCATATCATGTCATCATCGTCAGCAGCAGCAAAAATAATCAGCGAGGGGGGTGATATGAGGTCGTGACATTGCGACTTCTCTAAAGGGGTACCCCACACAAGGACCATTAAAAAAAAGAACACAATCGCAAAGTAAAAATAAACCAAATAAGATTACAGGTAACAAAGACCATCAGCCTTTGAGTTTCTAGAGTTACGGTTTCGGATAGCTAGGAATTCTCATATGGCAACAAACACAATTTGGTTGGTCTCTTAAATAAGACCTACACAAACGCAGACAACACTCCGAATCTCTAAATGTTTGCGTTTCGGATTTTTTAGAAATTGTCTTGGGGGTAAATGTCTAAAAAAAATTCTTGACCTCATTAGGTTTACCTGATAACTCGTGGAATGGTAGAACGAATATCTCTCCGCGCTGCTTTTTTTTTGTTTATTTTTATATTAAATATACATTTATTATATAATTAATTTTGAGAATGTCAATGCTATTGTTTCTGCGATTAAAAGTTACAACATAACGGTATAAATGTATCTTAACAATCTTAATGATGTAAAAAATGCTGTGATTTTAACTAATTACGACAACACCAAAACTAGAACAGGTTCACGCTATCAGCTGAGTATCAATTCATGAAATTTATTCAATAGGGATTGTTAAAGTCGCTGGCAACAGTCACGGATGAACAGGTAAAGTTATTTGTGCCTCTCTCAAATGCTATTGACAAAATTAAGTTAGAATTATCTCATGAAAAGGAACAGAAAAATTATGATCTTTCGTGTCAGACAATTAAGAGGGCATTGTGAAAATGACAGCGATAATGAGTGATGGACCAGTTACTGTGGTAATGGCTAAACAAAATCCTTGGAAAACATTTTCTGGCTAGTGTATATATATATATATATATATATATATATATATATATATATATATATATATATATGTATATATATATATATATATATGTATATGTGTATGTATATGTATATATGTATATGTGTATGTATATGTATATATGTATATGTGTATGTATATGTATATATGTATATGTGTATGTATATGTATATATGTATATGTGTATGTATATGTATATGTATATATGTGTATGTATATGTATATGTATATGTATATATGTGTATGTATATATGTATGTATATGTATATATGTGTATGTATATATGTATGTATATGTATATATGTGTATGTATATATGTATGTATATGTATATATGTGTATGTATATATGTATGTATATGTATATATGTGTATGTATATATGTATGTATATGTATATATGTGTATGTATATATGTATGTATATGTATATATGTGTATATATATATGTATATATGTGTACATATATATGTGTATATATATGTGTATATATATGTATATATGTGTATGTATATATGTATGTATATGTATATGTGTATATATATATTTTTATATTTTTATATATATATATATATATATATATATATATATATATATATATATATATATATATATATATATATATATATATATATATATATATATATATTAGTTTCCCCCTGTAAGTCTGAGTTCTGTTGTTTTGGCTTGTAAGTTTGATGTGTATTCTTGATAATAACGGATTATCTACACGCAAGTACACGGGGCTTATTGGCTCTGATACAATTAACCACCCTGTTGGATCCCGTGGGGTATATAATATGTACCCTTGTTGGGCCTGGCTAGACTTTAAAAGATCTATCTGAAAACTAATGTCCACAATATCGCATACAATATTGACTGCGATAGTTGTTATATTTACAATGCCCGGCAATTTTTGGCGCCCGGTACCAAGTGGGTTATTATCATGTTTTAGTATAACTTGTAGTGGGTCTATTTTTCTTCATGATTAAATTACTTCCGGATAATATTCTTCAATAATATCACTTAATGATTTCTTTATTTCAGCGCTTTTTAAATCTGGTATAATAAATGTTTGTAATTGTTCTTCTGCTATTTTGTAATGATTAAGAAATGATTAATTTATGGACTTGTGTAAATATGTTTACTAAAATCAGTTGCACTGTTTATAATACTTCAATTGGCGATGTATGAATCGAGTAACATCCCATTTATGTGTTTATTGACTCGATTATTTGCTCCTTTACACTATCATTATAATGTTGTGATAATGAAATAAGTAAATTTCATAAATCATTAAACGTTTTATTGTATTCAGGCTTAAGATCAGCTAAAAATTCTTCAAAAAGTTTTTCATCAACAATATCTATAGCACGCTTCGTCTTGGGGTCTCTGACTGCATTAAATGCTTTTTCCGTCACAATCGGTAAAGTAATATCTATCGTTGTTTGGAAATTCAAATCTTATATAACTCCATTGTTGTTTTCCTCGATATTCTGGATTTTTAATGAATTTTTTTCTTCACTTGTTTTATATTCATTTTTAGTTGGCTCTGAAATTCCAATATAAATAGGGGGAATATTAAGCCATCTTAACATGATCATATCAAGCTTTGATAAATGTCTACGAGGCAACCAGGAGAATTTATTTTAATCACCGCTAATAGTGTTGGTTCGTAAACAGTGATCGCTATTTTAATCTTTTCATGTAAAAGGTTTAATTCTGCGTTGGAGTTTGTCATTAATCTTCATCTATTTGATAAATGCCTGTTGAAATTCGAACACCTTGCCAATAAGGTTTTCCATCCGGTTCATTCTTATTCATAAATACGAGTTATTTGCTCGTAATCCATCGAATGGTTTCGACCTGATATTTGGCCAGCTATTATAAACGCGTAGTTGCGCTAAAGCAATTTTGCTCGCTGGAATTGCAGTTGGAAAATTAACGCTAAATTCAGGATTGGTCGAACTTACTGATATCATAGTAGGTTTTAATGGCGTCATATTAGTGACGATCTCTTGCAATAGTTCTCTTGACGCTGTCAAGAACTCAGACATTATTATTATTATCGTTATTTAATTCTCCATCTTTCTGCTTTGGTTATTGTCACTAGCAATTATGATTGCTTTTTCGTAGGTTTTCATTATCGTTATGAACTCATCAGATATTTTACCATCGCTTAGGTACTCTGAAAGATACGAGCATAATTTAGAGTAGGCGGCTGTTACTGTGTGCAATTTCATCATGTACACGCGTAATTTATCGCATGCGCATGTAGCTATTTTCTTAGCGATAAAACTGAGAATACATGCATGTTGTTGCCGTAGAAACTATAATCGTTACAACCGCAGGAGCCGTCATTGTTAACGTTGGTAATAATAATCCGGTTCTAGCAACAAAATCATAAACAGAGTAAACGACTATATCAATAACAACCATGCGTCTGCGATATTTTTTACTTTCACCTGTAATCGTCAATGACATTTTTAGTTGAGTCTGACACTTAACACGCTTGAACGTCAATGAGTAACCCTGTCATTTGATTCATTATACCATTATCTAGGTATTTGAGTAGCTTTAGTTACAAATTGCAGACACCACCGGTAATTAGCCTGGACCATACTTCTATCCAATGATTCCAGAGTAAATGTTTCTTGAGAATCTTTATCCAACATTACATATACAGTTCTAGAAAAATTATTAGGTTATGGAGCTGTGGTAATTCTAAATTCGACACCGCAAAACAAAGACAGCCTGTTCACACCAGTGACTTCCGCAGTGTGTTTGATGGTTTTATTTCGTTGTTAATATAGCTGACTCCGATGAAACAACGTACATAATGCTGATGATCTGCTTGAGAGGAATTTTAAATGCGACATCGTAGTATATTTATGCACGATTTTATGAGGCGGCGCTGTTGATTTTGATACAGCATCAAGTACATTAAGTACTTGTCAACCACATATTGGGGGATCCGTTATTTTTGTGTTGGTAGCGTTGAATACCAGATCGGAGTAATTTTATTGCTGACATAATGAAGAAATTCTTTTGGTGGCTCCAGCCTATCCAAATCGAAATAAACAATTCCACGCGGATGAATTGCATATGCCACCCAATGGCTGCCTGGTCCAGAGATTTATCAAGATTAGTAATACCAGTTTCTTGTTGCATTGCAACGGTAGGTAATTGATCACGCATAAGAACTCCTCTGAACTTTTTATATCTAGTTGCTTAGCTGCATCAAGTAAATCAACATTCGATAGTGGAACTATTGTAGGAATAATAATCAAACTGTTCCTAGTCTTAGACCTCTTCAGTGCCACGAAGGCGGGGTCCCTGGAAGTCTTAGAACCTTTCCGTTTTTTGGGCGGGGGGTTATACCTTGTCCGGTTGCTTTCTTTAACGCCATTCCAGCAGCGGTTTCAATAGCTGGGACTGCAGCGACTATTAATGCTGGTATAGCTGCGAGAAGTGGAAATATACCACCCGTCTCAGCAACGTCGCTGATAGCACTTGCAGAAAGATTAAGTCGTTCCCCAGTCTTTGATTGCTTGGCTTCATTGAAGTGATTATACTGACGTTCGGTCAACGATAGTTTTTTTTTTGACTACCTGCGATTTGTTCTCGCCGCAGTGATATTTTAACAGCACGATTAGTTTTTAATGATTATAGCTTTTTAATCTAATCAAGAGTCAGACTGACACTGTGATGATATGACATTATAATATTATGAGCGATCTAATTACATGTTTATTTACATATTTTCTACTGGGACATCAACGACTCTCATTCGTTCACCAGCACCTTCGAATAACATTGATTTTTCGCTGAGTATAACTGTGATTGCTCTATAATTAGGAATATCTACAGTATCTCTATTAACACGATCTCGAAAATGTATATCAACTACTGATTGTCGGGTTAAATATAAATGTTATAGTGAAAAGTAATAAATCGGATACAGCGTAGTAAAATCTAGCTGAGATATTTGAAACCAGTATCAATGTTTTGATCCCGCCCTATAAACGGCACAAGACATAAGACGGAACGTGCAACATGATTTTGACCGAAATTCAACAAAATAGCCTTGAATTTTTCTTAATGTCCATTTATCCTTAATAAAACCTCAAAAACACCAAAGTCATCAAATACCATAATACTATACGTTTGCGAGTTTACTTGTGCAGCATTTTGTAATGCAATAAATGTGCCTTGGTGCTGAAATACCTTTCTGAGAAGCTATTTGCCAGGTAAATAAACCGTTAATTGTACTTTGAACACTATCTGTTGATTTATCACCTTGACATATAAAATATAAGAACCGGTCTTTTTTCAGATATTGATAGACATTACTGACATCCACAAAAAAGTTTTGTAAGAATTACTTTACCAGCGTCACCAGCAGGTCGCCATATTGCATCATCGTCGGTTGCTTTTCATAAAATCAGAACTCTGTTTAGCTCCGAAAAGTTTTTGCAGATATTTCTACAGAATCCAAAGATATGTGACAGTGGAAACGCACACAAAAATCTTGCTTCCATCTTTCAACATCGCTCGACGTGATCTAAATCCTAAGTTGAAATCTGCATCTACATTAATAATCATACTTTCTACATTCGCATCGGCATTTCTAGCATTATTTCCAGGTCGTTCTTTTTCATATTGTTGATGCTCTGGATAATTAGAAGTATATTTTACAAGCATCAATGATGGACCAGCTGATCTTAATAATCATCGCTGTATCTTGCAAGACAAAGTATTGTCGTGGCAACGTCGACGTCTTTCTGAGTTGATTCAATATTTTTTCCGTCAATCATGTACGTAGCGCTGTCAAATAACGTCATGATACCATTATTAAAAGAACCAACACTGATATCGGCTGCATATTCAGTATTATCAGTTTCCAAAATTTCACTTCGACTTCAATAAATGCTTTAGCTGGTAAGAAATATCTATTTGTATCCTGAACCTGTAGTTCGATTCGTCCACGCTGATTTGGCTGTCGTGCGTCATAAGAATGTTGCTGATAATTGCGCACAGACTCATCTTTGAGAACTGGTGCATCCATGTTAAACGCTGGGTCAGATATACACTTGAATATCTTTTACACGAAAACCACATCCTGCTATCAGACTAGTGGTTACATTTTTCCCTTTGCCGACATTGGTACATCAGTCAACTCCGCTAGATTTTTTTCATTAGCGGCTTGATTTATTACTTTACTTACTCTTGCAGGCATCACTTCAGTGCTGGCCAATTTTACTGGTTGAGGTCGGACGGGTTGTGATCTGCGTATTAGTCGTGATAGTCTATTTTTGATTGCTGAGAATGCTTTGCTAGCAATATTACCAACAGTGCCTATTCCTTTTTCAAGAACAACATGAATAGTGTCATTCCTAGCTGCTTTGCAATCGGTATTGCTTTTAGAGCTATTCTTCTAAACAGACCCTGAACAATATCAGCTAGTCCATCTCCTTAGGTTGTTTTGTATACCGGTAATCGGTAGTTTATTACCCTGACCATGGTTGGTCCACGTTGAGTACCATGCACGATCAGTTTATTCTTAAGTGACTTTATCATTAATTGTATCTAATCACTGTGGTATTCATTGGCGATTTCATTAATGAGACCGACACACATTAATATCCATGATACCGCCTGTGAATAATCGTTTGCAAATATCAACTGCGTCATTAATGATTTCTGATTAATTATTACAAGCTCGTTTTCCTCCAATGAGAATTTTTAGTCGATCAACAACAGCAAGGACATTATTGGTGCAAGTAATAAGACCACTTCCTAGACCACTTCCAGTTGCACCGGGAGCGTCTTGAAGTTCTTCCTCTGCTATTCTAACTGGTTGTAGTGTTGATTGCAATCGTTTAATTGTTTCCTGTTGTTCTTGTTGTAGCTTTTGTTGTAGTCTTTGTGATCGTTGTTGTAATGGTAGTTTAGATTATTGTGGTAGTGGTGGTAGTACTCGTGGTGATCGTTGTGGTGATTGTAATAGTTTTTCGATATGCTTATACAGCCTCATCAAATTTGTTAAAATTAATATCTTCATTAGATCTGATTTCCGGAATATTAGCAGCGATGCGATATACAACCCTGATCCATTTATCAGAGCTTAGAGATTTAACATTTCTGGTTTTACATATGTCTTTTTCATAATATCCAAACGCATCGATAGCAAGTAATTGGTCTTTGTCCTTGATAGCAGCAATACCTCCAGGCGTACATTTGTCTATTACCTTAGTTCTGGTTCTTGTTGGTTGAGGAGGTTGAACGGGTGATAGTTGAGCTGCTTAAATATGGCCAACAATATCAACAGGTAATGTTTCAAGAGCTTTTTGTGTTGCCTCGGTTGCTGTAACAATTTTCTTTGTTCGAAAATCGGTTTAAATAAATCTGTACCTTCTGTAAATTCAACTTGAGATTCCTGGCGTGATTTTAGTTGTTGCTTAACAAAATCAAGGACAGGTAAATATTTTTAATTGCCTCTAGTCGTTCTAGAGCTAATCTAGCTGAATGAGGTTCTCCAATCATTTTTGATAATATTTATACGGGCTGTTTAATTAATAGCAGCAGAGAGGGTGAACGACTAACACATGTGAGGAATCACCATATGCCACTTTCGACTCTCCTGTCCTAGATGCAAGAAATTGCTCATTGGATTGGATACGCTAGCAGTTAGTTGGATACGCTAGCAGTTAGTTGTAATCAGTGGTTGGGCTAAACCTTTCCTTCTACTTTTGATTCCAAGAGGCATTCAGGAAACTGGGGAATAGAATTTTACAGCTGTTCTGGTATCACCATTTAGATAGAACAATTCATGATTAGACAAGGCTACGTCAGATTTATTGGCCACAATGGACCTGAATAGATCTAAATCACTCACCCTAGTTCCAAATGAACATTCATTTAAGTTGTCTCAAAGTTCGGATCCTTACAATCGTGATTTCTGAAGGCGCTGGCCAAAGTTTGCTGGGCGAACGAAGTGCCTGTCCTTTCAATGTATCCAAACTGTATCCAGTTCATATCAAATAGTTCCGTTTCATTGATGAACAAACTGGATTCGTAGCTAAAGACCGGTCACCGATTATCAAACGCTGGGTCTGTAAGCATTGTCCTGACGATATGTCGAGAGAGGCAGCGAGCAAAACACAATTCATATTCTCGGGATTTGAAATGTACGTCGATTTACGGAGTCCTAAAATCATTTTCTGACTGTTACGATAGGAAAAGATGTAATGCTTCAAGCCCTGTCATCGAGGGTTCAATCCGCTTTGCATATCCTGAATCATCTTAACACCATATACGCCTCGCAAGAAGTTCATTTTGCGAGATTAAAGCTGTCTGGGTAAGTAGTGTATTCATTCGAAAGGTTTCGAGATGTAACATAAGTCATAGATTAGCTTGCACAATCTTAAGTTTTTTTATCCGATATGTAATATCAGAGATATATAAGTACAGTCTGGTGGTTCCATCTGGTGATTCACCGGCAATGACCCGGGCAAACAGCATATCCTTTTGGGGAAAGCGCAACTCCTCACATAACAGATTTAGCGTATTTGTCGATTTAACAGAAATTCATTCTTAATTGTTGTTGGAGGGTTGTGCTTTCGAATATTGTGACGATCGGTTGATGTAGTGTCGTACTAGGGAAGTTAATCCTTGTAGGAAATTCAGACATATTTTCCTTGAAGGAGACTAATGTGCAGAAGTTGAGTGCTTTTGTATATCCTTTACTTATCTATTATCCGTATGATAGTGTGATTGGGAACTTATTCGACGAAGAAGGCAACATTTTAATAGTTTATCAAAGAATACATTCCCAACCACATTACAAGTAATCCTTCCGAAATTTCACTGAAAAAGATGTAGATTTATCTCTCAATTTAGATTTACTCCACCTTGTGGGGATGAATGGGATTAATGGGTAAGAGTTTACTTCCTTTGTCTGTATGGTACATAACCAAGAAAGATGAAATCTAGTCGTTTTAGAATACATGAATCTGAGAGGTAGCGTAGCTTGTATTAATAGACTTAATGTAACGGGAACTATTCTCGGAAAACGTAATTAACTAAATGTCTTTAAGCTAAAGATTTAAAATTTTCTGAGGCAATCCACAAATTGTATTCTCGTAAGCATCATATAACGTGCAAACTAGCAATGAAAAGAATGAGTTGACTTTCATATTTCTGATGGTTTAGGACTTAATTTATATCTTGAAATAATTTAAGACTCGGTTTCATAAAAAAATTCAAATTTCCTTAGAGATTTTGTTATCTTGCTTACAAGACAAAACACAATATATTATTTTTGTCACAGGTATAGATATTAAAAAGAATACAAATTCACATTTTAGTCTTAAACATTTTACCACATTATTCGTTCTAATGCATTAAATTTGAGGAATTCCAGCTGATTACTTCAGAGATCAGGCAACGTTTTTCTAAGGAAACATCAAGATTTCAGTAATATATTGTGGTCACCGATACCTGCTCAATATTGTCACAAATCATTGATACCAACCGAGCAATAAGAAAGAGATTACAATTTAAACTGGACCCAGGAAATAATTAAACCTGTCTTGGAAACCAGCACGTAGAAGGGGACAAAGATTTACCCTTGTGACATGTGGCTATTTAATGGATATATCTATAATAATGCGCTTTGTTGTACCCAAAATGACTTTTTCAAGGAAGGTTGTTGCTTAATATATATTATCTTTTAAGGCAAAATTGAATGGACATTATTTTTAGTGTCTTACAAATAGGAGTCAAAATTTTAATATTTAAGTGGCATTTGGGTTCGCTTATATATCTTTGTAATTTCAGATTTGCCTTCTCCAGTCGATATGCCTCACATTACTTTGTGCTGTTGATTATCACCAAGGGAGACATAACCGATATGCCGAATACCATTAAAGCCATTGTAGACGTACGTACACAAAGAACTATGTAAATCTACTGTAAAATCTATTACTAATATCTTCTAGGAAGTAATAAAAGTAACTTCTAAATAACGGTATTTGCTTAATAGTGTAATTTATATGATCATTTTATTGCACGTCATTGAAAATTTGATTTTTGTTCAAAACCTGACATTTAAAATAGGATTGACTATTGGTTTTAAATAATGTTAAGTACCTGGGATTATTTCAAATATATTAAAGTTGAAATTTTTCTAAAAGAAAACGGAATGGAATTGTGTGAAGCTACCTTTGCGTACTTAATTTCTGCAACTTTCTGCACTGTTCAAAGTAAACAATTTAAACCTTGGGGTTTATTTCGTGATAATGAATGTATAAAGCAGTTTTAAAATTGTAATATATTCCCATGTGGACATGGAGGTGAGGAAACGTAGTGGTTGGAGCTAATCAAAATGTATAAAGCTGCATTGATGTCCTGACATGATGTATCTATTATTTACCAGAGTGCTGAATGGCTTGTTAGATTTTTTTTGGATCAGCTTGACAAATTCATAATGTATTATAGTTGAAAACTAATGTTGGCATATGAAAAGTAGTGTTTGACGATACTAAAACTCAAATTGGTCATGTATGCGCATTTGCTCATTTTAAATTAAATATAAATTCTTTTAAAATTTAACACTAATTTTCTTTTACCAAAGTTTCTTTAATTCTGACTTGAACTGTCATCAAGAAGCTTCCAGACGAAAAGTATCGATATTTGGTCAAGAAAAGATCACTTCGAGTGGAATCGTCACAATATAGACTAGTACGAATTTGTTTTTCAATATGCGTAGCTGTAATTGTGATGTCACAGCACGTCGTTTACTCTAGATAGTACTGGATCACACCCTTAAATTCATTTCGTCCAAAAATGTCTACGTAACATTGATTTTGCCCTATGCACCTTTTGGGGCGTCTGAATGTAATAATGTTACAAAAGAATGTGGATATTTGAAAATCCAACAAAAAAATACTTGTTACCACTTAATGGCATGTTAAATCAAATTCTAAATATTTACACCCATTACTGAAATATTTGATATTAAATGCTTACATGACCTGTGTGACTTTTACTATAATAATTTGCAATTAAAGTTTTAGAAAATCAATGTATAAGTTCAATTTTGCACTAATGTTGTATATAGTTACAGAACAAAGTAATAAAAAGTAACTTTTCCTTTACAGGCTTCATATCTCCCCATGTCAATCATAATAGTAGGTTAGGGGAATAGTAGGTTGGAAGGTAAGTAAACACGTTTTTCAAACTTTTTTTGAATTTAACTTTGAGACATCCTGTTATTTATATTGTCCTCCAATTGGAAAATCCCACTGATGTTATCCATTGTTCCCCAGTTGGAATACCCCTTTTATATTTATCTTGTTCCCCATTTATAACTCTCTAATGTTATATACGTTGTTGTTGCAACTCCCCTCTACTATTTCTGGTGTTCCCCAGTTGGAACACCCTTCTGATTATCCATTGTTTCCCAGTTGGAACACCTTCTACCATTATTGTTCCTCAGCTGGCACATCCCTCTTTATCATATCCATTGTTCTGCTGTTTCTCTGATGTTATTTCTCTTGTTCTCTTGATAATTTAACGTGTAATAGAGATTCTTTAATATCCTCATGCAAAAGACATAGAAGGGATATTTCCTTTTGAATATATGTATGTTAGCACCTTATTTTGATGGTTGTTCTAGCTTGTATATCAGTCCCTACTATATACTCATTTTATCTGAATTTACCTTACGTTGTCATCATCGAATAGCATAATTCTCCATACTGCACGATAAGCAACTCTAAAATAATACCATGATTTAGGAACTATTTTGCATAGTACACAATCTATGTATGCTCATGTAGCAGACGTCGAGGCTTGTGATTTATTAAATTTGTCTGTTGATAAACTGAGAAATTAGAAAAGAGAATATAAAGTAAATGATTCAATGTCACAGAAGAAGCTTTTAACCAATTAAACGAATGAACGTGATACCAGTAATGTCCGGTGATGACTTTATGACCACAAACATGATGAATACAACATTAAAAATATCGTTTTGGTCATTTAGACAGTTATTTAGCATAATTGTCCATTGTAATTGGAACGATATATAATTTGAGCCATGCTCTCAAGAGTTTATAAAAACATAGCGTAGTGAGATATATTGTGGCCTAATGTTATTCCGCTTCAAACAGACTGAACGAGGGGTGCCTGACATGTACAAAATGGACATCTTCCCTTTGCAGCATGAGCAATTTGTGTTCCGAGTCACCTAGTTGTGTGGTATGCAAAAGTCAGGAAAAGAAAAAATGAAGAGGACAAAAGCATCCAAGACCATCATGGATGTAGTATGTATACATCCATGTACAAAATCAGGTGCTAGTATGATGGAGACGCTTTTACCCCTACAAAACATTCAAAAGGACAATACCTTCCACTATGGTATCAGCTGATCTGTGGGAGACGAATGCCAATAATTTGAAGTTTCAGTTGGACGTGTCAGTCTTTCAGTAGCAGATGCAAATGGTTAAGGAGAATGCCAAATTTGCCTTTCCATCCATATGGAGTAAATGGGGAATTATTGCCTATTTTAGACAATCCTGTGGGCACAAGTTCCCCGCAAATCCGAACGTGTATTATAAGACCGGAAATTTTCGGATCTAGCAAGTAGTACCGTCTCGCCGTCAAATGTGGTACCAGCTGAACTTCCAGCCGAGCCATCTGAACTCAAACTCTATTATGTGGATCTTGATGATAAATCTGAAAAATTTGGCCAGATATATTGCTAATTATATTTATAGGACGGCGATTGTATTGTAGGATCCGCCCATACAACCAAGCCCATACAGATGCAGAAAAGTGCACATAGGAATGGAAAGGTAGTGGAAAATCCAGACTCGTTTACGGGCAGGTTGATGATAGATCGAACTAATTAGCCAGGCATACGGCTTTTTATATTTATAAGGACGACATCTTAGTCAAAGATCTTTTCATATAACCTAGCCTACGTAAATGCAGCAATGTTTTGCAAATCGGGACAGAGACTTTAGCAGAAAAAGTCAATTCATGATGACTGCATGACTGGTGCCAAGAACGACCATTCCAACACGCACACGTTGAGTAAATGAGCCACCCCTACTCCCTGTTAACCAGCTGTATGTCTAGGTATCACAAATTTTCCTGTTTTTTATTTAGAGATGCCATTACGTTATCGTTACCTCAGTTCTTGGTTTATCCTGAAATGGAAGCAAATTAAATCAAGAATATTCAGTGTCAATATACGTATGACAACAGCCCTTCTCAGATTATACATGGAAAAGACGGAGTTTAGTTTGAGGCTGCCATCAGTGGAGATATGCCGTATGATGCCAACCTTAACCTGGCATCCATTCTCTAACACACTCATTGCTACAAAGTCAAAGTGATGGTGAACATCTTTAATGAAGTCTACTCACCTTCCTTCCTTATGTTTTCGCAGTTAGCAAAACTCGTGATCGGTTGTCCGAATGTATCCAGAGAATGCTTAAACCATTTTGAACAGACAGGTACCAGCCATGTATTGTGTTCATATTTGATCTCAATCTCGTACGTCTTCCTCATGTATGCGTCCTACGAATTGTCTCATTCGTAAAGTCAATTTCAAACAGTACACGGATATCGGCCCGAGAGTTCTTGTAGATCTCTGGGATACTCAGTGCGGCAGTGGATTCTGGTCATTAAAAATGACTTTGCTTTCTCAATTGCGTCTTTACTCCAGTCCACTCAACCAGAATGTCAATATTACGAAAGAGGTACAACCATTTCCATGTAAGTGGTGCAATAATGGGTTGACTCGCGACAGCTATTCTTCTGGAGATGCTCCAATCACAAAAAACTATATGGACTTGGGATGCATATGGTTTTGTAGAGTACTTTCTGACGAGCTTCTAATAAGTTTTTATTCAACTTCTGTATTTTTGGATCCAAGATAGTTGTGCATTTGTTATCTTAAATTTGACAAGCTTGCATGGCAGTGTCTAATTGGGACTATGTGAACTGCCTCTTCACATCAGTCTGCATGAAATAAAAGAGATGACGAATGCCTTTCAACACTGGTAGAATCGACTCTGGAGGAATTCCGTCCAGATTACACCTCAGCAGTGATGACCAACTTCGGTCAAACGGGGCACCAAATCCACCGACCAGTACATGATGGTTTGGCTGTTTCTTTGTTGGCGTCAAGGGCATATTCAGTGTTATTGTCAGTGTTCTGACCAGACAATGTCAGATGACCCATACGAACTGGTCTATTATCTATTATCTATAGGTATTTCTTTGGATTTGTGTGCTTATTGGATGTCTGATGAACCGACCTCATTGTTACCAGGTGGAACACCTTTGTCTCAATTTTGACCGGGTATGCACTATCAAACAGAAAGGATTGGGTTATTTGGTTTTACTTAACCACCATTTCTAAAGTACATACATTAATGCCAATAGAATACTGAATCAAACTTGCAACATTATTTAGATGGAACAGTCCTGATTCAATTATCTATTCAACTTAGCGATAGACCTAACAGGGAAGATTACAGCCAAGCCGAATCGTTTCAAACGACCAAGTTCACAAATGTTTCACCCATCTCCTGACGGTTTTCTTCACTCTTGACTCTTGCAATGGAAGGAATTCATTCATTGCATTGTGGAGGTAATCTCAAGAGAAGGAAGGCCTTTCACTCTGAAGGCTTATGAGTGGTAGTGGCGTGTTTTCAGGGACTTGTGTACAGTTATCTTCATCATCTTCACGATCGATTCGATCACAATGCTAGTTGTCGCCCCTGGCTCTAACAGAAGAAAAAGTTGGCACCAAAAGCCATAAAAACACTTTGCTCCTTGATATCAGACTCATTCAGACACTACATAAGGCAACTTTTGTTCTAATAAATGAAACCATTTATTGCAAACCTTCCTAGCCAAAATATATAGAAATTAATCTGTCCTTAAAATTGATATTTATAACAAGTACATTTTAATTCTTTAAAACTTAAATCATTTAAGTTTTATTTAAAAGCTACATTTGTTTATTTTTTATTTTTTCAATTTGGCTGCACTGCATTAAAAAATGCTTTACATTGACTTTAATTTATAATCCGTATTATATGTTCAACCTAAGCTTATATCTAAGAGGACATTAAATACCTTATCACAAAATGAAGGTTGGCGATCTCTACAATCAATGAAATGTGAGATTGGTGAATGTGGACAGGGTTTGTCGTGAAAAAAAAATACTCTTTGAACTTATTTCATTTATATATCATGTTAAAAATATATATGATAATTACATTGCTGATGTGTCGCTGGATTTATCATCAGAAACTTTTGATTGAATAATTTGTTTATTTGACAGAAATGGAAATGTTGGAAGGTAACAAACAGACTGAGTTCAGAAGGAAAATTTGCTGAAAGGGACATTGTACAGGTAAACGTACAAAGCCTTTGTATACATAATGTGCAGTTTTCATGTTGAACTATAAACAGTATCTGGTTGTGTGGTCACTACCTACAATATTGTCGTTTGAACTTTACAGTCATGGACTAAATGTAACAACATAATTTTAATAAAGGATTAGTTATTAAAAACCAAAAACCGGCGTCATTATTGTTAAGATTTTTGTTCTGATTGTATGAGGGAGTTTTCACATGCAATTCAAACTATCAATGAATAATAATAATAATAATAATAATAATAATAATAATAATAATAATAATAATAATAATAATAATAATAATAATAATAATAATAATAATAATTTGAATTGGAAGCTGACCTCATTTTATAAGAGTTTTCTTAAGCTAAAAATAAAAATGGCCTCATGTAGTTGATTTATGTGATCCCACTGGTCCAGAATAGTCCAACTAAGTTATTCATATTTGGTGTTAGATTTTTAATCCGAATTTGTGTTTCAGGCTTGAGCCTTGCCTGAATAAATACTTTGTTTGAAGAAACTATTTCATTTCATCTTTTATCACCTTGTATTTTGTGTCTAGGTTTTAGCTTCCTCTTTGACTTTAAGAAAAATATGTGCAAACAATAACTGTAATATTGAATTATTTTTTGCAGGTTGTTCAACTAAGAAACTTTTTAACCGGAACAAAATTGGAAAATGCCGAGGACTCTTTGGCTAAGAAGGCCCTCTTAGTAGTACCGACACATTTCCTCTCCAATATGCAGATACACGAAGTCAAACCAAAACCTCCAAGAAGTGACCCCAAACATCCTCTAAAGAGGCCACTTCATCCACTTGATTTCTCACAGTTGTTGGGCGAAGCACCTCTTCAGCATCAGCAGAACAGAGGAGAATCATCTCAAGAGCAAGCCACAGGGGGTATACCAAGTCAGCCACATGGACCTAAGCAGGACTGTGCTGATGCACCTCAGTTTCAAGATTATAAAGGAGCATCACATATGAAACTCCATAGGAAACATGCCATTTAATCTTTTATCGCTACAACAGCAATATGCCTGAGCAACACAGCACCAAGAGTATAGAGAAGTACCTTACCCAGGGCATGCCACATAAATCACCACAACGTACTGATAGTGAGTTGAGCACTTAAGCAACAGTATAGTAGGGCAACCACACCCGAATAAGTAGAATGTGGCACAACCCTTTCTTTAACCCTCTATAGGGCGGAACCCCACACCAGGGAATATTAAAATATCAGCCATCAAGAGTTACTGTCCCATGACCACTATAACCTGTACATGCTTACTGACTATTGTAGTCGTATCACTAATTTTGATAGAACAATCTAGGATAAGACTCGTATAAAAATGTTTAAGACATTAAATACACATGTATATAGTGCTTTCAAGCTGTAACGGACAATATTGGCTCAAAATAAATTGTATTTTATGGGTCTTCATTGAAATGAAGTTCTAGTGCAGCTGGTATATCTTTGGGTCCCGGATGACTGCAGTTTTCAAATATTAAATTTTTCAATCGTAAGAAACCACTAGAATTTAAGTTTATGTATGTATTGATCTTGAGTTAGAATGTTATAAAATGGCCAGAAAAAAATAAACATTTTCCCCTACATTTTTATATGCCTACCGTTTGGTGGACCATATGTTATAACATCCATTGTGATGTACGTGTTCATATACATGTTGTTTATTTGGTTTCTGATACGTAACCAAAATTTTACACCATCAGTTCTATCAATCATTTTGGATTGCTTACACTTGGGATAAGTTTCATGATTCTATGACCAAACAAATATCAGCGCTGAGTAAGGAAAATAGTTTCCTCACAATGACAGTAGATTTATATCGCATACCTGGATCAAACTTTGTTGATGGTTTGCATTTGATATAAAGAGGAAACCAGTTGATTTTAGCGTTCATTGCTTAAGGTTAATGTACCCGAGAGAAGAAAAGTGTTTCCTGATAATGTTCTTCTGACCTAACTAATCCTTATGAATGGAGTGTACTTGTTCCAAATAAGATTTTTTTTTATCTTGCTGTCAAAAGTATAAAGGTCAGTATTAATGTGGCTGAAAAGTAAAAAATGATTTCTGTATAAAAACATGTTCCCAAATATTTTACTTTAAACAAAATTTGTAGATGGTTTACACTTTAAGAAAAAATAATATTGATTAGGATAAAAAGGCTGAAGACCCAGGTTCGCTGACAGATAACTTTTGTTTTCATAATTTTATTTTGGACCAATACAGCGACCAATCTTTGTGGAAGTCTTATACTTGAAGGAGAAGGTATATTTAATTTTAGGGTCAAAAGGTCATATATTAGTGTAATGTTGACAAAAAATTGTTTTGAATAATTTTGTTCACAAGTAACTTCATTATCTAATCATTTGTAAGAAGCGTCTAAATATTGCGTTCCAAATGGTTGTGATCAACATAAAATGAATAAGAAAATAAAACTCTTTCTGCACAGAAAGATTTATTCAAGACCAAATACCTAGAAATCAGAATCAACCTTGCTCTACAGTGATCTAGTGATCTATGAACTATCTGGCAAACATATAATGTACCATTTAGAATACTACTTTTTCATAAAAAAAAGAATTTTGCAGGGTCCACTATCCAAGTGGTAAAGGTTTAAAGCTTGTGATACCTTTAATCACAGCAATAAGTTGAATATTCTCGTTAAATATGAGCTGCCCCCAATGTAAGCTTTTGACTAGGATAGCGATATTTCTCTAGAAATATAGTTAGATTTCCTTTTTATGCCTCTTAAACATGAGCAAGCAAACACTGTGCTTTATTTGACTAAAATATGATAAATTTGTGGAAATTACTCCAGATGCTTCATAGTAGGGTAAAAGACACAAATTACTTGACTACATGATATCATCCGAATGACTTTCAGACGTGGTAAAACATTTTTGTACCATCCAAACGTTTAAGCCAGCATTGCGGTAACTTGAGGATGCTTGAATGTATGTTGCTAAGATCGTTCGCCATATGATGTACGGATGGTAAAAGAAAGTCATATCATATGATATACAGAAAGTAGAAGAGTCGCATCACTGTATGAAGTACAGATAGTGAAGTCACATACCCACATTATGCGCAGATGGCAAAGTCAAGTCACATTACATAATGTACAGATGAAAGTTTCATTACAATATGATGATATATCATAACTGTTTATTGCTATCATTTCAATAAAAAGGCGTTAATTGGTTAACTATCTAAACTATTTTTCATCAGACAAGTTTTGTAAGGTATATTTTATCCCATACCTTCCAAGTACATGCAAGAATTTGGTATTGTGTGAGTGCTTTGTCATTGTCGATAATGTTGTCTTTATTGTTTTCTCGATTTTGATGCCAACATAACGTTAATGTATTAAGCTCTTCTTTATGATGCTCTGCATTAAATGGACACCTGTTTCGCTGCAACTACTGACACGTCTTGCTCACCTGTTTTTCACGCTTGCATGCAGTGCTTTCGTTTAGCACTCTTTTATGAATGTCTTGGTTATATAGTTCTAAAAAGCGATAGGTGGATATATTATGACAAGTTTTATAACTAATTACTACCAGAATAGTTAATGACATCTCTCAAGCTAATGTCTACATAGTTATTAATGCATTCCTTTCATTTAACCAATATGGTTCATTGAATTTCCAAAATATTTTGAGGAACTTTATTTTGAGAGTTGTCACTTTCAGATTCCAACAGTAGTATGCTGTGACTATTTTATATTTTCTTCCTCTACGTAGTTAATCGGATTATAAAGTTTAATATTATTGGAATATTTTTTGTCTACCTATTCGTTCAGTATTTCCAAATTATTAAGTAGACACATATTTATTTACTTTTAATTTTTTATTCTACTCAACCTTTTCGTTTGTACTTGCATCAGAGGAAAATCTTATTTGAAATTAAGGGAACTTGGACAAATTTGTTTGTATTAAATAGTTTCCTTTTGAAAATAGTTGCTTTCGTTGTTAGTCAGCTTCCATTTTTACAGATGCATGGCTTTCGTTTCATTCTGCTTTTTACATTAGTACCTCTGTTTTTAAGTGATTTTATTTATAAACTTCACTTTTATTTACATCTGTAAGCTGTACATACATACATTCTGCGTCTTTAATTAAGGAAGATGTCATTTACACACGTGTTGGTATGTTTAGCTATCATCCATGTAGTCATGCTGACTTAGTGGTTAGCTTGTTGGACTAATGGCTGAAAGGATGCGGGTTTGAATCTGTTTTCTAACTCGGCAATATATTTTATTCTGCATCCATTCTCTGACACCTTAGGCTCATTTGTGTATTGTTTTGCGATGCAAATCTATTATACCATTTCCTATTAACGCGTTCAAGAAATATTCTGTGATTCGTTGGGCTATGCAATTTAGAATAAATTGATCGTTGGTCCTGCTTGCCTTTCTCATTGCGAAAAGAAAATCAGTATTAGATTAATTTAACGGATAAATTGCGTAAATAAGGGCATCCATAAAATCTGATTTTTATTAATATGGCTTGTCGATACGTCAGCACCCCGGGTTTAGAACGTTTGCCTAATGTGACAACATGCTGGCTATGTTGTGGCACCCAAACAGGTTGCGTTTTATCACGGATGCACCATATTGTCATATTCTCCGTCAGTGTCATCGTCGCCTACAGCGCCACCGATGGCAACGATAAATTTGATTCTATAAAGGTATGTTCATGATAATCAATGCTCGCTCTTGCTCTTTGGTCGTTCATTGCAGCATCGATGAGAATAGTGTCTTGATTCACTCAAAACATTGACCAAGCGTGAGCTGCTTCATCGAACCTAAACTCCTCCATGGCTTCTCGGATACGATTGCGTAACTGTACATTTGGTGTTATGGGACGTTTGTCCTTATCAGTTAATCTGACAAATTCGAACTTAGACTTGATCATAGCTAATCTAGCAAACTCCTCAATAGTGGCCCAATATTAATATTTTTCTAAATAATTTGAAATTATTAATTTAGAGAAAAGATCATATGTATATCAGTGGAGCAATGTTAACGTTGAAGAATTCAGAACACATCAGAGTTGGTAATTTCGGTAAATCTCCTTTGTATGAATTAGACATTTTCAGCTAAGAAGACCTCTCAGCGTTGTTATTAATACCGGTTACTACATGTTCAGATGCTGGCAACAGTATCTCCCCTTACATATTTTTATAGGAGTGTTTTAACGGCTTAATCAATAACGGTTTTGTTATTAATCATATTAATGGTGGAAAAGCGGATTATCTTTTATAAAATCTTCAGGTCATACCACATCGCGAGAACATCAAACGGAGATGCTGACAAATACAAAAGCATTTCGCAGTCAGTTTGTTTAAATGAATTCAGAAACTGGTGAAAACAAATTTATATAAATAAATGTCCGTCCCTGCAGAATATTGATATTTTTTTCTAGTTTCAGCACAATGTGTCGCAGATGACATAACGAAATCAGCACTATCGAAGATGTATAATCAAAAAATAAGATTAAAGAAAATCAATTAATTCTTAGAACATGAAACGTTTCGTACTCAGAACGTGGAACGTTCCATTGCTAGCGTTCTATTCAAGTACATCAATATCATCATATTTACTTCTGCCTGGTTCTTTACAATATGACCAACCGGGAATGTTTGCTGTTATCCAATCCTATTTTTAAAATAGCACTGATTAGTAATTCAGTCTGGCTAATGATTGGAGCGGCGAAAAGACGTAAGAATTCGGCATATCTTTGTGTGGCGGTTTTTTACACACTCCCAGAGTAAATGAAAGCGCTGATAAGTCTCTGCGTGTGTATCTAATTAACTACCATATTTTTGGTTTGGTTTTGATAACTAAGGCTCACACTAAGTAAAAAGGAAGAAAGCCAACAAATGTTGTATATTTTAACTAAACAAATTATTTCCCTAGACAACAATATATAAAAATTGGTAAATATGATTAGTATGTGAATATAATCCAAAATTTGTTCCAAAAAATGAAAACGAGTCCCATCACTAAATAGTCCTATAAGAATCCAGGATCGAGTCCCGACGACTACCAAATATGGAAGGCGATGCCAGATATGGTCAAATATATGAATGAAAATAATTATTCACTTAAAACAGTCCTTGTTTTAGAATAATTCCAAAATAAACTTTCATGAATATCATTCAGAATGCTTTAGTAAAAAAATAGTTGTTGAGTCTCCAGGGGTATAAACTATCAAATCCAAAACTCAGACGAAGAATAAAGTATTCTGGCAACAAATTAAAAATTAAGCACCTTGTACCTTCAAGGTGTTGAATGACTGTCCGAAAAAAATATTAGGATTGCGTATTTAGAACCTCAATTCCTCATTTGAAGTCTCGCGAGATTGATCAAGTGGTCTCTTACTACACTTTTGTCACGTCCGCCAGTATGAAGCCACTTAAAAACCAATCATAAAAAGGTTGTGATCATGCAAAGAGTATATGCCCCTGATATTGACCAATCATTTTAACGTCCTGTTGATATTGGTACCAGGGTAAGACGGACTCAATAATTCTCACGTAATATATCTACATCATTGTGATAAAAATATCTCACTACTAAACATAGAATCCCGAATCCGAGAAAAATATTGATTGCAAATAAATACAAAGAAATAAAAGTGAAATTTTAAACCTTTGATACAGGCACTTTAATTAAATATACGTAACACTTCCCACATAAAGAAAAAGATTTATATAATAAAGCTTTTTAACCATCTATAAATTATACATGCGGCAAAGAATATTCTGATGAATTATATAAAGTGTATATAAGATACTATTTCTATACACGGGAAAGTGCATCTGCAATCAAATTATTTCCTTTTGATGTGCTTTATGATCAGATTATACTCTTGAAAAAAACTCCACCTTAATAATCTTTGAGTTTTATTTTTCATCTTGTCGATGAAAGTAAGGGGTTGTGATCACTATACATAACAACCGGAGAAGGTGCCCATCTAATGTAAACCTCAATGTTGCAATGCAAAAATTAAAGCTAAGCATTACTTCTCGATTGTTGAGTAATTTATTTGGTGTCTTTAATTTCTTAGAGACATAGCACACTGGGTGATCAATGCCATTATTGTTTTATTGAATTAATATTTCTCCAACCCCAACATCACTTGCATCGACAGACAATTTAAAAGACTAATTGAAATTTGGAGCTGTTTGAACCGGCGCACTTATGAGTATTGTTTTTAACCTATCGAAAGCTTTCTGGCATTTTTCGGTCTAGAGAAGCTTACTTCTCTAAACAAATTTGTCGAGAGGTTCAGCAATATTGGAAAAATGTGAACATAACTTTCGATAGTATCCAGCCATACCCCAAAATCGCATTGTGTTTTACAGACAGTCACAGGAAAATTAGAGATAGCCTTTACCTTTGCATCAGTTTTACTTGACCATGTCCCACAATATGTCCTAGGAAAATTACATAAGTACGGCAGAACTCACTTTTAGATAAATTGTCAAATTAGCATCATTAGAATCTTTCAAAGAATTCCTGAATCGTGGCTAGATGTCCTTTACAGGTGTCGTTGTAGATAATGATGTCATCAATATAAGCATTACAATTATCTTCTAGACCGGAAGTAATCATATTTATCAAGCGTTGAAACGTACTTAGAGAACCCTTCATCCCAAAACGGCATTACTTTGTACTGGTAGAATCCATCTGAAGTCATAAACGCCGAAATTTCTTTCGCTCTTTTTGTAAGGGGAATTTGCCAAAATCCTTTTAGAAGGTCAAATTGGGTGATGTACTTGGCATTTTCTATTTTATCAATACAATCATCTATTCTTGGTAATGGAAATGAATCTGTTTTTGTCAAGCTGTTCACCCTCCTGTAATCAATACACATACGGAACATTTTATCCGGTCTCGGAACAAGTATGCATGGTGAACTCCAATCACTTTTACTGGGCTCCGTGAAATCGTTCTCCAGCAAATACTGTATTTCCTTTTTCAAGTATTCTTGTTTGAGAGGGTTCTTTCAAGTATTCTTGTTTGAGAGGCTTCGTGTTGTATGGATGATGCTTTACATGTGTTTAATCAACAAAATGTGAAAGTTTCTGGCCTAGATCTTTCATAATTTCTGAATTCTGGAGATTTGTTGCTCCAAATTCAACTGTGTCCAATTGAATTTATTCACATAAATCCTTATTTTAATTATAATAATCGACTTGGTTATCTCTTCCAAAATATTAGTACTCCATTAATTTATTTAGACTGAGTAAAATAATTATAATTTAACTCATTCATTTTCTTTTTTACTTTGCAATACCGTATAATCTAACTTGAAGAAAATTTTGAAGAATGAGCAAGATAAAATGAACTCTATTACAAGACTCATATATTCTCCCAAGGAAAATTTTGTAAAGCCATAGTTTCACTTTTGACTTACATTGAGTATCAAATTCAAGCATAAAATGCTGGAAAAGTCCAGATATGAAATTTGACCTTTGACCTGATTATACAGTTTTAAGAAGGTCAAAATGAGCAAAAAGCTCTATTAAAGCTTTTACTACAGAATTCCTCAAAGGAATTGCCTCTGGGAATTTTGTTGACGTACGCATCATTGTCAACAAATATTGGTTGCCTGACCTAGTCTTAGGTAAGGGACGACAACAATCTACCATAATTCTGCTAAATGGTTCGTCAAATGTAGGAATTCGTTGTAGACGAGCCTAAGAAATCGTCTGATTGGGTTTTCCTACCATATGATAAGTATAACAAGATCTACAAAATTTGCAAAGATCACTTTTGATTTTTGGCAAATAAAAGTAAGTCAAGATCTTGTTATAAGTTTTATTTATCTCTAAATGGCCAGACATAAAATTTTCACGAGCCAAACTAAGTATTTCCTGTCTGTAAGAGTTTGGAACTACAATCTGATAGTTCACTGACCATTCGTCATTAGCAGGTAACTCAGGAGATCTTCATTCTCTCATTCGAATTCCATTTTTAATGAAGTAACAGACAGGTACTTAAGCTGCTTCAGTTTCACTAACGATCCTCTGAAACAAACATGACATCTCAGGATCTTTTTTCTGTTCGACGACAAGTGATTGTTGTTTATCACCCTGATTAGATAAAAGATAATGAGTATTTAAAAGAGGATCACTGTGATCAAATACACTCGACTGATCCAAATCACAAGTGAAAGTGACCTCATCAAAAGTCTGACTAATACATGTGTCAGCTCTGGTAACTGTACAAGCTGGGTATAACTCAGGGTATTCTTTGTCAATTGGATCAAGTTTCTGATCAAAGGAAGGCTTGTCAGTTACAAGTGGATTAAACACAACCTTGTTTCCAGCTAGGTCGTTGCCTAGCAACAAATGAATGCTCTCAACGTGTAGGTTATACGCTATACCGACTGTCACAGGTCCTGAAACTAAGTCTGATGACAAATTTACAGAATGGAGAGGAGCAATAACAAAGCTGCACTCTTCTTCCTGAATGAGAACACTCTCATTAGGACAGGACTTCTCAGAAAAAGGCAAAACACCTGACAATAAAAGACTCTGAGCAGCTCGTGTATCGCTTAAAACTTTAAAAGGGATTGTATTGACCGAATCACTCAAGAGTGATATAGAACCCATTGACATGAATGGTTCATATTTCTCCATAATAAAATCAGACTGTTGTTTATTATACCAAACAAATGTAATTCTTGCAATACATGACTGTGACCTTGATCTCTTAGAAAAAAGAGCATTTGGGATAGGTCTATCTTGATTTTGATGTTTCTATTTAAATTTGAAGCAATCAGAAATGACGTGAACTTTTTTCTTGCAATAGGTAAACGTAGGCAGAGACAAGGATTTTGAATCAAGTCTCTCAGAGGATTGATTTTCAGAATTTGTGCCAGATTGATTTTTACTGAGAGTCGTATGAGGCTGAAATACCTTTCTACTAGTAGACTACTGAGTGAATAGTTTGCTTACAACTGGAACTTTATGAGTTAAGGAATAGTTATCAGCAGCACCAGCAGCATTTTCAAAGGTTTCGATCTCATGTTCGTCAATATACATTCCAATGTCACCATTGACATAGTTTCTAAATTCTCCAAGTAATATGAGTTGTCTGAGACTTTCGTAGTCTTTATTGACATTTCTAGAAGAGCACCACATATCAAATTGTGTTTTTTCCCCAAGTAATTTAACAGGTTTGGTGAGTTGATTTATAAGAATTCCTATTTTTTTGCCGATAAGCCTCAGGGACAAACGCATAACCCTTCAAAACACATACCTTAACCAAATCATAGTCAGCACTCTGTTCTAGTGATAATGAAACATAAATATCACTAGCTCTACCAGTAAGTACACACTGTAATAGCTGAGTCATTTAAGATTTCAAATAAAAATGTAAAATAGTACTTGGGATTTAGAAATAGGGGGAAATTTAAATTTCAAAAACAAATTTCTGAAATATTTAACCCAAAATTCTTAAATCCCAGGACAAGGTACCAATTTTCTTTGTTACGTGACAAGGAGTCGTACTCAGTAACAAAGAAAAAAGTGAAAGTCAACAAACTTTGTATATTTTAACAAAACAATTTATTTCCCTTGACAACAATGTAAACATTGGTAAATAGGGCTTACAGTCTGTGAATATAATCCAAACTTTGATCCTAAGAAAGAAAACACAAGTCTTATCACTAAATAGTCCTATAAAAATCCAGGTTCGAGTCCCGACGACGTACAGATATGGAAGGCGATGATGTCAGATGTGGTCTAATTTATGAATAACAATAATTCCTAACGCAAATCACAGTCTTTGTTTCCGAATAATTCCTGAATAAACTTCCCTTAATATCTTTCAAAATTCTTTTGTAAAAAAAGTCTACTTGTTGAGTCTCCAGAGGTATAAGATTTTAAATCCAAAACTCAGACGACGAATAAACAATTCTGGCAAGAAATTAAATATTATATACCTTGTACCTTCAAGGTGTTGAATGACTCTATCCGAAAAAATATTAGGATTGCGTATTTAGAAACCCAAATCCTCATTTAAAGTCACTCGAGATTCGTTATGTGGTCACTTGCTACACCATTTTTGTCACGTCCGCCAGAATGAAGCCACTTAAAAACCAATCATAAAATGGTTGTTTATAAATAGTAATCATGCAAAGAATGTATGCCCCTGATATTGACCAATCATTTTAACTTCCTGTTGATATTGTTACCAGGGTAAGATTGACTCAATGATGATTATCAAGTAATACATCTTCGCCTTGAATAAACAAACTTTGTGATAAAAATATATTTCACTACTAAAAATAGAATCCCGAATTCGAGAAAAATATTCATTGCATTTTAATGAAACAAAAATGAAATAAAAAGAATTTTAAACCTTACACACAGGCTATTTAATCACATATAAGTAACAGCTTTCAGAAATTGACTTCATTGTATATAATCACAGTCAACCAAGTTCATGAATATGGTTACGCGGGACATTCAGGAGTAAAACACAAGTCGTGTTATAAATGGTTATGCGAGCCGGAGCTAAAATCATGTAAAACGTGATTATGACAACGTAAATAAACAGGATTAATAGGAATCTACACAATCAAATGACTAAGAGGTATTTCAGAAGAAAAACAATAAAGATTATATCCTTGTTGCCCTTGTTTGGATTTTCCGAGATCTATTTGATAACTACCATCAAATGTATCACAAACAAGATTGACAGATACCGTCGATGTAATATTAACCTCACCCGGTGATTTATAACGACCACCACCATGAGCTTGTTATATGTGAGAATCGATGATCTTCAGCAAATACTCATCGATGAAATCATTGACGGTTTTTTGCATTCCATCGATATCCAACCTGGTAATTTGAAAATCGGTGTTTGAGCTTGGGTAATTTTAAATCGATCAAGCCAAAACCGCATTTCTGTTGCGTATCTACCAGTGAAGAATAATCTATTACCTTTGTGAATCACTATTTAGATCAGCTAGTTGCTACAGAACTCAGATCCAGAGTATACCTTCTTTAAATGACGTGATTGTCCATTATAAACTCGCAATTGTGCCTGCATAATTTTTAAGCTTCTTGTGGACCCTCCAGGTGACGACGCTTGCGTCCTGAGTACTTTAGTCGCGATAGAAAATAATATCTAATTCTGGCAGTGTTGATGTCGTTGATTTCATAATAGTTGTTGCTAGTGTTGTATTAGTGACAGTTTGTTCTTATAATGTTCGTGTCACAGGTTCATATTCTTTCATTATAATTTACACGTTCTAAATGTGGTGGTGTAAAAGTCGTCAACGTTGCACACGTATTATAATAAATATTTTTTGGAATAAATTTATCATCTGATATTACAGCGTCGTTCAGCCCGGAAGATATCATCGTTGTAGTTGTGCATGTGTGTGCCTTGCTTTAGAAAACATTTCTGTGTGTTCAGGCAATTTATCAACCGCGTACGTTGATAGTTTTTCCGTGATAATATTAAGAATATCAGCAACACTGGCGCTATCACGTACGTAGCTAACCACTGAGAGCCTTTATTCGCCGTTGATTGTCTTATTTTCTTTTCACGATGTCGTTAATCCAGAATGTATTGTGTATATCGCGTTTATGAACGGGGTTGTATGATTTACACCCACTTAAATCTTTTTGACACGCTCAACGATATCTGGCATTCCGTCAGATATATCTGCGAGTGTTTCGTTGAGCGCGGTGATTGACTTTCACTGTTGACTAGATCGTCGAGTTTTGTGCTAATTTCAGCTAGTTTGACGTTGATGACCATTACATTTCCAAAGAAATAATCGGTGATTTTATCAAGCCGTTGAAAGTTTCTAAGAAGACCGATAAACGCGCTTATATGTACATCATACTCAGCTGGCAAAGTGGTCATTTTATTATCAATCGTGGCATCCACGTATTTCTTCATTGCGGCTTGATCGTCTGATACTTGTTATAAAAGAAGAACAATTATATTCTAAAAGAAGAACAACTATATTTCTCTTCAGGTTCAGTTCACCGGTCGTTGTATCGCCGGTTTTATCAACAAGTTTTATTTATCTCATTTCAGATCGTTGCGATTGATGTATTTGAGTCCTTGGTTTTACCAGTTTCAGTAAATATCGGTATGTTATCGATAGCAACTCCTAAAACTCGCCGTACAATAGCAAGCCACCAATATTGCTTGTCTTTTGCCCGACATACTGATCCTGAGAAACAACAACTTCACCCTTATGAACCTCAACGAGATTTATAAGATCATAGCTCATCTCGTGACACATATTTTGACAAATCAAATTTCGCCGGGTTTCGTTTCATAGCTTTAGCGAGAGATCCTCTGTATCTACTATTATAAACTCAGTCGATGTTTAAAGAGACGGACAGTATACGGTCATGACGGCTAAATCATCCACAGGTATATAAATGTAGGACATTCTACGGTGATTATGATGACCTTAATATAGCATTAAGTACACCAAGTACATATGGACCAAATCTAGGTTGATATGTTATTGTCTGTGTTGATTACCAGATTAGTATGTTACTTAAAATCCACTAATATGTTTTTCTGGTGCCAGTCCATACGGATCAAAATAAACAAGACTACGTGGACCAACCGTGTATGCATCCAAGTGAGAACCAGGGCGAGAACCTCCTCTGAGACTAATGATACCAGGTTTAAACTCGATTTGGTTGTTTTGGTAATTGATCGTGCATGGTAACCCCTCTGCAGTGTTTTATACGAAAGAGCTGGAAAGCATCAAATAAATTAAAATTGGATGTGGGAAGCTTGCTTGTTGGGAACTTAACAATATGTTCCTGGCAGTCTCAGATACCGAAAGTACCACCAAGGGGTTGTTCCTGGCAGTCGAAGACCTCGCCCCTTTTCTTGGCATTTTCAATAGTACCAAGTGCTGCCGATTTTTCAACAGCATGAGCTGCAATGGCAATCAATGCTGGTATAGCCACAAGAAGTTGAAATGTGCCACAAGGTTTTGCTATATCATGAATAGTACCCGCTGAAAGGTCAAGTCCAATACCAGTCTGATTTCTTGGCGGTATGAAAGTGTTAGAGTTGACGTTCTGTCATCGATAATTTATTTGGGTATTGCAACGCAGTTGATTCAGTAATAGTTTATTTGAGAACACTTTTCTATGCTAATCATGGGTTTTTTTTTTTGTATCTGACCAGGTGTCAGAGAAACATTGACGTGTCGATAATGACATTTATACGACATAATGAATATTTTAATTGCGGATAGCTTGCGATCGTATTACATATTGTTGCCACCGGTGCATCAATAACTCTCATTCGTTCACCAACACCTTAAAGTTATATTGGTTTGACTGATAATATTACAGCGATTACTCTATAAATAGCAATAATAGACAGTGTTACTACACGAGCTCGAACATGTATATCAACGACAGATTGCATAAATAAATATAAATGTTCCAGTGAAAGGTTTCATAAAATTTACTCCAATCGTGAAGATACTCGTACGAAAGTACTCCTTTTTTTGGTCAGTAGATAATATTTCTCTACAAAACAGTTTCGTAGGTTATCAAACTCGTTGCAGCCTTTCACTAGCTCATCTAACGATGCTGCCATAAACTGTACGCTGTCAATAAAACGCAACTTACCTAAAAGAATTGACATATACTTTCCAAATTATTTGAATGTATTTGATTACGATATCGAGTTTTAAACGAGATTTTGTCAGGATCACCAACAGCTTCTATAATAATATGGCTTTCATATCCTCGGAAGTTGTGAAGAATAACTGGAATAAAATTTAGAGCATGAAATTATAAATTACACTGATCATGAGCCGCTCCACGATACTGTCCGGTAAAATGGCAATGGTTGTGTACTTTCTTATCAACGTCAAAATTGTTAATCAGCCCTATTCAAATACTAAAGTGTGCCTATTCTTAGGACTCCTGACCAGATTCCCTTGCCGCATCAGATTAAATTTATTTCAGAAAGGAGTTCGTACAAACATCCTCAAATGATCAATTCCTGGGTAACACAACACGAGACAAAAATGTTACAATTATTGCAATTTTCTTCCGTTCCGTATCTTGGTGGGTTTTGTGCTTGATAACAGACATTGCTAATTTCTTCAAGTATTTGCACTGCATCACTTCTGCATTGTCGTATATCATGTCATAAAAATAATATTGATTAATGCATTTAGACACCATTATTATTTATAAATGCAAAAATCATTTGTTTAATTGATTTTCTCGTGGATAGCTTCATTGCTGCAAGAATATTCAGAAGATTCATTAGTGCAACTCACTTCACATGCTTCAGACATCAATCTTAATTTTGTCTTGCACAACATTGTATTATTATTTATATATATAACTTTTCCTGCTCATAAGTTTGATCAAGTATGCGTCGTTGCGATTCTAATAGTATTCCTAAGTTAATCACTGTATCATTATGTTGTGCTTTGTGTCTGTGAACGCATAGAACATATGTTGAGCCTCTTTGACAAATCTGTATAATGCATTCAAATGAGACAGTGATTTCGGTGATTTTGCGAAACCATTTATTTGCCAATGATCTGGTAGATTTACACCAGTTTTAGAGATATTCATAAATTAACGGAAACTATTATTAGCGTCGATTTGACAATTTGTCGACATTATATAACTAAGCTTCAGCAGTTCTTCAAACTAAAACATATTCTCTGCTATATTTCCCTTTGCCAGTAAAAATTCACTACTAAAAGAAAATTTTGCACTGCCACACTGTAGTGCTCGCACTGCAGTAAAAATCAATTATGTGATTTCTGTTTTTTTACGTAGTATAGTTGCAATCAGTAATTTAGGCCTGACTGAAAATTTTAATAAGATCATTAAGGATAAAAAACAGTCTCAAAGACGCGTCTATTGTCTAAGGCGGTTTTGTCGGTTTTAATGTTGCTCTTCTGTGTCACTGCGTTTGTCTATGTGTCTATTTGTCCATTTCACTTTCGTGATTTAATGACAATCCACAGGTTGCACAAAGTATGTGGTTTGCTTGATAAAATGAGCAAAGGTCATGAGGGATAAAGGCCGTGACCCAGAAAAGTAATGAAATCCAAAAACAAAACATAAAAATTGACACTAAATAGTAATTTTGCCTTTCTTGGAGGCATTATTTTGTACAAGTTTTCATTTTCTTCTAGTTTTTTTTTTAACCATCTGACTGTCAGTTGACGAATATCAAATGAAAACTGAATACAGTTATTTTAAAAAATTATCCCAGGATATTTACACGTTTGCAACATTTTCGTTTAATTTCGTAAATAGAGTAACCAAAGAAACTTACCACAGTATTGTTTTTGTTATAATTAATTTAATTTGATTGCTTAAATATTCTTGCAAATATTTACAACATGACTGTTAACAGGGGTATGTGACATAAAAATAACTATACGGTTGCCTTTGACAACATGTAGGTCATTATCAAGATGGGATTAAAAGGGATGCATCTGACAATAGGTGAAATACGTGAGCGCTCAGTAACGGGGCAAACATGCACGTGTATTGTCGCATTTGATCATTATAATTCGTAATTATCATGGTCGTCATAATATGACAGGATAAATTTCGAAAAAGTTGTTTGTTTTTACTAATAATAACTAACCAGTTTAATCCATTATCGTTTTATTTAACAATTAAATATTATTGTTTAATTAAATCGGATACTTATCGTTTTTCATTTGATTCATATCCGGCCACATCCATCAATTTTGTAATTCATTTTGTTTTATATTCTTTTATTTCTTATAATACCTAACCGTAGAGTCGGTTTTCGCCTTCTTATCAAACATGCCAATTATGACACTGTAATTTCTTAACGCATTCGTAAATTGGCTATTTCATTTCTCTTAAACTGTTGTCTTAATTTTCAAACGAAGTTCTCGGTTATTTGAACAGATAGAGATAACAGAAAACAGGTTTTCTTTCTTTTTTTTCTTTTTTTTGTCACTGATATTGAAATCCAAGAAAGGTAAATCGTGTAACATAAACCGTAATATTAAACAGTTAACTGTTATGAAATTTGTCTAAAACATCGCTGAAAATAATATGGTGATTTATGAAAATTAACAGTCATTAACAGAAAATTTTCATTTTATTTTCTGTAATAAGTGTTTTAATGGCAGCTTAGTGCCACTTTGTAGTTCTTAGCGGTATTTACCAGGACCCAATCACGTGACGTCAACAAGCACACGAAAAAGAAGCATGTAGGCAAACCAGTGTAGAGAGGAGATATTCATCATACTGTGTTGACGTTTGACTCCCAAAAAGTTTTTAATTTTGTGTACATAATTTGAAAATGTAACTCTCTTTTTTTATAATTTATTTTTCATATATGCATTTATAATTTGAGCATTTTAAAACAGTAATTGAGAGGAGTATAGCTCAGAAGTCCTGTTACTGTTGCAACTTGCAGCACGGTATTTGTTAGGCCTATCGCTTGATGGTCACCATTCAATACACAAGCATCGTAAGATGAAAAGATATATTATATTCCATTACCTATGGGACCAGTTTTGCATTGTTGGTTGGTTGGCTTCCGTTAGTCTCGAGAGACGATGGAAATGCGCCCATGAAAGGTGTCCTAGTTTGTAGCTGTGCAGCGTCTTCTGTGACTTTTGCATTGTGCTTGTTTACCAAAAATAATACTGCGCAGACAGGGATGAGGAACGATCGGGCTGCGGGTTGGATGCTGCTGATGTCCCTCATCACAGTACAGGGGGTTGTTTCGTTGCTAACAATTTTAAATTAAATTTACCTGTCAGTCATAGTTTTTATATAGTACATGTATGGCTGATATACAAATAGTAAGCAACGGTACAGTTTTTATGTATTACATGTATGGCTGATATGCAAATAGCACAGGAGTCTGCAGTTTTATCAATAAAGCACGACAAAATTTTTGACTACATGAAATCACCTTAACAGTATTATACAATAAATAAAGGAATGCAAGAGTGACCACAACCCTCTGCTCGATTCGAATTTTCTCACGCGTCTTTTATCCATTAGAATCGCACAAAGACTGAAAAACTACACATATCCATTAAAAAAACAGTAACGTACCTTCTCATCACTCTCGGATGACCATTGCATGAATGCAATCAGGCGAATTAACCTTTCTTTTCACAATTACGGTCACAAACACTGGGAATGTGAACCATGCGGGGAAGTGGCCCATTTGTACCACGGGCTAAATAACGTCATTAAATTAATTTTACAAGATAAAATGTTTAACTTGTTTTTTTTTCAGATTGCAACATTTTATAATTTTTGTATCAATTTCCATAACAGAAATGTGTAGTTAAAATTCTGATAGTACATATAATGGTTGATGACGTCATCATATTCAAAACTCTCATTATTAAATTTCCCTAGTATTAAAAGAAAACATTCTGCGCCGTGTTCGGAACAATTATTAAACCCTACCGCATATTTACTGCAGAATAGAAGCTAGTACAAATGGGCTACTTCCCTGAATTGCCTCTAACTCTACACAAACTACTTGAAAGTACCTCTTGCATCTATAGGCCAACACTGTCATATATATTTCCATTCCACATGAGAAGCTGGCTAATTTTAATCCATCAGTATTTAGTTTAGGCGACTTGGATAATAAATTGATTAGATTAAACCCTTACATGCTTGTTTTTAGTTTTACTGGTCATTGACCAGAAGAACTTATGGGATGGCCTGTTGTCTATCATCCATTTTTCATCAGCCATCCATCAGTTAGCGTGAATCTGTTATTGCCTCTTCTAAACGTTTTGAAGGAATGCTGTGAAACTTGACATGTACATTCATTCAAAGGTAAGTTGGATCTAAATGAATTCACTGCTGATAGAACATAATATGGCTACCACAGTGACCTTTGACTGTCTTGTTATTGCTTCTTGCCCTGAATGGTTGTCCATATCAATGTGGGTTTTTCACTTCCTTAAGTGTCCAGTTTGTCCTGAATAACAATAGTACAGATGTAACATACATTATAGCCATCATGGCCACCATATTGAAAATCTTGTAATTGTGTTTTGGTGATTTAGATTGTTAATGTAGCTTTAAAACATTTTCAGTCATATCACTATGTTGTTTGCAATATTGATGTTTTTAGTGATGTGTAGCACTGGGGCATCATGCTTCCGCCATTTAACATGATGTCCCACCCATTCAGATTATCTTGACACCAGGTCAACCAGTCCTAACACTAACCTCTTAATGCTGAGTGCAAAGCGAGGCAGCTGTTAGTACCATGTTTAGATGTCTTATGTATGAATCGGCTGGGGTTTGACCCCATGACCTCACACATCCAAGGCGAATGTTCTAATCAGTAGGTTACTGAAGTAGTTTCTTTTAATTGCTACTTCTCCAGAACAGAAAGACATGTTGGCAAGGTTTTCATCTCAAGACTTATGACGTCTGGTTGATCTAAATGAAAATGGTGCTACTCAGACATCCATTATGTTGGCTACAGTGAACATTTTGAAAATGTTCTCGTTGCTTCCTCACTGGAATGGATAGTCATATCATGGGATTTTCACTAAAGGATGACTATTTGCCATAATAAAAATGGTGCCTCAGTATGGACAACACAGCAGCCATCATGAAAATCTTGTTATTGCTGTTTCTTCTAGATAAACATGACATTCAGCTCATATCATACAAGGTATTTTGATGTTTCAATTTTTAATGTGTTTTACTTGTCTTTTTACAGTTAAAAATGTCTGCCCGTGAGCGACATACATTGCGCTTGCGACAGCAAGTAATGGACAAGATCAGAAGCCTGATTGACCAAAAGGAATTTCTGTGTGATTTGGTTGGTTCCTATGTTACAGAGGTAATTAAAAGACTTTTATATTGGTCAGTTCTCTTTTATTCCAGTCTTTTGCAGCCACATCTTCTGTGGTGAAGAAAGTCCTAAAAATGAGGTACCCTCTGCTCATGAGGACAGAATGATTACAGGATGTATTAACATGTTCTTAATAGATTGCAAAAATAAAAGTCATGTGGCCTTTGACCAATAATGTCATAGGTCAAGATTGATAATCTCAGTAGTAATTAGGTTTTTGACAGGCATGAGATCGTAGATGGGTTCTTTTCATTATTCCTTGACCAGACTGATGTTAAAGATTTCTAGTCTCATATTGCATAAAGAGGTACAGTAGTATGGTATTGTGTAAGAAACAAACAAGTAGACTGTCAGAAAACTATAGCCCCCATAGTTGATTTATATATCAGTCTTTCTTTCTAATTATGTATGTCTTAGTTTATATCTGGTATATTGAACAGAAAAAGCACTATTTTAAATTTTGTTTTTGAAGATTGGAACAGCAGTCAGTGACATACAGGTTTGATTTTGCAACATTCCTACACCACTCACATGACCATATCTCCATTTTTGACTATATATTAAATCCATAGAAATTCACTTTATTATTCATTAAATTTTTGTACAACTTTGCAAGATTTATTCATCATTGGCTTATCATTTCTGAGATATAGACAGAGAAAGAACATATACTACTCTGCGCTATAGTGATTTAATAGTTCACAAATATTTACTATAATATAATTTGATATAATAACAAAATTATTCCATCTCATTATTCAGTCTTGTGCAATCCAGAAGATGGAAATAAATCACTGAGCATAATATCTGGTAAATTCTTATTGAATGATACGTCAATTAAAACACATGAAGTTTTTAATGTTTTCCGACTGAAGCAAAAATTAATTGCCAGTAAAATACAATTAAGGTTTGTCCATATACCTTTCATGACTGCCTTCATAAGCCACTGTAACTTCCACAGTTTTGTATAATTTTTTATATGTTTGATGGGCAATCACAAATGCCCAGATGTGATGAGACATTAATTATGACCAAGTCATAATTGACTATATGTTCTTCTATGATAAACATCAAAGATAATTGCCAAACAGACTGTTCCATCCAATTCATATTGTTTTGTTTTTGTTCTGATGGTTTTACATAATCTTATTGGCTGTTATGGTGTAAACAATAGTCTGGCAAATGTCCATTACTGGCACGTACATGTTGATTTTGGATTTTCACTAGAGGTTGTATTATGTCAATTTGGCCCAAATGAAGATGATGCTTAATTCCAATTCTTGTCAGTTTGACCATTTTCCTAGGGTGAAAGTTGTCCATACTACAGAAAAGGAAATTTCCAGAAAGAAAGCCTTAAAGACCTAGACCAATTTGTTACGTCATTTCCAATCCAATAATTTAATAAAGCAAGAATAAAATGTTTAAATCATAAAACAATAGGTGTTAGAAGGTCCACAGAATATGTTCCGGAAAACAATATTTCAGACAATCTGTTTTTCATTGTTAATATTTTCTTTTATATTTCTTAAATGGATGGTTAAATGAGTTTATGCTGGGTGAGTAAACATTTTAGTAACAGGGTGAGTGAATTTTTAAAGATTTTTCAAAAGCTTGTAATGGCAGGCATTAACATTGTCAATGTGTGCATATTATTATGTTGTCATTTTAGCTGACCTGGCTGTAATTTTAAGTGAGCATTTGGCTTCATTGTGTTTTGTCCTTCACAATTGATATGTTCAGTTCATAATGTGATGTGGCTTTTATTACTTAAAAAAAGAAAACTTTAAACAACTTCTTTGCAAACATCTTATAAAAAGAATTTAATAAAATTTGACAAAAATATACAGGCATAAAGGCCTTGCAAGTTTATTATTGATGCCAGTCTAACACTGGAAATGTAAATAATTTCAAACTGCTTTGTAGAATTTGACCAAATTCAGTAAGAAACCTGTTGGCATTAAGGTCATTGTGACTTATTCAAATGATGCTAATTTGCAATAAGATATGGCCAACATTAAAATATTACAAATTCATCGAAATTATTTCTACTTATAAGAAAACAATACAGAAACTTTGACCATATCTAAGAAAAAGCATCCTGACATCAGCTGTCACTTTTACAGAAGATGGAAAAATTCTAACAGGTCAGAGAACAGAATTAGACTGAAGGAAGAGTTGTTTAATATTAGACAAATGTTGCTAATGTGCCATCTACTATGGATAGAGATATAAAAACTTTTAAAACCTTGATCATGATATCAATGGCAGTCAGTCATTTTTGAAACATTATTCAGAAGTCATGCTACTGACCCATAATTCATGTTAGCTATGTGAGCAATCTCAGACTCGCATAAACCTCATGTTTTAGAGTTATCTTCTCTTTTGTTAAATGGAATTTCTCTGTAGTCTTTAATGTGTTAGCAACTAGGCCCTCAGCTGTTGATAAATTGCATTGAAACTTAGCCTACTTAAAGCTAACACTGTCAGACAATAATGTCATGAGGCCAACTTGCACATGTTATTCTCTTGTAACATTTGCAATTTTACAGAAACTTGGGTGATACTGACATTAGGTGAACAGGTTGTGATTGCATTACAGTGTTTTTGAGTTATGTCCCTTTTTAATTTTTTTTAAATGTTCTTTTGCATCATCATACATGAATGTATATATCAGTATTCCTTTCAGAAATGGAAAAATGGACTCCAGTGACCCCTACTATGTTAAGAACTAGGATCAATTTTTAATACTTAAGTTATTTCTTGTTTACTTATGAAATTCAAAGATTATATCACTAAAAAAGCCACTCATTGAGAATTTAATAATTTCTCAGATGAACTTTCAAATTTCCACCATTATATGATTTGTCCCAATCATTGTAGATTCAAACTACAGTATGGTCTCCTACAGTTTTTTTGTCTGCTAAAATAACCATGCCCACTGGTCAGGTCAAGGTTATTTTAGTGGACAAGGAAACTAGCAAAATGTGCTTTCATCTGACTCGACTAGGACTAATTCAAAGTATATAGCATTAGAAAGTGAATATTTATTACAAAAATAATTATTGACCTGAGTGATCATTATTAACCTCATTTGTCATAAACCTTCTGTACTGGGATTTGAATTTCTCATGTTTGAAGAACTGTTCCCCTCAAGAATTTAATTTGGACAATTGAGTCTCCATCTTTTCCTCCCTTAACACAGCTTGGAAAATAACTGCTTCAGTGTTTTGCAGTAGATTTCATCTTCATATTTTCATTCACTATTAAGGGTCATGGATCATTTGCTTTTCAACTGAAGTAAATCAAAATATCTATCTGCCAGTGACATTGATTTTCTCATACTTCATTGTCATGATTTTAGGCTGCACTCAGTTTTGTCAAAAATCATATGACTATTTTATCTTTATTTTCTTGAAGTGGGGATGGGGGAATTCACCCTACCTTGTTAAGACTGAACCCTAGTACGTTTTGCCAGTTATTTCCTCTTAGCTTATAAGGTAGAGAATGCCTGGGGGTGAGTGTTAGTGTCCTGTGGACACATTATAGCTATTTTTGGTGTATTTTTCAGGCCAAGAGCCAAGCTGAGCAGTTGTTGCTGACTGAGGATGCTGGTCAATTTACTGATCAATATGTGGACATCATGCAGCAGCTTGACCGCTGTTACAAAACTTGTGTTGTCCTTGCAGCTTCAGCTGAGGACCTTATTGGTAGGGTGAAATGCATTAGTTAAAACATCATTCTGAAATCTTTCTGCAAAGATTTAGTGAATTTGTTTGTTGTTAGCTTTTACTGCTTCTTTTATTTTAAAACTGAATGTCAATTGCAGATCAGAAAAAAATTCATGAAATTTTAAAGTTTAAATTTGAATCTCTTATTCAAGATAAATGCTTCAAAGAAACTAATTGTTATAGATATTTTATTTTACAAATTATTAGAAATTACATCTGCAGAACTACATTCATTTAAGTTCCTCATACCATATGTTCATTTAAGTGGAGATCCTTTGCTGAAAAATTTTAAAATTTGTTTAGTTCTACTCATAGACAAGGAACTAGGCACTCAGCATTAAGAGGTTAGTGTTGGGACTGGTTGGCCTGGTGTCAGGATAATGTGACTGGGTGGGACATAATGCTACATGTCTGGGCATAATGCCTCAGTGCTAGATATCACTATAAACTGATACTCTGCGGACATCATAGCAATATGACTAAACAATTGTTAAAATGACATTAAAAATCCAATTCGCACACATACACACACACACACACTCATAGTCCAGGAAAGCTTTTGGGATGGCCTTTTGTCCATGATCCATCCATTAACACAAGTTTGTTACCACTACTCTTCCTAAAGTACTTGGTAACTTTACACATAATGCATTGCAAGAAAGGTCAAGTTTAGTCTCAGCAACCTGTTTTACAGTGTGCCACTTTTCTCCAGATTAATTACAAAATGAATGAGCACATGCCACCAATAAGAGACTAACACTGTCCAAATCAAGATTTTTGACTGCAATTCACATGCAGTGCAAAAGCCTTTTGACATGCCACCTTGTGGCAAATGTGCTGTAGATTGCCAACCCCTGGTCTTGTTGGTCCTAAATGAAAATGCTGCTCAAACATCAAGAATGGCTACCATGGCAGTCATCTTGCAAAGTTTCTTAGTACTACTCGTCCTGAATGGATGGTGATATTAACATGCGGTTTTCACAAAAAAACTTATTTTACTCTCATCCCAGATGGTGCTGATTTGATGTCTAAAATAGCTGCCATGGCAACCATTTTGAAAAATCTTATTAACACCACTCCTCCTGAACAGATAGTCATATTGACCCGAGAGTTGATCCTGAAGATTTCATATGAATTTTGGTTGGTTCTAAATGAAAATGGTTTCACTTAGACGTCGACTATGACTAACCACAGCAACAATCTTGAAAATCTTGTTATTGCAACTCTGTAGGATCATCATTTGAACATTGTTGTTTTATGATGACTGATTGGTCCTAAATGAAAATGGTACTTAACTGATATTCAGTATGGACACCATGGCAGTCATCTTGAACATCTTGCTATTGCTACTGCTCCAGAATGGAAAGTCATATCAGCTTGGGGTTTTCGCAGGAAGACTTCTGTTACAACCCTGTAGTTAAATTGCATATGTTGATTATGTTTGCATGGGTCTGATATTTTGTTAGAAACATTGTGTTTGCTTAAAATGTAAAAATGATTTGTGTAAGCATGATTTTCACATGATAGTTTTGTTGTTGCAAGTAAACAGTCAGGAAGAGCTATCTAAATGATTGGCTGTGACCAAGGTCATTTATAAAATTATACTTGTTTACATTCTGTAGTACCCAGGTGTGATTTTGAAATCACATGACCTTTGTGCATGTTTACATGAAATGACGTATTATTTTGCTTTAAATGCTCAGTTACCAGTAAAAAATAATCAGTCATAGTCAAGAGTCACATCATAACATCATATAGAGTTTTAATACCCTAAAAAAGTATTCTTGTGCTGGAAAGAGTTGTTCGTTCATACATATTTGGAACACTTGTTTTGTTAGTGGAGATAGCTGAATTCATCTACTTTCGAAATAATTATTTTCCCTGGAGAACAACATTACTGGCTTTGAACAAAGACATATTCTGAAATTACTTCTAAATTGGAACAGAATAATATAAATTGTGCTTCACAGTGAAAATTCTGGACATTTTGTGTCAACCTGAGATTCAGACTGTATCAATTTAGAACTGTATTCACAGGACTTATGTGTTTTCACAACTTTAGAACAAATTTTTGGAACTTCTTCGTAAATCATAAGTCTTGTTTCATGTGTACCTTTTCTCCATGTTTTTTAGGAAAATAAATTATTTTTGTTAAAATTACAAAGCTTGTTGTAGTCACTCTTTCTTTGTGTTACTTTGAATGAGCCAATATGTAACACTTCTGTGATATCTAGTTTGGTCCTAATGAAAATGGTACCAGCCCAACATCCAAAATGGCTACCACAGCAACCATCTTGAAAATCTTATCACTACTCCTCTTAGATGGAAAGTTATATCAATACTGGATTTTCACATGGATTATAATTGTCACAGAATAAGGCTATAAATAACTTGGTTATGCCTTGAATCCATTTTTCACCTTATTCATTGTACAGGTGTATGATATACCTGGGGTAAATCACTCTGCTCCAGATAAAGTGATTTTGAAATTACATGCAGGTTGAAAGTCACGGAAAAGCATGGTTTACGTGAACATTTGACCATAACTATTATTCACTCCTATGGACTTAAGCTTGATACATTGTGAACTGAGACACAAGTCATTTGTCACTGGTGAGCGTACTTTCCACCATTGTCTCAGGCCATAGGGGTAAGTGTCAGAGTTTTGTTTGATTTGTGAAACCTTTTCTCGGTTGTATGTTATGTCAGGTGATAAAGCTTTGTTACACTGCTTGCTTTGTTATTACCATTTTAGTAATAAATAGTTTGGTTTTGTTTTTGCCTATTGTAGCCAGTTGGATGCTATTGGGCATTAGTAGACACTATGGGAGTTTAGTCGACAGTAATGTAACCATTTGGATAGTGGACATTACGGAAGCTTAGTGGACACTATGGGAGCTTAATGAACATTAAGGAAGCTTAGTAGACATTAAAGGAACTTCGTGGACATTATTGGACTGACAGAGTCTTATTGGAACTGATGATGGGAGATTCAGTGTCCGATGAGAGCTGATTATAGCTATCCGTGGTTGGATTGGATGTAGCTATCTGTATTGCAGCATGCCGTCTTTGTCTATGTGTATGAAGACATGTATGTATGTAAATGAATACATATAAGGGATTTGTGATGTATGTGAACATGGATCAATAAGAAAAGGATCCAGTGAAACTGCAGAGTTCCAGTTCGTATATTGAATAAACTGTAGCGTCAGTTTATCAAGTGAATTCCAGTTTACAGTGATTCATGTTCATCTGTTTGTGTTCATCTATTTGTTTATTTAGTTGAACACAGTATTGTTTAGTCGAAACAATAGTAATAACATTTAATATATGAGTATTGCTCATTTTCCTTTGTTTTATCTCAAGAGATTTTGTGAATCTCGAAGCTTAATGTGTACAAGAAATTAGGTGAATCTCATTTTTTTATACATAATACATTGTATAATTTGTGCCTCTCATTTTAGGTTAGAGGCCAATGAATCATATTTTTGAATTTTTTTTCATTATCATTTCATGAGTGTATGTAGGATAAATTGCATCAATTGTATGATAGGAGTGTGAGAATCAAGGTATTTGTTTTATATTCACATATATATCTAGTATTTAATTTTATAAATTCCAATCATTCATCATTTTGTGTTTTGTGTTATTCATTTAGTCCAAACAGAGAAATCCCACTCGGTTTCAATTCTGTTACAATAATCATTAGCTGTGGTGGTTATCTGACATCCAATATGGCCGCTGGGGCATGAATCATAATATATAGTTAGTCCTGAATGGTAATTGTGCCAATTGGACCTCAAATATGGTTGCCACAATGTAACATATTGATAATCTTGTCACTAATCCTTCTGAATAATGGTCATACCAACATGTTTTCATCAGAGTTTTCTAATGGTGTCCAGTTTGTCTTCAGTGAAAATGGTGCTGATCTACATCCCATATGGCTACCACATTGGCTGATTTGAAAATCTTTTCCCACAAGACTCTTTTGACACTCAGCAGATAAATTCTTGAATTCTTGGAAATTCTTTTTTGGCCAGTTGAGCACCAGTACTTTCAAGAGACTGCTGTTTTTTTTTTTTTCTTCAAGACAAATATTCCAGAGCAAAAGATACTTTATTAATTCAAATCAACTGATAATCTGGATGCACAATGTTTGAATAAAATAGTGTTTACTGTATCACCATCATCTATTCATTTACACAACATTGAAGAAATATTCCTTATTGTCTTATAAAGTATAAAATAAAAAGGACATATGGATTTCTGGCTTTTATTTTGGCTCATTAAGTATTGTACACACATATGTAGAGATGAAGACATTAAAATCACATTTTTTTGGTGCTGTTGAGTTTAAATAGTGACCTATTTATTCTTAGTTCTAAAAGTCTATTTCCACAGGTAACAGACACACACAGTAAAGGAGAAATACCAGTAAATATTTTTAAGTGCATTAGTTTAAAAGGGAGTAAAGAAGATTTAACTAGAATTTGGTAGAAAGCACTATGTCATGAAGGTTTTCCACTTTTGTGCAAAATATGAAGTTGATTGTCACATTTGAATCACCTGCATTGTTTTTAATTGTATGAAGACTTTTAAGTTTTGTACAAGCAATGCAGATCTGCCCACAGATTTGGCCACCATTGATAAAAACAAAAATAAATCTTTAAAAAAAACTTCATTAAAAAATTGCTGAGATGAGTTTTACTATATTCAACAGAAAGCATCCTTTAAACAGGGCTTTCCTTATCAGACGGGAGCTGGAGGATTTACCTGCAACTTTTACTGGACACTCAGCTACTGTAAATAAAAAACTATGTCCACTGGAGGAGGACCCACACCCAGCCTCCCCCCCTTGGCAAATCATCCTCCAACTTTAATGGAAGGATCTGTTTAAATGTTGGACATGGGATACTGATTCGCTATTATATATTGCTACTGTTTTTATAAACCTTTCAAAAAGATGTGATGTTTTTATGTCCACCCTTATATCTTTTAGAGGCGTGCTCAGTGGCTAAATGGTTTGCATCCTTAACATGAAGCCAAAAGGGTTTAAACCCAACAGTCAGATCATCCTGGTTTTGCTACCATGTAGATGCTTGTCACTAAATAATTTAATCATGTTGCCATTCCATAGAATGCCATCTGTACATTGATACATCAGTTTAAAAGTTGCAGGTAAATCCTCAAGCATCCACATGGTAGCAAAACCAATATTCTTAAAATCTGATGCTATAGTTTTGTTGATTTTCTTAAAAGTTAGTAATATAGATGTCACATTCATATGAAACAGAAAATACATCAACCAGTTGACATAACTATTGAACACTACCATTTAAAGTTGAGACAATCGTGAGTTTGCTGTTGCATTAAAGCTTACTGTTGCATTAAAGCTTGCTACTCCCTTTTTTTTCTGTAGCCATGCAATTAATGTCCAGAGTTTATTAAATTAAATTGGACATATCCATATGATTTTGATTTTGAACAAATCACTTCCTAGAGAAAGTTTTTACATCATTCCAGCAATTAATTGAAAAGATACCCTGACCAAGTTTCAGACCTTAATGTTTATAGTGAGTTTGAAACTAAATGGAAAAAAACCTGCATTAATATGACATTTTGTTTGAATTGTCACAAAAATATGAGTTCACAATGTTTTTAGTGAGATTTGGTTGGAAGGGGTATTGTCAGAGGAAATATCAAAGTAGATAAAGATAAGACACTAAACACCTTTATTTACATTAATAAATATCTGAATCATATTTGAATACAGACTACATATATTTTAATAGGAAAATTGGGTATTTTTTATTTCAGTACAGGAATAATCAATAGCAGCCTTGTTCAAAACATTGTTCCCGTAAGCTACATATATCAAATGTTGATACAGAATGAATTACACCACTCCCTCGATAACTTGCGGACATCGGGGTCCAAAAACATCGACCACGATATAAGCGAGGGCGTGAGTTATCGAGGGATCTATAACAACTATAACAAACAACAAAACTAACAAAGGAATCAACGTATAGGCAAAAGGGGGTGGGGATGGCTTGTCATGTTACAGTGTTGAATACTCAATAATCCTGCTAAGATTAACAGTGAATAAATATCTTCATATCGGTGTACTTTGTTTAATTTTTTCATCACAGAGTAACATTAATTTCAGGATAACTTGCAGTATATTGATTATCAAAACATTATTCCACATGGTTTCCATTCGCTTAGCACATGTACGACTTCAATTTGTGTACTACATCACTAAATTTTGCTTGGAATGGTATACATTCTAGTTTTATTGTTTGATCCAAAGTAGACAGGTCTTTTTAAATACGAAAGATCGACACATTTCGAAAAAACAATGTCGATTGAATGATTCACAAGGGTTAACCATTACCAACATGAAATTAATGGGTCTAAAAATTTAAAACGACCTAAATTAGAACACGATAACACTTGCGGTTTGTGACACGTGTGAATAATGCGTACACAGCATCATCTACTTCGTTATTGCTTGCAGTCCGGGCTCATTTTCGTTTCATCCCTTCATCTGAATCAACATCATGTGAGTAATTTCGAAGTTTCGGCTCATCCTTAAGCCAACCTCTAAATGTCGACTCAGCAATTTTTAGTTCATTGCAAATTTTTGATTTTGCTTCGTCATTATGAACACCATCTATGATGAACAGCTTTTCAGTCACTAAGTACGCCTTTCGCTTAATTCCTTTGCTCTCCTTGATCACATTTACAAATGATTAGGATACATTACTGATATTATATACTTTAATGATGTTAATACATAAAATGTGAAAATATTTTCGATTGGTCAAGTAAAATGAAATTTGATAACAGTAATGAATACCAGAACGTTTGCTCTTATTGGCATGCCTTTGAACTTTATTTTATTGTACTTACCTGGTTTGATTTGATACAAAAGACATATTTAAAGTGATAAAACAACACGGGTCTTTTTTAATTCTTTTATTGCAACAAACACTTCCCCAAGCTGTTGATCGAAACAAAGCCGGCATTCAATTATGTTCTCACGGAAGTACTCACGGGTTGGGTTTCGATGTGACAGTCGACTGATTCTTTTCATGTTTTCGTAGAAGAGAATATGTATGTTGCAATTATAGTGTTGAGATGAAATTAAAGGATTATAATGTGAATTTCACGTAGCAGGACATTTAATGGTATTTATTTCCTTCTCTGTTGCAGCATGTTAGCATTTACAAGAATTTTTCGTTGAGTGCTGTTTATTTTCAGTGTATTGAGAACTATTTCACTATTTAAAAAAAGCCTAACATAATATGTGATATCATATTAGAAATTTCAAATTTCACAATATGGAATCTATCTTTATGGGCAACAATCACCATTTTAGATGATAAAAACGACCTTTATATCAAGGTTTAATTTACCAATTTACCATTTCTTATCACAACTTTTTTCACCTTCAACACATTTTAAAATATATTTTCTTTGAAAAAATTCAGGAGCCATGCCGGACACCGCGTTATAAGCGGGTTTGCGAGTTATCTGGGCACGAGTTATCAAGGGAGTGGTGTAAATTGATCAGCCTTGGCTAGCCCAAAGATGGGGTATTCAGGAATTTGGAGTCAAAAGATCCAAAGTCAAGATTACAGTTACTGATATAAGGAAAATGGTTTCTGCACAATAATAGTTACTTAAACACCACAGACTTAGACTATAAAAAAACTTGTAAATGGCTTGTTTATGGTGTAATGGAGAAGTCCATTGATTTTGGGGTCAAAAGTTTAAATATTGATGGTAAATTGTGACTGAAAGATGTAAAATTTTAGTTCTAAATCATGACTTTGGTTAAATAGGAATCCTACTGATCTGGGGGTCTGAAGGCCATATGTCAGTGTAGTTATAAGCCTGATAAGAAAATAATGGTGTGTTAACAGTATTTTAAGATACCATGCCTTGTTCACATTGGTAATGGTCATTCAGAGCATTTGGTCAATATTTCCTAGTCGGCCATGCCCTGCTAGTGCCTACATAGCTGACTATTAAGTATGGACTGTCATATCATGTATCATTTATAATACTCATCAAAACAGAAAAACCTCGAATTTCAGCAGTTATCATAGAAACCCAGATTTGGGAACTATTTGCTCTTGTATTTGGATTTGAAGTAGGTGTTGGTCAGGTGGATGAACTTTAGCCCACATGAGTCTCTTGTTTGGACATTAGTATATTTCACATTTGTATGCATTGGTTGGATTATTATTAGACTTTCCACACAAGTCATTGTTGCCATGGAAATGTTGAGCAAATGACAGGTCGAAAAGGTCATAGTTCATGGATGTAGGGAATACTTTGAGAGAGGGAAAGAGTGATATTTACTTTACATTTCACCATAGATATCAGTGTTTTATTGAGAATCTTTCCTCTTCAGAAGGTGCAGGTCCAAAGATACCAGAAAACCAAGAGAATACAAAAACATCTGAAGAATCTCCAAGACCAGCATTCAGAGGTAGGATAAAAGTAAATGCTTTTCAGAGTTTTGCATTTTTTATGTTTCCTTCATGAGGTGTAATGTGATCCTATCCGTCTGCAAAAGTAGGCATTTCAGTGTATTCAGAGTTTCCAGGCTACCAGGAAAATAGAAACAAATATGTTGGGAAAACCCATTTAATTTTGACAAAATTTATAAAAGTGGTGGAAAAAACAAGGCATTTTAAGTAACCACTTGATGAAAAAAATACATAATGAGTCATATTGAACTGATCATGAGTTCTTTAGCAGAATTTTTGGAGGTTGTGGAATTCTTAAGTCAGTTAAGATACAATTGCTGTATGGATCATTAAGGTACTTGCCTTGAAGATATTTGTATAGTATAGTCAAATCAAGAGCGAGGCAATTGGATTGGTCAACTAGACTGGTTGCCCCATATCTTTTCTTTTGTGGAAGATGTGAAGACTTATATAGCATCACACTGTGCTAACATGTTGGTTTAACTCCACTCTTATAAATTTGAGTACCTGCTTTTAAAACATCAATGCTTAGTATGAATTTTTTTTTATTATTTATTTATAGCAATTGTATGACCCAGTATATTTCCAAGAAAACAGACAGGTTTCATCAATTTGTCCTTAGCCTCACTGATACATTATATTTATATTAAGATTAGATAGTGGACCAGTCTATGGTTTTATAGACAATGGCCTCAGATTATAAACAAGACACTTTAAGGTGCAGCTGGTGGATGTTACACGACGAAAACTGTTGGAGCAGATGGATCTTTGCAAACTTCAAAATATGTCAGATTAGAGGAAAGGACAAATCAACACTGTTTTACAAACTTTGAAAGAAGAATATGAGAATAATGAAATACAAGGCTTAGCACATAAATGCTGATTGCAGAATTTAAAATTAAATTTATGTTCATCCAGTTCTGTAATTAAAATGCCTCGCCTTAATATTTTGTTCAGAGGGTGCAACATATTACTAATAACGGCCTTGAGAAGCATGTTCCCAAGTCAACTATCAGGATATCAATTATAATACATGAATATTTAGAGAATTACAAATAAGTAAAACTGACAAGGTGTCTCTTTATTCCTGGCATTATAATGGATGTATACCCAACATGCTTGTGCGAGGGGACTGCAACTTTTACAAGGAAACTGTTCTCTGTCTCACATACTCTGTCTCTGTCTCTGTCTCTATCTCTCTGTGTGTGTGTGTGTGTGTGTGTGTGTGTGTGTGTAACTTCTCATAGGTTGGTGGTTCTTCCCAGGGGTTTCAAGGGTTCTTCTGCCACCAATGATACTGGCTGCCATGTATAGCCTATATTGTGCTGAAAAATGGCATTAAACACACACACACACGCACACACACACACGCACACACACACACACACGCACACACACACACACAAATAGACATACAACGTACTGTAGAAACTATACAGTGGGATCCTTTAACATCTTGTAAGGATCCTGTAAATTTCAAATGCAGGGGTCCTTGGGACTCCATAAAATATTGATCTAACAAAAGCCCTGGTGTTTGCAGTTCAGGTGATTATCAGATTAGATAATGCATGTCAGTTCAGGTTGACAAAGTTTGCATTGTAAACTTGTTCTGTCACGGAAACACTATCTAAAGTGTTTCCATACAGCACTGTTGTTTGTTGATGGCCACTGTTGGGTCACCAGCTTCAGTTAGTGTATATGTAGACATTATGGTGACAGCACATTTCAAGGGGTTATCTCAAAGTTTATGTAACTCATGAGTTAAAAGTGGTCCTGTTCATATACGAATGATAAACTTGTTCTGAATGCCAGTTTCTCATTTGATTATTTGCAAAAAAAAACATTGTGTGTGTGTGTGTGTGTGAGAGAGAGAGAGAGAGAGAGAGAGAGAGAGAGAGAGAGAGTTGTTGTTTAATGCGATTTTCATTATGTGTAATGAATTTTCACTATAACAAAAACATACAAAGCTGGATATATTTAAATTTCCATCCCTACCCACCATCCCTCATATATCCAGTTGTCATCTTTCTGCTCTATTGTTTGTTGTGTACTGTAATGAGAGCATCAGCCACTTTTTAATTTTATCTCAAAATATCTTGTAATCCTTCATGAGTTCCAAGTACTGTGAACTTCACCTGCACAGGCAAGAAATCAGGTCAGTCTGGAAGTGTTGATATGCAGTTAGACATTGTGAAAAGGTATTGCAAAGTGTGAAAAGGTATTGCAAAGTGTGAAAAGTTATTGCAAAGTGTGAAAAGGTATTGCAAAGTGTGAAAAGGTATTGCATAGATGAACACTTAATGGACATAGAATGCAATGTCAATCTTGCGACTTTAGATATGGGTACCATTCTCAACAACAGTGGCAAAATAAAGTTGAGTGCAGCAACAACTACACCAGGCACTGCATTGTGAGCAACTAAAGTGCAAGATTGGACAATGGAGAATATAAAAATCTTCTCAGTTTGGTGATTGAAGCACAAACACTGTGATATACGCATCTCGGTTTGATTGTGATTTGTGAAAAAGTAAAATCATTGTGGCAAGATTTAAGGAATTGTGAAGACAGAAGGATCTTCAGTCAGTCAAGATATGTTTAAAATCAGCCCTGGCAGTTTTAAAGATTTTAAGAAGCATGCTAACCTGCACTGCTTAGACAACAAGGGAGAGACAACAAGTGCTGATACTGTGATAACTGAAAGTTTCACAAACAAATTGAAGGAGATGAGAAGTGATGGAGAATATGTGGCAAAACATGTTCTTAATTTGGACAAAACTGGACTCATCTGGAAGAAGATTCCATTATGTACCTACATATCCAAAATGGTGAAGTTTGCACAAGGCTTCAGAGTATCAATATATTGAAATTATTACCTCAAGAAGCCATTAGATAACAGAGGAGGTAAGTAACAAAATATGCATTGAAACCATGAATGTTTTTGGAAGAAGTTGTGGCCAGAATGGGTTTTGAAAGAGAGCAGGAAGGGGTTAAGAGACAAATTGTCAAGTTGGTGCAGAAAGCAATGATTTACAGAAGTTAATGAAGATGATGTAAATAAGTTGTTGGAATCCTATGCCAAGGATTTGACAAACAAAGACCTGAAGGTGATGGGTGCACAAAAGGTAACACAGGAAAAGGAAGACACTGATTCACAAACATCCAAACTAAAATGTCTTACTGTGAAGTGTGTATTGCAAACTTTTATGCTAATTGAACAAGCCTTAAAGATTTTTAAAGAAGATTACCCAGCTGGGGAATGCAGTGTGAACAAAAACATTGAAGATACCCTGTATTGTTTTAGGGATCTCTGTAAAACAGAAACCAGAAAGATAGCAGATGCCACTTTCTTATAGCTGAGGAACCCAGCAACTTCTTGGTCGTCTGCCTCAGAATCTCAACCCTAACTTCTGCCCATGAATCATTGCCCATCAATATCAAACAGTGCTGCAGTGGTTACTTTTTTCATTTTTATTTCTTTTGTACCATTCTTTTCAAATTAATCACTGCTAATCATAATAAAATGTACCCTATGTATTTACCTTTCTATACAATATGTACAATAGATAATATCACAGGACACCTGTCTCTAATTATTTTAATTAATGAGAAATTTCTTTTTGTTTAACAGATTTTTACTTAACAAATGGCTCAAGGAACACATCACATTCAAAATATGAGGGGGAAGTGTAATCTAGGAAATGTAAGCAGTTCTCACTCACTGATTATAAATTAGGGCATAACCGATTAGCATTTTTCTACTGATTTCCGATTATGGATTTTGGGCATGAAAATTTTTTTTCTGATACTGGATATGATTCAATTAATCAGAAATACTAAATTAAAAGGTTTTTAAAATTAACAGCTCAGACCCATACTTCAACAACTATTTGATCTTGCCGCCAGGCTTTAATTATCCTGCCTTAATCATTTATGTCAGCAAGCAGCCAGTTCTGACCCATACTTTGTTCAACAATTAGATTAATGATCTTGCCTCCAGGCTTTAATTATCCTGCCATAATCATTTGTTGGTAAGAAGCCAGTTCCATCCTGTACTGAATGACATGCAATGTTAGACACGATGCTATAGAAATTCAACTTTATTATTTTTATTATCCGAATCAGTCGTTTTTGCCTTTTCTGACTCCGATTAATTGGAAGTTCATACTATCCAGTGGAATCCGATTTCCGGATCAAAAGTCAGTTATGCTCTAATATAAATATTGTTATAAATCTTCCAGTGACTCTTGCCTCTTCCTCATCCTTTGCAGAGGATAAAGTTATAAAACTTTGTAATTCATTTAAACAAAAACAGACTGTGACCATGTAAGTTTCTCATTATTTTCAAGGAGACTCTTGCTGTGACCTTCTTTCTGTAACATTATTTAATCAGCAGTCACATTATTATGCCTGATTACTTTCTGTTTAATATCATTCATTGTTTCTACTTCAGAATGTGGACCTGCTCCAAACCAAGTCATGTTTTCCACAACAGGATCTGCAGCACAGAGCAGTTTTAGTGTTGACATTTTAGGATCATCAGACAATAGCAGACCAGGTGGTAGGCTGTCATCAGGTACAGTTTTTAAACAAGGATTAAATGGTCCTGATATAACAAGTGATGGCTGTACACCAGGAACTAGTGATATAGCAAAAGGCGATGAGATTGACGTGGCATTCAGCAGCCCAGTCAAGAGAAATAAAAATCGACACTCATTGTCCCCTTTTTCAAAATATGAAACAGAAATGGCATCAAGCCGATATAACAGTGACAAAGTAGATCATAAAACAGACAAGAGGAGTATCACAGAATTGAGTTGTTCAAAACATGACAAGAGTGTTTCAGTACATGACAAGAGTGTTTCAATACATAACAAGAGTGTTTCAATATATGACAAGAGTGTTTCAAAACATAGTCAGTGTCAGTCAGATCAGGATCTATCACTAAAGAGTTCTGCTGAAACGAATCAGTCAAAGGAAGGTGCTGCTGGTGTTGCTTTAGCAACTGAAGGTATTCCTGGAGGTGGCAGAGATGTAATGTTGTCACATGATGTGTGCCCTAAAGGACCCAGATTAAGAAGAGCTAGTTTGCCATCTGGCAAGGGTACTGTGGTTATTGTCACAGAAGTGCTCACTCCATGGTATTTCTATGTGCAGCAGATCAGCACAGAGTTTAAGAGGCTAATGGAAGAAATTTGGTAAATAGATTATTTAGGGCAAGATATGTATGAAAACATGTCTCAAATTATTTAGGGCAAATTATGTATGAAAACATGTCTTAAATTATTTAGGGCAAGATATGTATGAAAACATGTCTTAAATTATTTAGGGCAGGACCCACTATGTGCATATTGTTGGTCCTAAAAATTTTGTAAGAGCTAGGTCCCTTTGACTTAAACAGAAAGCAGTGTATGACAAAATCTTGTGAATGCAACTGTCTCGCATCTTTTTTTAGACTCACATTTTTTCATGGAATGCCATGAAACTTGATGCTAAAATCCTCCTTAGATTATGATGTTCATTTTTGACAAATCTTTCTTCCAAATTCTGTTAATAGTTACTAGACTTTTGTCCTAAAGCTTAATCCAAAGCAGGGCAAGATCTGATGACTGCAAATAGTGCTGCAGTTTGACATCAGACTTGATAAATATTATGGTCCTCACCTGAACATATACATATGTATGAATAAGTGTATTCCCGCAAATTTTATGAGTTATTGCAATTTGATTTGCAGCTGAATTTATTATATGACAGGATCTTGTGAACAAAAGTAGCTAGAAGCTTGGAAATATTCTGATCATCATTTGAACATGTTCAATATTTATTAGAGTTATTGCCCTCTTAGTCTTTAAATCTAACACAACTTATCACACAATGTTTAGCTGTAAAGCCTAAAGAAGATATGGTCCTTGTCCATAAACCATTAGTCTACATTTCATGTTACCACTCTTGAAACCATATTTTTAAACTAGTTTTGATCAAACTCACGGTATTGGTTTGTGCAGGCAGTATTCTGAACACATTCGAATATGTTAAGATCTCTCCATATTAATTTAGTGAATTTACATCTCATTGCCTGATCTTGTTACCACTCAGGAAGTCATATTTCTGATCTGATTTGGTTTAAACTTTGAATCTGTGATTACATCATTACATTCTTGGATAAGCTTAATAACGAGTTAGATTTTATTACAGTTTATTGCCTGATGTTGTTTTTCACTCTGGAATCTGTATTTCTGATTTTGATCAGACTTGGTATATTTATTTATTCTGTATCATCAAGATCTTTGATAATGAGCTAGACACACACTTGCATATTATAGAAGTGATCTTGCATTGGATTGGCTGAGCTTTGCACCAATCTGGAGACCATATTTTGATTATGAGTTTGATAATGAGAGAAATCCATGCATTGCAATGAGATTATCTTGCTTGTAATTCATTGAACTTGTTACTATTCTAAGGACTGTTGTTTTTCTATGATTTGATGGCAACATGCAGTCCAAAACTTATGACAGATTCCTTATATCCAGGAGGATTAGTTCATTGAAAAACCAGTTTTTCTTAGTTCTTCAAAATTACTTAACCAGTCATAATACCTTAGGAGAATTACCACTTCCTTGCAAATACAAAGCCCTCCCAGATACTTCTTTTAGCTAAAGGGAGCTAAAACTTGTCTGCTAACACATGTGGCAGATGGGCAGAGTGATCTCCCCATACCTCTAAGACTTTGCAGCAATGAATGAAGATATTTTGGTTATTACTGGAGCAGTATGTATGCTCCCTCCAGATGTAATTGGGGGGAGACTGGGAGGGTGTATGTGTATTATGATTTTACTAAGAAAATTTGTTTCGTTTTGGAATATGTTACCCAATCATAATACCTTAGGAGAATAGGCAAGAGGTGGAGGGAGGTACATCACCTTACCCTGGAAATAAAATCCAGTCTCTTATGGTAAGAGAGAAAGCTTCTAGGGTAGGTGTATGCATTCAGGTTTTTCCAATCCAAGAATAGGGCATTGACTGCCCATGCTTTTGGATCTGGGATGGGAGAGACAAAGTTTGGGATTTTGTTATTCCACCTTGTTGCAAATAGTTCCACCAGTGTTTGGTTCCTTTGGATACAAATCTGGGTGAAAATGAAGGGATGAAGAGACCATTCTGTCTGAATCAATTGATTGTTTCTTGACGAGTCGGCTAGAGGCATTCCAGTATATGACAAACATGTATGTGGATTTGTTGTTGACTATAAAGTCCATACCATGATGAAAAAGTTTGGGGACTTTTCATTTGATATAAGTCACTGTTGTAGAGTTGTCAAACAGAATCAGGACTCCCATACCAGAGAGGCATTCCTGCCACCAGTGAAAGTCTTCACAATGGCCATCATTTCCAGATGCAGATGGTGACTCAATTGTGAGAAGATGATTAGAGGTTGGTCCATTAGGTAGACTTTGGATCTCCATTGAAACAGAAAAAGTAGATGTAATGAGCTCATAAACAGGCGACCTATGACAAGAAGGTCCTCTGCTGCATTTAGTAAACCTAGGAGGCAAAGGAATTCCAGTGCTGATAGGGTTCTCCTCAAGAGTAAAGAAGTCACCATGTTGTGGATTTTCAATGCACTATCCTGAGGGAGATGAACCATGTTTTCCTGTGTATTTAAATTCATATCAAGATGAAAAAAATGTTGGGAGGGTACAGGTTGGATTTGTCATTGCTGATGAGAAATCCCAGCTTGGTAAGTGATGTGAAAAGGGGTATCATGTCATGATGTAAAATAGAACTCACCTGATTATAATTTGCAGAATGTTGTCCAGGTAACTTGATGTTGCCATCATAGAAATGGTCCGAGCATATGCCTTGACTTGATTCATGATGCGAGTGAAGACCCAAGTCTTGGTATTAAAACAGAATGATAGAGCCTAAAATTGGTATACCATGTCAATGTAGGTGAACTGCAGGAACGTTCTGGAAGCCTGTTGAATAGGGACATGGAGGCAAGTGTCTTTTTATGTCCACACTGATGGAAAAGTCTCCCTTTTGGATGGCATTTAGAATGTGCAGTGGTGTTTACATTGAGAACCAAAGAGCGTGAATGAAGTGATTGAAAGCACGGGTCTATGACTGGGTGCAGAGTGCCATTTGCTTTTGGAACCAAGAAGTCTGGAAAAGAATCCTAGAGTGTTTCAAACAAGTCCTATGGCCTTTTTTTGAAGAAGGTGGTCAATTTCATGCTGTAATGTCGATTTGAGTGGATCAGATTGGACAATGGTGAATGTCAGAACTCTGGACAGCATTGGAGGAATGTGAAACATGATGTAGAGTCCCTTGTGAACCACTTGCCGAGTCCAAGTATCATTGTAGCAAAGTTTGTCCATTTTGGCTATGAAGAAAAGAAGCCTTCCTCCTACTGGTATGTCTGGAAAAGGCAGATTGGAGACCACATCATTATTTATTTGTATTAGCTTTATGGTATCCTTCAGAAAGACTGAGGTTGCAAATATAGATTCCCATTCAGCCAGTTCTTGATTAGTAGCAGCAGTGATGGCATTGGCAAAGGTGCATGTCCTGTAGAAGTCAAAGTGTTAGGTGAGAGACTCGGTTCTGCTTGTTGAAAATTGCCATGTAGAGAACCCACAGCGACAATATTGTGTACTAACTGTTGAGCATTTTATGGAGTGTAGTTTGGACATCCCCAAAGCAGTGATATCCCCGTTTATTGCAGGGGTTTCCAAGTGAAAGGCTAACGTTTGAGAGTGGTAGAAATATCAGCAGAAGTGAGATAGATGCTGTTTTTGTGTTAAGAAAAGTCTGTTAATGATTGGTTCCTGCAGTTGGTGGTGAAGAGACTTCAGAATGTCTGTAATTCTTCCTGACTGCAGTAATAACTTGAAGGCAGGCTACTCCTTCTTTGGCAGTAGCAGTTGGGATTCTAGTTCAGTTTGGTGTTGGTGTTGGAGGTAAGGTGGGCAAAACTTGGGGGGGTGTTAAAAGGTGGAATACTTCCTCAATGAAATCTGGGAAGCTGAATCTTTATGTGACATCAAATAGTTTAAAATCGATTACATTCCTTGAGAACAGGCATCATCGTCCTTTGTTGTAAGAGGCAAGTCTGAAGGGTGACAAGATCTGCTGCCCACAAAAGCTTGTAGTACATCCCAAAATAGAAACCATGACTTCCAGATGGTCACAGAGAAGGAAGGCTCTTCCCATGACAGGTTGTCAAGCAACTGGTGAGGTGATATCTGTAGAAGTCTAAAGAGCTGTTAATTAATAAATTTATTTAGAATGACCTTTGCACACAGATGGTAGGTATAATCCAACTTTTAATGATCACTGTGATCAGCCGTGTTAAAAGCTTTAGAACACTTGCATCTTTTAGAGTATAAGTCCTTGTTAGAACAGACCACGTTTATTCATCTGCTTTTGATCACAGATTTGAATTACCCACGCATGCATGCCCCAGTTATACCACGTGACCACGCAGTTGCATAAGTGTTATTATTTTGGAATTATAATTCTCAAAATAGGGTAAAACCGTAGTAGTATCGAAAATAGAAATATCAGTATATGTATGATGGCTAACTTTCGAAATTCGCAGAGCTAGTCGACTAGAAAAACAACGAGCAAAGACTACTTTGAGGCATTACGAAGATTTCAAGGTGTCATGTGATAATTGTTCATAATATAAATAGTGGGATTTCTTTGACATGTTTGTTCGGAAATCAGAGGTATCCCTCTGGATTTCATTAAAAGAGTACTCAATGTACCGATCATTTAGCACCCACATTCAATAGTTATTGTGTACAAAGAGGTTTATTACCTGTAGAACAAATGTTTTAACCTTGGTATAACGGTTTGTCCGGTTGCACAACAACAATGAATTTTATTAATCCAAACATACTGTCTGACATATTGTTTATTTATATTAAGCAGAGATCTGGTTTCTAATTATCGCCATAGTTGTCACACCTGTTTGAAGTGGTTGGCGAGTGTGTCAATTTTTTTTTACAGGTACCGCATTTACGTTTCAATAACCGGGTTTTTCTATACGGCTGGGTAACTGGGTACCCGTTGACAGCCCTACCTGTAGGAAGGCTCAGAGATGGCCTATACAAGTACAAGTATACAATTAGCTCATGGAAGTATGGTGTGAAAGTACTACTATATATTTATTAGAAAAAAATTTGTTAGGAAGATTCTTCAAAATTTGATTTCTCGTTCATGTTTGGGAATTTTGTGACAATGATTCCAAATTTCCATGCATTGACTGCCATTTTTTTATGATAAATTATTATTATTGTTAATATAATATAGTTAACAATAAAATTACTTCTAGTCAAACTACACTAAGTACACAGTGATTAAGCTTTTGTAATATAAGGAATTATTAGAAGAAAAGGAAGGTTAAGGCCTGTTACCAGGGAATTTGAGGCCAGTCTTGTAATAAGTTTATTTAGAAAACTAAACTGAGATATTTTGAAAAGCTTATAACTTGTTCTGATTTTTCTTCTGTAATTGATTCAGTTACTTCATGCAAACAACTGGAATGTCTTCTGCTGGTATCAAGAATGTATCAGTGGGTATGATGTGTTTGGCCCCTTACCCCAAGGACAATGTGTACTACAGAGCAGTCATTGTCAAGGTTATTGGTGAGTATTGAGTACTGTCATATTTTGTCCTGGTATAATATATCTTGACACCAGAGCAGTCATCGTCAAAATTTACATTGTTAGTGAGTGTTGAGTACTGCCAAATTTTGTTCTGGTATAATGTATCTTGACATCAGCATTCATTATCAAGCTTTACATTGTTAGTGAGTTGAGTACTGCCAAATTTTGTTCTGGCACAATGTATCTTGACATTAGAGTAGTCATCATCAAGCTTTTCATTGTTAGTGAGTTTTGAATGCTGCCACATTTTGTTCTGGTATAATATATCTTAACATTAGAGCAGTCATCATTAAGCTTTACATTTTTACTGAGTATTGAGTAGTACCACATCTTGTTCTGATATAATGTATCTTGACATCAGAGCAGTCATCATCAAGCTTTGCATTGTTAGTAAGTATTGAGTACTGCCACATTTTGTTCTGGTATAATGTATCTTGACATCAGAGCAGTCATCATCAAGCTTTGCATTGTTAGTAAGTATTGAGTACTGCCACATTTTGTTCTGGTATAATTTATCTTGACATCAGTGCAGTCATCATCAAGCTTTACATTGTTAGTGAGTTGAGTACTGACAAATTTTGTTCTAGTATAATATATCTTGACATCATCAAGCTTTACATTCTTGTAAGTTGAGTACTGCCACATTTTGTTCTGGTATAATGTATCTTGACATCAGAGCAGTCATCATCAAGCTTTGCATTGTTAGTAAGTATTGAGTACTGCCACATTTTGTTCTGGTATAATTTATCTTGACATCAGTGCAGTCATCATCAAGCTTTACATTGTTAGTGAGTTGAGTACTGACAAATTTTGTTCTAGTATAATATATCTTGACATCATCAAGCTTTACATTCTTGTAAGTTGAGTACTGCCACATTTTGTTCTGGTATAATGTATCTTGACATAAGAGCAGTCATCATCAAGCTTTGCATTGTTAGTGAGTATTGAGTACTGCCACATTTTGTTCTGGTATAATGTATCTTGACATCTGTTTAAAAGAAGTACATTTCAGAGTAGTCAAAATCAAGCTTTACACTTTTGCTGGTTATTGAATCCTGTAACATGGATGTTTCTGGATGTATGATTGAAAAAAAATCCAGCTAAAATTGAAATTAAACTGAAAAGTTTTGAATAAGTGAATGCATAATCATGCAGTTATCCCCCACCCCAAAGATTGGGTGCAAATTTTCCTGAACAACAAATTACATTATTGGTTCAATTGTGTCACAAGTTGAATTCTGATTAAGTAATATGCTAACTCCCATAGAGTTAAATTGCTTTATACTATACCATCATGCCTTTATCTGCCATTTCACTTGAATGAAGAGTGATGGTAACTGAGAATTTTCTAATTCAGTTGAACTTAACAGTTCAGTTTATTTAACGGAATGAATATGTCTGATCACATTCAACTGAATGTGACAAGACATATTTGTTTCATGAAAATTAGCATACTTTATTTAGTTCAACGCTTCTATTCCTCAGCTTCCCTTATCCTTAAACCATCAGAAATTGCAGGATAACAGAGTTTGAAAAATGCAATTACGACTTGACTGGATTTGCCTCGATGATGAAAAAAAGCATCAGAGTGAGCATGGTATGAATAAAGCATTTTAACTGAATGTGCAGCAGTGTTAATATGGGCTGCCAACTGGGTGTGATATTCTTCAAAAAAGTGTCTACTTATTCAACTGTTGACACAGTTGAGATAGCTACACAGCACCAGCTACTGTAACACTATGATGGACCCTCCCCCATCAATCATATCATTGTCACTATCTTAATTAATGTTTTAAGCAGAAATTTATTTCTTTATCAGACCATAAGAATTTCATTTCTTAATGTCATGCTTTCTTTCCAGATAATTCACAAGATGCAGATATCATGTTCATAGACTATGGAGATCAAACTAGGATGCAGACTTGTAAGCTACGAACCATTCCTGAGAGGTTTACAGATGTTCCAGCTCAAGCTATCTGCTGTGCCCTAGCAGGGGTGAGATTATCTAAAGATCTTTTGAAAATCTGTTTATTGCTAAATTGCGTTTTCATCAGAAGACTTCATATGATATGTTTGGTCCTAAACGAAAATGGCATTTTTCACATCCAATATGGCTACTACAGCAGCCATCTTGTAAATATGGTTATGAATAATTCTCCTAAATGGATGGTCATATAAGCATGTAGATTACGCCAAACGTCTTCTAACGGCATTGAATTTGTCCTAAATAAAAATGTCTTTGATTGTATATTTAGATGTGGCTGTAACAGTAGCTTTTGTGAAAATCTTATTAAGATTGTTAAAGATGGTTTCAATACTTAACAGTGAAACTGAAAAAATTGTTATATCTTGAATTTCTTTCAATTCCTTTAAGACAGTACAGCATCAGCTCTCTGAGGGACTAGTTATTTCAGTCTTTTGACAACACCTTCAGTTAATTCACATGTTAATATCAGTAATTGAAGTGTTTTATGTTCTGACAGTCATCATTTAAAACACTTGTATCTGAGTATGGGTAAAAGTTTTGTTTAAGTTCCAATATGAAAGGTTTATATATTGTTGGCATTAGAAAACATATTTGGTGTCAAGAAATTTTGTATACTATTTAAAATTATTTAAAATTTGTGAAAATGGTGTCTGGAAAATTGGAAAATCCTCATATTTAGATTATTGTAGCTTGCATTTGGGTAAAGAAAAAAGCTTATCAAGTTTTGGGTCAGAGGGTCAAGGGTCAAGGAGAATGTGTCCGAAGAAAAACATTGTCAACATAACAGAATAAGTTCTGCAACCAGCATATTTAAGTAAGTGGGACATATGAATTGATTTGCTTATGAATTTTTTTGAAAGATAATTTATATTAAATTTATTAGCTCAGTGGTATGAAATGGTCCAAGCCTGTAAACATGGTCACATTCTGTAAGAAACATTTTTTTACCACAATTAATAAGTAGGGCGAGCTTTATGCAGTGTTCCATCAGCATCACTTTTCCCTAAGGAGTTTATTTTCTTCCTCCAGGTAATGCCAAGTAACAAATATTGCATTTGGACAGAAGCAGATGTCATGTATTTCTCACAGTATGTAAGAAACCAACAGCTAAGCTGTTTTCCAGTATGCTGCAGCTGTGATCCCACCTTCCCCCATATAGTAGAACTGATTCTGCATTTCCCAATGTCAGTTATAGGCCAGGAGCAAATGATAATGTCTTCACAGATCAACCTTAGTGTTCTATTTCTCAGCAAGAAGTCTGTCCAGAAAATTGCAGTCTCCGAACAGATGAGTAAGGTGGGGAAATCGCCTGAGGTGACTCGGAATGCAGAGGTGAAGATGCTGCTGGAGCAGATACTCATGCAGGATTCAAAACGCTATAATGGATCATGTAATCTAGATCATCAACGCAAGATCAGGGAGATTGATGAAACAGAGGCAACAGGAACTATTCTCAGATTAGCTGCAGAAAAAACTGTCTCTTGTGTTGTTGTAGACAGTTTGGCTAAAATGTCAGACTCAACCAATATGATCAATGAGTCTAAGAGCTTGGAATCAAACACACCTATTAAAATTGAAGAAGACAAAACATTTAAGGTGGAGAGACTTTTTGCTTCAAACACACCGGTGAAAGAAGAAACCTTTTCGCCAGCAAAGGATAAAAATGGAGAAGTGGCAGTGATGAAATGGAAAGAAAACCATTCTGAAAGACAAGAGCTAAAGGATGTTTACAAGAAGCAGCAGGGATTGACAATTAATTCCATTTTAGAGAACTCTCAGGATAAGAACATTCAGAAAGCTTCAGAAGTTACAAACAATAAGAGTGTGCATCATCTGCAAGGGAATAGATTGTTACCTTTCAAAGAGCTGGGGACTGAAAGAACTAACAAAATGTCAGAAGTTAGAAAACCTAAAACAGAATTTACTCTTTCTGTGGACAGGAAAAAGCAAGCAAAGAAGCCCAAAGGAAAAGGTTCAACAAGGGACATTAAGAAAGAGCCAAGTATTCAGTCAGAAGTATGGAAAGTTCATTCATCAGAGACTTGGAAGGTGGATAATGAGCCAACCATTGAAATTGTTACACCAGAAGAGAGTCAGTCAGAGAGTAAGAAAACCATGCTAAATAGAGGACTGGCAGAAGAGCAGTTATCGAAGAAAGAAGTTAGCAGTTCAGAACTGGTTGGTGACAAGGCTCAAGATGAAGATAGTGGTCTGGAAGGAGATTCAATGGTAGATACGGAGACTGGAAAAAACCTAAAGTATAGAGAAAGGCCAGATTCTAGACATGGTGCTTGTATCAAATCTTCAAATATTGATGCATCAAGATGTCCTTTGTTCAGAGATGGTTCAGAAATGAAGGATAGCACTGGGTGTGACTTTACTACCATAAAATCTGTTGAAACGCTTAAGGAGACTAATGTGGATGGGGAACCTGGGTCCCACGACAAGACTGAAGATGTAGACTCTGAAACAGCAGACAGTATTACATCCTCTGACAGTGCCAAGATCAGCACTGGAGTCACCAGTAGTAAGGATCATGAAGAGCTGATGTTTTCAAGTGATGTTGGTGCTAAGGTTAGTGTTAATGCCCAGAGATATGAGGTAATGATGTCACATATCAACAGTCCCAGTGATTTTTATGTCCACCTTGTGTCTTGGCAGACTGGACAGACCATAGAGAGGATAATGAGCGGTTTGAAAAAGCATTATGGTGATATGAAAAAGAAAAAGCTACAGAAGTTAGCCAAATCATTCACGTTGGAGAAAGAAAAATTATGTTGTGTTCAGTATCCTGTAGATGGCAGTTTCTACAGGGCAAAAATCATAGATATATGTCAATCAAATGCAACAAATGAAAACAATCCAAACATTGGAAAAGCTCATTTGTTTTATCTTGACTTTGGTAATGATGAATGGCTGCCTAAAAAAATGATTTTTCCTCTACCAGAAGAATTTGCACTGATACCTCAGTTAACCATTCATTGCTCACTTGCTTATATAAAACCAATGTCGGATCACCTGCATAGTGAGACTGTCTGTGCCAAATCATCATCAATTGTTTGGACTTGGAGTAAAGAGGACAGAGACTTATTTGTACAACTGACTGGTTGTGAGAAAAAATTGCTAATGCATGTAGTACATGGCAGCTTATCTGGAGACATTAGTGGGTAGGTCTTGATTTTGGTGTCCCATTATGAATGTGGTAAGGACATATCTAAATCTATGGAATTGTCCATCTGTCAATCTGGTTAGCTTTTATGTTGATTTAACTTTCAGACATTGTGTTTTGCATTTGTGTTCCTGAAAGATATTAATTTTTTACTTATTGTAAACAGCATGATTCGGGGTAGAACAGTTTTACTCAGTAATGATTTTGGTTTTGTCATATAGATTTTCACCATTTTAAACTATTTTCTTTATTTACAGTATCACTTCAAACTGATGATGGAGAAACATTGTTAAAGTAGAGACATTAATAAGTTTGTGAAGACAAAGCTATTTGACCTGTTTTATCTAGGATTTTCACCCTGATTTTATTATATATAGCATAAATATATTTTCCTATTCATTTTGGATGGACTTTTTAAAAAGATTTTATCTTATCCACAAACTGAATATCTTGGTCCAAACAAAGACACCTTATAACTTTAGAAAATGTTTTTCAAAAAATGTTAATTAAATTTTTAAAATTCATACCAAACAAACTCATTTTTAAGAACAGTACAACTGTAAAATGAACAGACCTAGATCTTTAATTGTTTAATGCACAAGCAGATCAGTGTCTATGCATTTTAAGTCATAAAACAAACAAAATAGACCTTGATCAATCTGCATATTATGTGATGGCAGATCAGGTTCAGTGTTGTTTTCAGTTGAACTCAATGTACAAACAATACATATGGTGCAGCCAAAGATGCCATGAAGACTAACTATTATCCATGGGAAAATTGAGCTTTAATCATTTAGTGTTTTTTTTATTTGGACTTAACAAACTTCAATCATTGTGTGATTGCTCCAAAAGAATCTTTTATCCATTCTAGCATAAGAATGAATTTATAATTGCTATAAAATTTCAGGGCTATAAGGATCTTAAATCATATGTGTAGGATAAAAAAAAAACAAATTTGCAGATTTTCAATATAATTTGACACCTTTTGATATTGATATCAATATTCTAATGACAGAGAGTTGCTGACCAATTCTGGGAGCTCCCCAGTGAAAGTTCTGCTGGTTAACAATTCTGAAGATGAGGAGGTATGTTTAAATATGGACCTCATCCGACTGGGCAGAGCCACATTAGATCTGAACCATCTCCCATTGGAGAAATCTGCACATGGTAAGTATAGATAATATGTAGGATTTCTTAGTTCACTCATCAGAATTTCTACAATATCCTGTACTGTCATTGAGTTCACTTAGCACTATTTCCATCAATGATGTCATGTAGTGTCATTGATTTCGGTCATCACTATGATATCCTATAGTGTCATTGAGTTCACTCATCATTGTCTCTATGATATCCTGTACTGTCATTGAGTTTACTTGTCACTATTTCCATCAATGATATCCTGTGGTGTCATTGAGTTCACTCAGCACTATCTCTGTGATATCCTGTACTGTCATTGAGTTTACTCGTCACTGTTTCTATCAATGATATCCTGTGGTGTCATTGAGTTTACTCATCACTATTTCTATCAATGATGTCAGGTAGTGTAATTGATTTAACTCATCACTGTTTCCATTAATATCCTACAGTGTCATTGAATTCACTGATCACTGTTTCCATCAGTGATGCCCTTCATTCATCTCTATCACTATGACATCCTGTAATATCATTGAGTTCACTGATTAATATTTCCATCAATGATATCCTTTAGTGTCATTGAGTTCTCTTATCACTATTTCCATCAGTGATATTTTGCAGTGTCACTGAGTTCACTCATGTGAAGCAACATCTTGGCTAGGCAAAAGTCATTATCCAGTTTGCTCCACTGCATCTCTTGGCAGATGTAGTTAGAGGACACTTATGAATAAGTGTCCTTATTCAGATATACATATCGATGTCCATTTCAAATCATTTCAATTGACCAGTGACTGAGTTCATTATCGCTGCCCATTTCAAATCATTTCAATTGACCAGTGACTGAACTCATTATCGCTGCCCATTTCAAATCATTTCAATTGACCAGTGACTGAACTCATTATCGCTGCCCATTTCAAATCATTTCAATTGACCGAGTTCATTATCCCTGCCCATTTCAAATCATTTCAATTGACCAGTGACTGATTTCATTATCGCTGCCCATTTCAAATCATTTCAATTGACCGAGTTCATTATTCCTGCCCATTTCAAATCATTTCAATTGACCAGTGACTGAACTCATTATCGCTGCCCATTTCAAATCACTTCAACTTACCAGTGACTGAACTCATTATCGCTGCCCATTTCAAACCATTTCAATTGACCAGTGACTGAACTCATTTTTGCTGTCCATTTCAAATCATTTCATTTGACCAGTGACTGAACTCATTATCGCTGCCCATTTCAAATCATTTCAATTGACCAGTGACTGAGTTCATTATCACTGCCCATTTCAAATCATTTCAATTGACCAGTGACTGAGTTCATTATCACTGCCCATTTCAAATCATTTCAATTGACCAGTGACTGAGTTCATTATCCCTGCCCATTTCAAATCATTTCAATTGACCAGTGACTGAGTTCATTATCCCTGCCCATTTCAAATCATTTCAATTGACCATTGACTGAGCTCATTATCCCTGCCCATTTCAAATCATTTCAATTGACCAGTGACTGAACTCATTTTTGCTGTCCATTTCAAATCATTTCAATTGACCAGTGACTGAACTCATTTTTGCTGCCCATTTCAAATCATTTCAATTGACCAGTAACTGAACTCATTATCGATGCCCATTTCAAATCATTTCAATTGACCATTGACTGAACTCATTTTTGCTGTCCATTTCAAATCATTTCAATTGACCAGTGACTGAACTCATTTTTGCTGTCCATTTCAAATCATTTCAATTGACCAGTGACTGAACTCATTTTTGCTGCCCATTTCAAATCATTTCAATTGACCAGTGACTGAGCTCATTATCGCTGCCCATTTCAAATCATTTCAATTGACCAGTGACTGAACTCATTATTAATGCCTGTTTCAAATCGTTTCAATTGACCAGTGACTGAACTCATTATTAATGCCTGTTTCAAATCATTTCAATTGACCAGTGACTGAGCTCATTATGTAACTGTTCAGTAATAGACAGTTTTCACAATGTTCACAGGCATTTACTTCAAATTAAAGGTTGTTTGAAATATTTAAATTGTAGAAAATTATGAGCAGTATGTGATGCCACTGATTATTCCTTACAGTATCTTAATTAAAATGTAACAAGGTATTTGACTAGAGGAGTTTAGATTCACTCAGATACTCTTTCAGCTAGCTACATATGCCAAGGTTGATGTGGAACTTAATAAATTGACAATCTTTGGCTAGTGATAATGATTTGATTGGTGAATTCTGTATTAAGTATTGCTTTCTAGTGTAGGTAAACATTTTTGTAGACGTGCCTTACAATTTTACAATGAGTCTTACTGAAATATTTTAATCTATCAAAAGTTCAGTGCTTTCCTTTGCATTTAACTCATGAGCTACTTCATTACAGCACACTTTTAATAAGATGTGAAAGCTAGAGTTTTCTCCCATTAATATTGAAAGTGGAAAACCTATTTTTAATTCCATTCTTTCATCAAATGATTGAAAATCAAAGGCAGTGGTGGATTAAAGTGATAAACAAATAGCAGATTGTTGAAATAAAAGTATAAAATGAATGCAACAGAAGACAAAATGCATATTTTGTAAAATATCATGTTTTAGGATCTGTATCATTATTGTCCTTATCATTGTCTTCATGTTATTGCCTATTCTGATTGGCAAGATATAGGTAGGACTTTTCAGTGCTAAAAGTTTTTGTTTTTAAATTTATTGCAAGTCATATGTCTGTACACCAGATGTTGTATTAAAGTAAAATGTTTAAATAATGTTACTAGATACCTAAGTTTCCATCCAGATATGTAGTATTTTCTTGTCTTGCAAAAAGCTTTGTTCATCTCAGTTGACAACTGCATTTTGTTTTATTATTCCTTGAAACATGTTTAGCTAATATTTTATTGTTTGTTTTATTGTTTTTTGTTTTCATTTTAGAAGAAGACCAGCAATCCAATAAAAGTTGGAATCCCATGGCTGAAGATTTCTTTGCCATTAGAAACAGTTATCAAGTGGATACAAATGACCCAGGGGTTGCCACTGTGGGTTACAGTAAGTGTTACTGTTACTAACTCTAAAGGGGATGCCACTAGGCTACAATAAGTGTTACTGTTACTAACTCTTAAGGGGATGCCACTAGTAAGTGTTACTGTTACTAACTCTTAATGGGATGCCACTAGGTTACAGTAAGTGTTTCTTTCAATACTTCCCCATCAGTGGTTGCCAAAATGGGCTAAATTAAGTGTCACTCTTACTATAAAAATTATTTTGTCAGGGGATACACCATGGGATACTGTGTCACTCTTACTAACACCTCTCCATTAGGGTGTTCCATTGTGTCACTCATAACACTTCACCATCATGTGTTTCTGCAAGTGTCACTGTTATTAAAGCGTATCCACTAGGGATGCAAGATTGGGAGTCCAAAATCCCCTTGGTGTCAGAACTGGGGGTCAGACGGAGTAAAAAAAAACTAATTTTGGTATCAACTCTGGGGGTCAGATACAAAAAATGGATGTATAAATGAGGGTAAAGGGAAACACTGTACTAACGATTCTCAGGAGTTGTCACTGGGGATTACAATGCATCACTCTTGCTAACACTTTTCTATCACAGGTTGACACCATGGGTTACAGTGTAACTCATACTAGCATTTCTCCTTCAGAGGATACCACCATGGGTTACAGTAACTGTCAGTCTTACTGAAACTTGTCCATAAGGTGTGCCACCACAGGCTACTGTAAGTGTCAGCCTTACTAACACTTGTCTATATTGAGTTGCCACTGTGGGTTCAGTATGACACTCTTCATAACACTTTCCTATCATGAGTTGACACAATGGGTTACACTGTCACTCATACTAGCATTTCTTCTTAAGGGGATTCCATGGGTTACTTAACTGTCAGTCTTACTGGCATTTGTCCATAAGGTTTGCCAACATGGGTTACTGTTAATGTCATACTAACACTTCTCTATCCTGAGATGCCACAGTGGGTTGTATTGCATCACTCTTAATAACACTTGTCCATCATGGGTTGCCACCATGGGTTACAGTAGCTGTCAATATGCTGACACTTGTCTATAAGGGTTGCCACCATTGATTATAGTAAGTGTCACTCTTACTAACACTGTTTATCACCTTCATATATATATATATATATATATATATATATATATATATATATATATATATATATATATATATATATATATATATATATATATATATATATATAAGCTTGATGTTAGGTCACTGAATTTGAATAAATGATATTGACATCCTAGTTACTTAATTATCACCCAAACCTTCAGCCAGAGCACATTTTATCTTGCCTTTTTGTTTTCTGACATTGTTTATAGGGAAAAATAATGTCTGCACTTTTGTTTTGGGACATGGCAGAGTATAAGAGGGATCCATCATTTTCAAAATGTGGATGAATAGCCTGCATACCATTGAACATTGGCTTCAGCATATTGGAGCCAATTTGTCCAAAATCAGATGTATTTTACAAAGCATCACCATTCATGGGTTGCTGGTCATGATAATTTAGCACTATTCATGGGTTGCAGGTATTGATAATATAGCACTATTCATGGGTTACTGGTAATGATAATATAGCACTATTCATGAGTTGCAGGTAATGATAATATAGCACTATTCATGGGTTGCTGGTAATGATAATATAGCACTATTCATGGGTTGCTGGTAATGATCATATAGCACTATTCATGGGTTGCTGGTATTGATAAAATAGCACTATTCGTGGGTTGCTGGTAATGATCATATAGCACTATTCATGGGTTGCTGGTATTGATAATATAGCACTGTTCATGGGTTGCTGGTATTGATAATATAGCACTGTTCATGGGTTGCTGGTAATGATAATATAGCACTATTCGTGGGTTGCTGGTAATGATAATATAGTACTATTCATGGGTTGCTGGTAATGATAATATAGCACTGTTCATGGGTTGCTGGTAATGATAATATAGCACTGTTCATGGGTTGCTGGTAATAATATAGTACTATTCATGGGTTGCTGGTAATGATAATATAGCACTATTCATGGGTGGCTGGTAATGATAATATAGCACTATTCATGGGTTGCTGGTAATGATAATATAGCACTGTTCATGGGTTTGCTGGTAATGATAATATAGCACTATTCATGGGTTGCTGGTAATGATAATATAGTACTATTCATGGGTTGCTGGTAATGATAATGTAGTACTATTCATGGGTTGCTGGTAATCATAAAATAGCAAAAACTTCATATAATGCCATACTGCTTGAGGAAAAATCTCAATCCTAAAATGGTGTTATTGCCTGGTTCAAGTAAATAATAAAATAAAATATGGAATTAATGGATAGAATAACAGAGATCTGAGCAGAGATATAGATTAGAAAAACACAACCCCTATATGTAATAAATATAAACAAAATGAAATTGAACATTATAACTTTACTCTGTCATTATTGGTTGCTGGTTGAGAGTGATATTCCTGAAAATTTGACTTTTGTTACACTGTTAGTCAACATCAAAACACACTATACAGTGCTGTTTTTTTTAGTCAGTAAGACCCATCACACACACACACCCTGAACAAAAACATCGGGTGATATGTCTTACATTGTAGAACTAGTCCGATATCTTATATTCAACATAACTAAGGCTAATGTGGGTCAGTTTTCAGCTGATACACATGACCTTATATACCATAAAATTAATATGTTCTCCTTTAGACAGTCACATTCTTAAATGGATTAAGACATAACTTAGACACAATAAACAGTACTATACCCCTGTTGGCTATAAATCACTAAATGTACTATGTGTCCGTTGGCATGCACCAATTTCTTGACCAAACATAATTCACAACCTGATTACACAAATGAATCAATGTACTAAACGTTTTGTCCTAACAACATTACTTGATAACTAGCAATTCATTGGCATAACATGTTCCAAAAGAAGTAATATCAATTCCTAGTTTACATGATTCATATCATTTAAGACAGATGAAAATCCACACAATTCTAACAGTATCATACATAATGCATGAAATCCTTAGAATATATGATTGCTATTACATGCGAGTAAATATGAACAGTTCTCTAAAATCCAAATTGAAGTAATATTGTATGACATTCATAGGATACACAAGTTATATAACATTCAAGACATAGATATGCAAGCAATTCATTTTCGACCTCAGGGAAAATTGCAACATGAATTTAAACCGAAGAAATGCAACAAATAGTTTAAAAAAATTTTCTTGACCATATTGTATGCAATTGAGACAAACCTTGGGCTTTCTTTTTCACAAACTGAATTTCTCTTTCCCTTGTCCCTCAACTTCCAGACACCCATCCATTGGACAATTTATAAGAAGAGAATGCTTTCTATATCCCTGGATTCAATACCTCCCCTTCTGCAGAAAACTTGGACGGACTAATTTCATGAGAGAAATTACTCAGAACATTTAAGTTTCATCTAGGAAACAAACATCCCTCATTTAGCTTAGCCAATCAGGATTAATTTTATCTAATTGCCAACAATTTAACATGCCAATCAAAAACAAAATAATTCTCTGTATTCTGTGTTTGTTAATTATTTCTGGAAAAACTCATTTTATGACACTTATTTCAAATGGCAGAAATTGTCTCTAGATTGTCTCTACTTGATAGTTTTTTTATTCTTAATTCCAAGTTAACATACCTCTCTGTACATTAGCTATACAAATTCTAATTAAAAATCAATCATGTGATGCAAGCAGGAAGGTTTAACCATCTGGCTTAAGATTGATTGTAGGATTAACCCATATGTCAAAGTTAATTGTAATGTGTCAGTCTGACTGTGACAAGATTGACTTGAGTTATGTCAATAATATTTTTCTTCAAAATTCACTATTTTACCATTATATATCACCTAGATCACCCTTAACTAAGAGAAATTAATGTTCATACCCAAATATATCATCAGAAAATCAGTGTTAAACACCTGCATTGTAGATAGTATCTTGTGTAGATAGTATCTTGTGTAGATAGTATCTTGTAGTTGCTTATTTTACATTCACATTCACTTGATAATAATTTATTGAAAAATAACTGAGTTTGAAACAGATTTTTTCCAATGTGTTTTATCTTGTTATGTAACTAAGTATTGGAATATAATTATTTTGGTATTTGGCTTGCAACATGATGCCCCAGTGCTAGACATCACTATAAACTGTCACACTGCAGACATCGTAGTGATATGACTGAAAAATTGTTAAAGCTATGTTAAAAATCTAAATCACACCCACACACTGCAGTTGGACTTGAGTCAGTACAATTGGTAGTTCTCTTAGTCATATTTTGACTTTGACCTGCTAATACTTCTATTCTTCAACCTGCTGCAAAAATACTGCTGTTATTACCTCATGCACATATATGATCAGGATTCATCCAATTTTGTCTCATTTTATTATTATTTTTTATTCATTGACTACCTCTGATGACAATGATATTATGAGATTAAGTTTGATGGAGTTCCACCTCATGTGAAACTGCTATTTAGTTTATGTTTGAATTTTCATATAAATTCACATTAGACAAAACTATGCCGGTGATGTCAGTTTTCATTAATTCTTTTATTCAGTGCTGTGTGCATAAAAAAGATAAATTTGCAATTTTACCTTGGGACAGACCAATATTATAGCTGCTGATTTTGTTGCTTGAAATTAGGTTATATTTGTCAGGCATGGGAATTTTTTTTTTATGTCTTTGAATGCAACATATTATGTGCTGTCTGAAAATAGATCAGAAATATAGTACCTGTATTCTAGTAGATTAGGCATTACAATCTCTAAATATGTGACCAGTGAATTTGTTAACATCTAGTTGTTCACTAATTTTAAATGTGTGAAACTACATAGTTCTGAGAAAGAATTTTAGGTCAGAAAAGTAATAAGGATTCTAAATTCTGATGTTCAGTACCAGAAATAGAAGGAAAGATTGGGTGTTGGTTTTAATGGCACTTAATCAAACCTGATTAAATCTATAACCTGATATGGTAGTATTCCTACAGTGTTTTCTTTTTCACTTGTTTAAGCAGAAAGCTTGGTTCTTCATTGTGAACAGTTCTACAGTTATGTGTTAAAAACTTTGAAAGTTACATGTCTTGTACATTTGTTGCAACATTCATCTGAAAAATGGAAAAACCTATGTCTAAAGTTCATATGCTACAACATACATTCAAACCATTACGCTTTTGGCATAATCATTACGCTTTTAGTCATTAAATTATGCCTTATGCATAAATGTATTTGGATTACACTTTTTTGGTATATCCCCCTCCCCAAAAAATTAATAATTTGTTTTCTTATTTTTATTAACATCCCACTTAGCGCACATAATGTATTCTAGAAAAGTTGGCTTCTGTGTAACTATGACATAAAAGTGCACTTGTCTGTAGACTAGTGGTGACTTTCCTAAGTGTTATGTTCTATTTATAGCAACTGCTCCATTTCCAAGAAGACCTCTGTTTCTATTTATAGCAGCTGTCTGGTTTAGGACAGAACAGACTGGTTTTCTAATTTTTAATCTATGCTCACATATTCTTTGATACTAATAGTGTGATGTATAGAACCATTCTGTAGGAATTTGGTGGTAAAAGTCATTCTATTCTAGTTTGTGCAAATGTTACAGCAAAAATGTTTTTCAATTGATTTCACAGATGGATTAGAAAAAAAAACGAAAAAAGTGACTCAGAGATGAATACATGAATAACACAATACATTGCCATTCTAGGGTAATTGCAGACATTGTAGACACACATTGCAGGTTATGTGGAAAAGATTTTAACATTGGTCATAGTTTAAAACACAAGATGCCTTGAATTAACTTGTTTTGCTAACTCCATTATTACGGTAACTTCTTTTTTACAGCAGAACTAAATTGTGGAAATGAATTTTATAAATGCAGGGGCATTATTTACCGATCTTAATAGAATACTTGACTACAACTAGTGGAAGAATACAACTTTGGTCGTTTGTTCAAGTGGATACTTCCTGATGCCAAAATTTCAGAAAAAATATGCATGTTTTGTACATTTGTACATATGGGCATTTAATTTTATTATGTTATATTTGGATTATGCTTTTTCTGCTCAGATTACTCCTTTTGTCCATTTGGATTATGCTTTTGTCTCACCAGGGGTTGGCATGTATGCTAATATGCTGAAAGTTCCTATCAAACCTGTCTCACATGCTTAAGCAGAAAATATGTTTCATTGTTGTAAATAATGTTAACATTTTGGGTCACACAGCTTTGAAATTAGTTACTGTTTTGAACTATTTATCTACGATAATATTTATAGAGTGTCTAAAGTTTATACACTGCTTTAGGAGTTCCTGTCTTGCCTATTTAAGTATTATTGTTCATAATGTTCAAGTTTTGTGTACAAGTTTATGAAGGTCAGATGTGGAAGTTATACTAACAAGCATAGAGCTGCAATTGAGACAATGAGTTCTGCAGAGCATGTTTCCATTTCTTTTGGACAAATTTAATTTCAAGATCTTTAGTACTACCCATTCTTTCTTCAAAAGCCTGTGTGAGTGCAGGTGAATAATTTTTGTGTTTGTGTTATAACTCTATGGTCATAAACTAAGCAAAAGAAAGAAGCAAAACCAACAAGTTTTGTAAAACTTCAAAATAATTTAAATGTCAAAGTTATAAATGAAAATTGAGAGGAACTTAACAGTGTTATGAAGTGAATCCAAAATAATCCAGAAAAGTTCTATTAAAGCACAAGAGAATGAAAAGTTCCATGAAAATTTTAGAACTGGAAATATACTAGTCCGCTGACAATAATGACATCAAAATGGCATTTTCCAGAACACCTTTGAATAATTTCACAACAGTTCCAGAATAATATTATTGTCCAATGAGCACTTTCTATTTGTACTGAATAATCCAAACAAATGTTTTTCCTCTCAAATAATATCTAAGTAAAACATAGAGCATTTTTGCATACTTGATGTTTAAACAAGAGAGCACAAGAAATAAGAATGATTACAAAAAAGGAGTGAATCTGATTGCACATTCCTTTCCTTATATAAACATTAAAGAGTTTATTATGACTATAAGTAATAATATACCCCATGAGACAGATCTTGCTACTCAGCCTAATATTTTCAAAATACCTATTCAGGGTTCTGAGTGGCTGAGTGGTCTAAAGCACTCTCCATTACGGATCACTGCCATCTCACCTCTGTTTTCGAGTCTAAGATTTGGCGAATGTGGATATGTGAAAAAGCTTGCCAGTAGCTTCTTGTGGGTCGGTGGTTCTTTCCGGTGATTCTCGGTTTCTTCCTCCACCATTAGTACTCGCCACTATGTATAGCCTATTGTGTGCTGAGAAATGGCATTAAGCCCCACAACAACAACAAAATACCTATTCCCATGACTGAACTCAACCAATAAGAATTAACTTGATTCTTCCAAGATACTACCTGACCAATCTTTAGAATGGGAAAAAGTCAAAATCTCGCAAACATATCTACTGATAATTATATTATTAGTAACTGTCAACAAATATATAAGCATCTATTTATAGATTTTACGATCTCTGATAGCTTAAAATAATCCCCTGTGCATGTTTGAAATCCAGCTATAGATAATCAGTGCAATGACAATGTTCTAATTAAGAAACATGTTTCAGTTTGGTCCTTAGCTGTTTCACCAACTTTGGTTATGGTCATTTGACATCATAGATGTATCATGTTACCAACGGCTACCCTAGGTTAAGCAACAGCAAGGTGTTGGACACAATAGGGCAGCCATAATATAACATGAACTGGAGAAAGATATTCAGAAAATCACAGACTGACATCTTTGTTTCTATTCTGTTGTTGTTTATAAACCAAATTGATCAGGTATCTTTGGTTACAGAAACATATACCTTTGCTTAAAAGGTCATACTTCTGGTCTTGATATGATAGGTCTTTTTATTCTACTGAAAATTTCAAACAAAGCAGGTAAGAACTACAAATGGAAAGACATTAAATCATTTGAGCATTTTGGGGAAAAGAAAAGTATATATTTTATTTAGCAGTGGGAGTAAAATGTCTTACCATATAAGGACATAACATAACTGACCCAGCCTAGACTGGGAATCAGACCTGCTACTCTTGCACAGTAGTTAATCATGCTAACCACATAGCTGCTGCTTTTTAAAGCCTATTATTACATTTGATTTGATTTACAACACATGAAACAGGTGTATATACCTGAATTAAAAATTGTAGTTTTCATCTAGGTGTGTGTGTACCTGAATTAAAAATTGTAGTTTTCATCTACAGGTGTGTGTACCTGAATTAAAAATTGTAGTTTTCATCTAGGTGTGTGTGTACCTGAATTAAAGATTGTAGTTTTCATCTACAGGTGTGTGTACCTGAATTAAAAATTGTAGTTTTCATCTAGGTGTGTGTGTACCTGAATTAAAAATTGTAGTTTTCATCTACAGGTGTGTGTACCTGAATTGTAAGTGTCTGTTTATATCTAAAATATGTCTGTACCAGAATTTCATGTATAAATGCATTTATGCATCTGTTTAGTTAATAGATTCACATTAACAAGATTCACATTTTTCCTTTTTTCTGCCAATCCTTCTTCTTTAGAATTTCACTAATACTGATACTGCAGCCAGTGAATTACCTCCTATTTCTTTGTTAAATGATATAATGTGTAATAATAAAAATACATCATAAATCCTTTCATCCAGTTGTTGCCTTCATTGAAAACACCTAATGGAAATAATTGTATCAAGCAGTAGGGTTAATCCTCATAGATAATGACATTTGTACACATCCTCAGGGTAGACAATTTTATTCCTTTCTCATAAAAACTTGTTATTTCAGGAACAGGTAATTTGAGCTTTATGTCAGATTAACCAGTTTAATTAGTTTTAATATTAGTAATACATTTTCTGTCACTTTCATTAATCTTATTCTTTCCATAATGGAAAAACCTCGTCTGTGCTAGATGCACCATCATCATGCACCTAGAAGACATGAATTGACCTAGTCTGACCAACATGCACAATAGCACTTCCTTTTTAAAAATAATAATCATAATAATAATGATAATAATAATAAAAATAATAATAACCATCATCATCATTGGCAGCTCAGTTTTGGGACACCATGTGAGTAGTGCCCATAGAATGTTGTCTGTCTCAGAGGTTTTGGTATTATCTGATGTAGCTGTAACAGTCCCTATTGCATTTGGCACAAACCTACTAAGAAGTCTGAGTTGCTTGGGTTACTGCTGCACTCATTTTTTTATCTTAATTTTTTTCTGTGGCCTGAATGATTCCCCTATCATCAACAACTGCTATGCCCTTGCTGACCATTAGTCTCCAGGTGCCTCGCTCCATGGCCCGCACTTCCCAGATGTCTAGTAAAATACTGCATGCTTTCATCTCCCAGTCTTTGGAGGGCATCACAGGAGCCGTGTCATCAGCAAAGATCATATCCCTGATGAGTACTTGCCTAATTTTGGTCTACGAACAACGCAGTTGTGCCAGGTTAAACAGCCTCCCGTCAGACCAGGTGTGTAGATATACGCCATCAGTGGATGCGTTGAAGGCGTGGGACAGGAGAAGGGAGAAAAATATGCCAAAAAGGGCATGATAATAAAAAAATTTTTTAATATTTTTAACAAGAACAAAAAAACACTGAAAAAGGGCTCCCTTTTAAAAAAGTACATATTTAACATGCACATAATAATAATAATAATAATAATAATAATAATAATAATAATAATAATAATAATAATAATAATAGGCTCAGATTCATTGTAGTGTTAACCCACAACCTCCCACATCTAAGGCAGACACTTTAACCACTCAAGAGATTGGAATGATTATGTTTGTAGGGGAAAAAATGGGTCACTGTGAGTGTACTTATTGCCTTGAGAAGTTCAAATAATTTTAGGAAAAAGACCTTGAGTGAAGTAAACAGGCCACTTGATTGGTATGGGAATAGTTGTGTTCAGTATAACCCTGGCCAGCAATGTTATGTCCAGTATAGTTGTGCCCAATAGAACACATGTAAGATCCATTTTTGAGACTGATTTAATTTACAAAATAAAGTGGCAACAATACATTAGGCAAGCATTGTGGTAGTTTTATAGACAGTTGTGACATTCTAGGTCAATCTTAGCAGCAATCTGAATGCTGTCAAGCATGCTACAATCAAGAGGTGCATTTATTAGTGTCTATTTGTATGTATGTTTTGAAAATTTCACCATTTTATCAAGAGCAAAATGTCAATTTTGAGAAGGAAAAACCCATCATTAATTATAGAATTATAATAATAAATAGAATTTGATGAATGACATGGCAAGAACTACCTAGCTGTCTGAATATCAGTCATTCCTGCTGCCTTCAAGTTAGACACAATTATACATAGCCCAAATTGAAATTAGTAGTATACCCTGTGGAATTTTTAATAAGCAGCGATGGAAAATGCTTGATGACTGGATGGAAAAACCTTGATGACTGGATAGAAGAGGCTTGATGACTGGATGGGAAAAGCTTGATGACTGGATGGAAAAACCTTGATGACTGGATGGTTAAAACTTGATGACTGGATGGAAAAAGTTTAATGACTGGATGGAAAAAGCTTGATGACTGGATGGAAAAAGCTTGATGACTGGATGGTTAAAACTTGATGACTGGATGGAAAAAGCTTGATGACTGGATGGAAAAAGCTTGTTGATTTATCAGTTAATTTTTACCACTTAGAGTTTGGTGGAAGCTTCCTCAGCTTGAATGTCAGTAATTATGGTTGAAATAAGTGTTGCTGTGGAGATGCTGGCATTTTGTTGTCCATACAAGATATTCAAAATTTTCACAGTTTTAACTGTCTGTGATTTTTGAGTTTCATTGACTTCAGTGATATTAGTTGAATCTAAAGATTCACTGTTATCAGTAATTTGTCTTTGAGATGCTCTATTCCTCAAAATGCTTGACATTTTCCGGGAAGCATTTTTCATGACTTCTTGAATTTGAACTGTTCTATAACTATGAATGAAAGCTGTGAGGAATGACCTTATCAAAAACATAGGAAAGAAGAATAGTAAGTTTACATTTTTGTTTTCATTATGACTCTGTGCACAAATTGAACAATGTATAGAAATATAGAGTAAGAGTGGTACATAGGTTACAAACCATATTATGATGTCCACTCTCATGGTGATTATGATCTGATAGTACTTTTTGAATTCAGAGCTGTTTGGTGAGACAAAGCTTTGATGCAACTGAATGGCTTTAGTGATAGTTAGAAGAATTCCTTGAGTCACAAGACAAACAGTAAAACTTAAAATCCAGATGACTGATACAAAAAGAAGGTAGGAATTACTGTAATAGGCAAAGAAGTTACATGTAAAGTCTGTCTGGTTCCAGCCCATTTGTGGTACAAATCCAATGACGAAGGACACGTTCCAAAGAATTGTCATTGTTGTGATTACATTCCTTTTGTCCATAACTTGTGCATAACCTAAAGGATTGGAAAGTCTTAAACAAGAGTCAATATTTAGCCAGAGAATTGACCATATCAAAGCTGTGGAAGCCGTGATGAAAAGACTCTCTGGTAGCAAGCAATTTACATACAGGTCATTCAGATTTCTAAGCAGCAAAGATTTGAACATTCCAAAAAGACCTATGAGGGTATCTGCAACACACAGACTTCGTATAAAAACAAGGGTTGCACTGCGTCCACCTGTTGTATACCTTGACACCAACAAAACCCCCATGTTTCCAAGCAAAGTCAGTGCACCAAGTATAATAAGAACATGGTTGATCATTCCAAGTTGAGTCTCACTGGGGCGAAAAGACATCCACAGGGTCTTGGAGGAGTCATTGGCGCTTAAGTCCAGAGTTAGAGAGGAATTAATGGTATTTGTTTTGCCTTCATCCATATTGATTAGTTGCTGGCTCTCATTGAAGTTACTAGTGCTGGAATGCAGTATAATGTTAAAAACTTGTTGTGCTGCTCTCTATAGCCTCGGACATTCTCATGGTCTTTTTACCATTTCCTGCAAATATATAAAGATTTTGCAAGGTTATTTTTTCTAGTTTTCTCTTAGATTTTACAGGTGTCTTCCTGCTAACTTAGTGAGAAGCAACAGTAATACCTGAACTCAAACCTTCCTAAGACCATAAGACAATTCTGACTATTGTCCCAGAGCAATGACAAGCTGTATTTTCAGATCCATGGAGCAGAAATAATAAATAAGTTACTCCACTCCAGGTATCTTGAATTCAACCAATACTGTCAGACTTTAAATGTGGATTCTGATGCCAGAGAAGCATTGTTGATCAACTTATCAGAGGACTGACCAATGTGGGTATGTGAGAAAGCTTGCCTATTGGCTTCTGTGTTCTTCTCATGGATTCTTCCCATGGATTTGCAAGATTCTTCCTCCAGAAAATATACTGGCTGCCACCTATCATGTGTTGAAAAGTGGCATTAAACCCAAAACAACCAATCAACCATACATATTGGCCCCTAGTTGTTGAGTGTGAAGAAAACTACCCTAAAAACTGGTAAACGATGTATTGCTAATTTTAAGATCAAAATCAGTAGTTAGTGTGGGTAACTTTTAATTCAAAATTATGAAATTCATAGCTTTTAATAAATGTATATTTTGTTAAATTTCCTTTTTAAAAAAAGTTTTCACTATACAGTAAATAACATGATGAAATATGGATCAGTTAAAATGATAGTAATGTATACTGGTGGCAATACTTTAAGAAAGAAACACTAATAAAATAAGTCTTGTCAAGGGAAATTTGTGTTCTAGTGTAATCTTTATAAATGTGATGTGTCCTCTTGGATTCAAACACACAATGTCAATCAGCTGCCAAAAATGCTTGTGTTTCCAAGTACTGTTTTGACCTCCAACTTGCAGAAGTGTTGTTGCATTGTTACAACCTGCACTGCATTATCATGTTAATTCATTTTTGTTATCAAATCAAGTAAAAGATGTAGAATAAATGACTGATAGGCATGCAAATCCTGTCTCTGTTAAAGATAGCAATCACCATAGTTTGTTAACTAAACTCATTTACAATGGAAGTATATGTAACACAATCAAAGCATAAATCAGCATTTTATCATACACATTTACAGATGTGATCAGCTCATTACAAATGGGATCAATTCATTACAGATGTGGTCAGTAATACCAAAGGAAACGAGAGAAATGCATACAAGCAGCATGGAAAACTTAGCATTACAGATAGGGTTGATTATAAAGAAGCAACTACATAATTTTTAACAAACTTAAAATTCCTGAACTGGCTCTCTGAGGTTTGTACATTGACCTGAAACTTCACTGTAACATGTGATGTTTGTTGAAACCACTTGGTATAAGGTTTTAAATGATCTTTCAAAGACTGGATATATGGAAAATAAACGTAATCGCTACAGAAAAGTGAAGTACTTCATTAGAACTATTTATTGACAGTTATTTCTAATGCAATTATGAAGAAAATGTTCAACCACTTAAACCTTCCAACACTCACTTCTCACTGTCGACATCCATCCCTTTCTAAATTTTTCAGAGGTCCATCAGCAAGCAATTCATGCCCACATTTATGCTATGGTCTATGTTTTTGGACCACATTGTATGCAAATTATCAAATTTAGATGTGTATACATAACACCTATTACTGTATAATTAAAGTTTGCATTCATCAATCATGATTAATGACTGAATGCTCAGCTTAAACATTTGACTTGATTGGCTTCAAAAACGTTCTAAATAACTAGTCACTGTTATGTGTTTGTATTGTTCTTAGTACAAGGTTTAATTTTAAAGTCAAAGAAAGCAGAATACCTATTGAGCTGATTTTCACAATGATAAAGAAAGAATCAAAAAGAGCAATGATAATAATAATAATAAAATAACATTTAGAGATTAAGATTTATGGGGAAATTTCTCCCTTAATGCGACAAAAAGAAGGTAATCTTTATATAGGAAGAAGTATTAAAGAAATAAAAATATGCTTGCAAATATACATAACTTTCACAGTTGAAGTGGATTATATTTGACACAGATTTGGAGAAATCAATATGTATCCTTCAGTCATACATCCAATAATAATAATAATAATAATAATAATAATAATAATAATAATAATAATAATAATAATAATAATAATAATAATAAATATATATATAAAACTTATTGATATTAGAAGCAGTAAAAGTTGTAATTGAATTAAGAATAGTAACAATATTTTTTTATTGAAAATTCAAATTATTCACTTTAAAATTTAAATCTTGAGGTATATGTGGGAAAAAAAATGTATTTTTCCCTTACCTAATGATTCTGTTTTTCTGTCTCTTTTGATGTTCACAATTCACCTGCTCAAATGTCTGTGGATTCTGGACCAAGCATATTGCACTCTTTTATACCTGTAACTGTGTAGATAGCAGCATGTATCTGATGCAGGTGTGATTGGTCACAGGCAGCCAGAGCCAGGCAAATGACTGATTGGGCCTGGAAAGCACCAGAGCATCACTTCCTACAAACTAGACTTTTTTTGGTGATAGTCTGGCTTCCTATCAAAATGTATCATGGAGAATAATCCAGAAAATTTTCCGCTCTGTACCTTGTTAAATAAGCAATTACAGGGTGCTCTCAAGCTCAAACAGAATCTATTTAATCATGTTGCTTAAAACATGATCAACTGTGTTCAGTATAGTTAATTAACTGCTTTTGAAAGTGTATAAAAGAAATGGCCATATTAATGCAGATGGTATGAAATCATGGGTTGACAATGATTTGATGGACTGACTGGCTGTCAAATGTAACATACTATGAAATAAATTTGATAATGATGAGAAACCAAATATGAAACATAAGGTATTTCCCCAAATGAGCTTCATTCTTGCTATTCAAATCTGGTCATCTTTGTCAACAGTGTTACAACAGGGGAGGTCTTCCTGATGGAAAAACTAATGTCAGTGAGTTCATTCAAAGACAGAAAAAGAAAAGTACCAAGACACAGTAGATATATGAAAAATGTCCAAAGGGAGTTTTCAGAAATTAAATGAGAACCCAGATCAGTGGAAAACCTTCTCAAAATATAAAACTGTTTGTATGCAATTCCACAGACTTAATTCATACATGCCAACCATTACACTTTTGGTGTAATCATTACGCTTTTTTTTCACTAAATTATGCCTTACGCATTAATGTACTTAGATTACGCTTTTTCAGTATATCCCATCCCAAAAAACTTAATAATTTGTTTTCTCATTTTTATTAACATCCCACTAATCACACAAAACTTATTCTAGAAAAGATGTCTTCTTAGTAACTATGACATAAAAGTACACTTGTCTTTAGACTAATGGTGATTTTCCTAAGTGTTATGTTCTATTTATAGCAGCTGCCCTATTTCCAAGAAGACCTCTGTTTCTATTTATAGCAGCTGTCTGGCTTAGGACATAACAGACTGGTTTTTCTAATTTTAAATCTTTGCTCACATATTCTTTGTTACTAATAATGTGAGGTATATAACCATTCTGTAGGAATTTGCGGTAAAAGTTGTCCTATTTATTTTTGTTGATGCATATGTTACAGCAAAAATATAGTAAATTATTTCACAAATGGATTGGAAAGAGAAAAAAATGGAAAAAACAACTCAGAGATGAATACATGAATAACACAATACATTCTAGGGTAGCTTCACGCCCATTGCAGGCTGTGTGAAAAGGATTTTACTATTAGTCATAGTGTAAAATAGACACCTTGAATTAACTTGTTTTGTTAACTCCAATACCAAGGTAACTTCCTTTTTTTACAGCAGAACTAAATTGTGGAAACAAATTTTATAAATGCAGGGGCATTATTTACTGAGCTCTTAATAGAACAAACGGATGCCTCCTGACGCCAAAATTGCAGATAATATGCATGTGTTTTGTACATATGCGCATTGAATTTTATTATGTTATATGTGGATTACACTTTTTCTGGTTAGATTACTCCTTTCGTCCAGTTGGAATATGCTTTTTCCTTCCCAGGGGTTGGCATGTATGTTAAATGAATTGATGATGACCTAGTGTTATATCATGAAGTTTGTCTCATTCCTTTTGTTGAAGTGACCAATTTTTTTTTTAAGGCTGTACACTTTCTATCTACAAATTATATACATCAGGGATAAAAATGCAAAAAAAAGCCATTGATTTAATAAGAGCTGTGGCAAACACAGATTGGGGAGCAGACAAAGATCAGTAGTAAATTTAAATTTAGATATTGTTCAGTTGTAAGCAGTTCAGCTTGTAAATTTTAACATGCAGATCGCTGTATCCTTTACAAGCCACCCTGATTGGGAGCTGATTTTGTATGGAACAGGTACCATATATACTCGATCAGAAGTCAAAGAAAACTGTAAACATCCTAATCTTCCAAAGCCTAATGCACCTGTAGATCAGGGTCTAGGTTGTTAATCTTCATAACTGTCCCATGTTTGGACACAATAATTGCCATTGAGCCCCACATCCATTTCTGGAATGACAGAGCAAATAACTAATTTTTTTCTTGAAATATTGATTTTACCCTAGCAAGAAGGTATTATTTGCAAAAACCATGTCCAAGTTAATAAATTTATTTGGAGTGAATTATTTCTAAATTCTTCCATTTAGCTGAAATTCTTAAATAGTTGGTAGCATGTTTGAGATGTTTTTGCTGCAAGTTTGACAGTTGCTTATGCCATTTTAAAGTGCCAGAAGCATTTGTCAGAAGTATGTTTTCACACACTTTGTAAATTATTTATGGTGTTTCATATATTCAGCACTATCACTCAAATTTTTTTTGTAATTTCTGTATTTTAGGTTTTAATTAAAGAAAATATCCCCAATATGATTTTCTCAAAACTTATATCTAAATTGAATTTCCAAAAGTAAAGAATCCCAAGGCTTTGAAAAATTAAAAACCTTTGTGAGTTATAATTTCAATTCATGAAAAAGCCATGTGACTGTGGGCCACTTCTAAACATCTTAGATGACTATTAATCTTATTATTATTATTATTATTATTATTATTATTATTATTATTATTATTATTATTATTATTATTATTATTATTATTATTATTATAATCATGCTATGCATAATAATTTGACTTTTTCTCCTGGAGTAATTTTTATTAGACAATTAAAAAATAGATAAAATCAAAATGATGTAAAGTTTGGGTGATAGTTTACTTAGATTTTCTTATGGTACTATGGTACATAAGTCTGTTTGGTGAAATAGCTATTTAAGTTGTATCTGCCAAATGAGTGATATTTGGCCCACTTTGGCCCCTTGATTTAATTTTGAAATTTGGATAGGCATCAGTGATATATCATTAGTCCCCCTCCCCAATGATTGCCCACTGCACAGCAGGACACCATTTCCATTATTATATAGAAAAATATTCTCTTTCAAGTCCCTTTGTGTTAGAACTAAAATGAAAATTTGCCACAAAAGGACATTGAATTTACGCTATATAAAGATGTCTTTTGTCAACAATCTGTGAGATATGATCACCTGTGTTTACATCTTATTGTTGACACTGGTACCCTAATTGGTACTTTTCAGACATTCTAGCAATTATGCTATCCTTTCATGGTCTGTTAGAGTCAAATTACAAAGATAGAGAGCCTTTATTCATTTAAGAATCAATAATCATCAGTGGAAAAGTCTTACAGTGCCATTAAGAGCATGTATTTAAAAAGTTCTCAAATTGATGTATGATTCTTGGCAGTCTCTATGGACTATATTGAAATAGATTTTACATGCTGTATATACATGCTTGTAAGTCAATAAATTTTACATGCTGTACATACATGCTTATAAGTCAATAGATTTTGAATGTTCTATATACATGCTTATAAGTCATTAGATTTTACATGCTGTATATACATGCTTATAAGTCAATAGATTTTACATGCTGTACATACATGCTTATAAGTCAATAGATTTTACATGTTGTATATACATGCTTATAAGTCAATGGATTCTACATGCTGTATATACATGCTTATAAGTCAATAGATTTTACATGTTGTATATACATGCTTAGAAGTCAATAGATTTTACATGCTGTACATACATGCTTGTAAGTCAATAGATTTTACATGCTGTAGATACATGCTTATAAGTCAATAGATTTTATATGTTGTATATACATGCTTATAAGTCAATAGATTTTACATGCTTATAAGTCAATAGATTTTACATATGTATATACATGCTTATAAGTCAATAGATTTTACATGCTTATAAGTTAATAGATTTTATATGCTGTATATACATGCTTATGATTCAATAGATTTTACATGTTGTATATACATGCTTATAAGTCAATAGATTTTACATGCTTATAAGTCAATAGATTTTACATGCTGTATATACATGCTTATAAGTCAATAGATTTTACATGCTGTATATTCATGCTTATAAGTCAATAGATTTTACATGCTGTATATTCATGCTTATAAGTCAATAGATTTTATATGCTGTACATACATGCTTATAAGTCAGTAGATTTTACATGTTGTAGATACATGCTTATAAGTCAATAGATTTTACATGTTGTATATACATGCTTATAAGTCAATAGATTTTACATGCTTATAAGTCAATAGATTTTACATGTTGTATATACATGCTTATAAGTCAATAGATTTTACATGTTGTATATACATGCTTATAAGTCAATAGATTTTACATGCTTATAAGTTAATAGATTTTATATGCTGTATATACATGCTTATGAGTCAATAGATTTTACATGCTGTATATTCATGCTTATAAGTCAATAGATTTTACATGCTGTATATTCATACTTATAAGTCAATAGATTTTATATGCTGTACATACATGCTTATAAGTCAGTAGATTTTACATATTGTAGATACATGCTTATAAGTCAATAGATTTTACATGTTGTATATACATGCTTATAAGTCAATAGATTTTACATGCTTATAAGTCAATAGATTTTACATGCTGTATATACATGCTTATAAGTCAATAGATTTTACATGTTGTATATACATGCTTATAAGTTAATAGATTTTACATGCTGTATATACATGCTTATAAGTCAATAGATTTTACATGCTGTACATGCATGCTTATAAGTCAGTAGATTTTACATGTTGTATATATATGCTTATAAGTCAATAGATGTATATACATGCTTATAAGTCAATAGATTTTACATGCTTATAGGTCAATAGATTTTACATGTTGTATATACATGCTTATAAGTCAATGGATTTTACATGCTGTATATACATGCTTATAAATCAATTGATTTTACATGCTGTATATACATGCTTATAAGTCAATAGATTTTACATGCTGTATATACAATACATGCTTATAAGTCAGTAGATTTTACATGTTGTATATACATGCTTATAAGTCAATAGATTTTACATGTTGTATATACATGCTTATAAGTCAATAGATTTTACATGCTTATAAGTCAATAAATTTTACATGTTGTATATACATGCTTATAAATCAATAGATTTTACATGTTGTATATACATGCTTATAAGTCAATAGATTTTACATGCTTATAAATCAATAGATTTTACATGCTGTATATACATGCTTATAAGTCAGTAGATTTTACATGCTGTATATACATGCTTATAAGTCAATAGATTTTACATGTTGTATATACATGCTTATAAGTCAATATATTTTACATGCTGTATATACATGCTTAAAGTCAAACTGCAAAAAAGCAAAGGTCTTTATATCCCATCACATAATGTGCCAGCAGATTTTGGTTTGTGTTGTTTGTTTTAGCCCCAACAAACTGCACAGACACAGATCTGACAGTGCATTGCATAATGGCAGATCTGGGTCTGTGCAGTTTGCATTTGGACTTGTCTCATATGTAGCAGAATTGAAACCGCGTGGGTTTTCTCCATTTTGACTAAATGAATAACAACAATCACAAAGAGATGAATGATTGGAATTTATAAAATGAAATACTAGGTATATATGTGAATATAAAACTAAATCTTACACTCCATCATACAATTGATGCAAAGTACCCTTCACACACTCTTGAAATGATAAAAAGAGAAAAAAGATACAAAAATATGATTCAAGCCTACAATGATAAGTACAAACATACCATGTATCATGTAAAATGAGTTTCAGAAATCTCTTGTACACATTAAGCTTTGAGATTCATGACATCTCTTGAGAGAGAACAGACAAAAGGAAAATGAGCAATACTCATAATGTTATTACTATTGTTTTGACTAAACAATACCACATTCAACTAAATACACAAATAGATGAACACAAATAGATGAACACACATCACTGTAAACTGGAATAGTCATTCACTTGACAAACTGTCACTCTACAGTTTATTCAGTATATGAACTTGAACTCTGCAGTTTCTCCAGATCCCTTTCTTACCATCCACTCATATACATCATGGATCCCTTGTATGTATTCATTCACATGCTTACATGTATTTATGCACATAGACTGCCTGCTGCAATACAGATAGCTACATCCAACCATGGGTAGCTACATTCAGCTCTTATGGACACTGAATCACCCTTAAGACATGTCAGCTCCAATAAGACACCAATGAGACAGTCAGCCCCAATAATGTCCAGTAAGCTCCAGTAATGTCCACTGAGCTCCCATAATGTCCATTAAGCTCCCATAGTGTCCACTAAGCTCCCATAATGTCCACTAATGTCAAAATAGTATCTAATAGGCTAAAACCAAACTATTACTAAAATGGTAATAACAAAGCACACAATGTAACAAAGCTTCATCACCCAACATAACATAAAACCAAGAAAAGGTTTCAGGAATCAAATTAAACAAAACCTTGACACTTACCCCTATGGCATGAGATGGTGGAAAGTACACACACCACTGACAAAATCCAAATGACTTGTGTCTTAGTTCACAATGCATCAAGCTTAAATCCATTGGAGTGAATAATAGTTATGGTAAAATGTTCATGTATACCATGCTTTCCTGTGACTTTCCTCCACAACTAATTTCAAAATCACTTAATCTAGAGAAGAGTAATTCACTCCAAGTAAGTTATATGCCTGTACAACAAATAAAGGTGGAAAATAGATTCAAGGCAAGACCAAGTTATTTATAGCCTTATTCTGTGACATGTAAGTAGATAGGTATGGTAATACTATGCCTCTCAGATTTGTATGACCCTGACATTGAGGGGACATGTAGTACAGTAATCTTAACAGATTATAGTAGTACAGATCATTTAATTTGGAATGTTAGAGAGGTAATGATAAAAAAGAAAATCAATATGTTAAACCATCAAGAAACCAGGATTTAAATGGATGGATTTTTTTAAATTAAATGGACGATTTAGCATTCAAGGATTCTTTATATTTGGATCATTTTAAAATTTTGTTTGCACATGTTGAAGAAATTAAAAATAAAATGTATTCATGTATTCTATAATATTTGCTTCAATTCTTGATCTGATGTTTTATGCCAGAATGGTGCTCAAGGAATCCTCTGCAAATATGTCCAAGGAATTCTTAATGCTTGGAAAACATGGACATGTCTGAGGATTACTATGATATCTTGGAGTATTGGTTACCAAAGACCCTGGAAGTCTGAGGTCAAGCATGGACATTTGAGAATAATAAAAACCTTGAACATTGATATAAAAACTTTTGTCCTTGTACTATTACTTCGGAAAGTCAGCAACCAACACTCCGAGGTTTTTCCTAGAAACAATTGTCCAAGATTTCCTAGTAAACTTAAGAACATGTACAGCCAAGAAGCCTATCATGTTCAGAAAAATGACATTAAACCCACAAAACCAATCCATCATGTCACACAACATAACATATCTGCCATGAGTTTAAGTTCTGCTCAGTAGCTTTTAAAGGATTTCATAAATTTAGTTGAAATTCGTTTTATCTTTAGATAATGTGGAACAGATGCAACAAATTTTATGACCATATTTGACAGTTATATTCTATGTTTGACAAAATGTTCTTTATTAGCAATGATTTTTTTGAAGAAAACATACCCACTTTGAAGGCTTTGTCTGAGCTTGGATCAAAAGGGAATAGGTGGCACTTGCAAGAAATTTGCAAATTTTGTTGCAGAGTACAATTTGTCATTCCTTTATTTAGATCATTTTACTAAATTGGTTTGAAGATGTGTTTCCATATTCTAGGTTTGCATCTAAATTTTTCATGTAACATATAAAGACAACATACAAGCTTTTTACCACTCAAAAGGTGATGTTCTAATATTTGCTTATATGATCGATCTCAGTGGTGGTAAATTTTTAACAAAATCCATACATATTAATGAGTTGATCTTGCACCTATATATAATTTAATACAAATAATGCTATCATACAGGTTAGAGAATAATTTATCGTACTCTACGAAGTTTCGAACCCAGGTCTGCAAGTAAATGGCACCCATTGCCTGCCTGCATACATCAGCCCATATCCCATCAGTCTAAGCACCCATCACCAATAAATAATGGCACTGAATCAATGTTGTATGAACTTGTGTGTAGCAGACACACTCCCTAGACACCTAGTGATTAATTCTCATATATGTGCAAATTCGTTCTGATTCCTATTATATACATGTATATGTATGTATATATAAATATAAATATATATATAAATATATATATATATATATATATATATATATATATATATATATATATATATATATATATATATATATATATATATATATGTCTTAAACAGGTTTATTACTGAAAGAAATATATCATATTAATGAGGTGATCTTGCATCTGATTAGCTGACCTTGTTATCTATCTTTATTGGGCATTTAGATTTTGATCAAGCTTGGTAGATCATCAAGATCTAATAAAATTTTGATAATTAGCAAGTTACACACACATATTAATGAGATGATTTGATAATTAGCAAATTACACACATATTAATGAGATGATTTGATAATTAGCAAGTTTCACACATATTAATGAGATGATTTGATAATTAGCAAGTTACACACACATTAATGAGATGATTTGATAATTAGCAAGTTACACACATATTAATGAGATGATTTGATAATTAGCAAGTTACACACATGAATGAGATGATTTAATAATTAGCAAATTACACACATATTAATGAGATGATTTGATTATTTAGCAAGTTTCACACATATTAATGAGATGATTTGATAATTAGCATGTTACACATAATAATGAGATGATTTGATAATTAGCAAGTTACACACATATTAATGAGATGATTTAATAATTAGCAAGTTTCACACATATTAATGAGATGATTTGATAATTAGCAAGTTACACACACATTTATGAGATGATTTGATAATTAGCAAGTTACACACATAATAATGAGATGATTTGATAATTAGCAAGTTACACGCATGAATGAGATGATTTAATAATTAGCAAATTACACACATATTAGTGAGATGATTTGATAATTAACAAGTTACACACATATTAATGAGATGATTTGATAATTAGCAAGTTACATATTAATGAAATGATTTGATAATTAGCAAGTTTCACACACATTAATGAGATGATTTGATAATTAGCAAGTTACACACATATTAATGAGATGATTTAATAATTAGCAAGTTACACACATATTAATGAGATGATTTAATAATTAGCAATTTATACACATATTAGTGAAATAATTTGATAATTAGCAAGTTACATACATATTAATGAGATGATTTATTAATTAGCAAATTACACACATATTAATGAGATGATTTGATAATTAGCAAGTTTCACACATATTAGTGAGATGATTTGATAATTAGCAAGTTACACACATATTAATGAGATGATTTGATAATTAGCATGTTACACACATAATAATGAGATGATTTGATAATTAGCAAGTTACACACATGAATGAGATGATTTAATTAGCAAATTACACACATATTAATGAGATGATTTGATAATTAGCAAGTTTCACACATATTAGTGAGATGATTTGATAATTAACAAGTTACACACATATTAATGAGATGATTTGATAATTAGCAAGTTTCACACATATTAATGAGATGATTTGATAATTAGCATGTTACACACATAATAATGAGATGATTTGATAATTAGCAAGTTACAAACATATTGATGAGATGATTTGATAATTAGCAAGTTTCACTCGTATTAATGAGATGATTTGATAATTAGCATGTTACACACATAATAATGAGATGATTTGATAATTAGCAACTTACACACATATTGATGAGATGATTTGATAATTAGCATGTTACACACATATTAATGAGATGATTTGATAATTAGCAAGTTACACACAATGAGATGATTTGATAATTAGCAATTTACACACATATTAATGAGATGATTTAATAATTAGCAAGTTACACACATAATAATGAGATGATTTGATAATTAGCAAGTTACACACATATTAATGAGATGATTTAATAGCAAGTTACACACATATTAATGAGATGATTTGATAATTAGCAAGTTACACACATATTAATGAGATGATTTAATAATTAGCAATTTACACACATATTAGTGAAATGATTTGATAATTAGCAAGTTACACACATATTAGTGAGATGATTTGATAATTAGCATGTTACACACATAATAATGAGATGATTTGATAATTAGCAAGTTACAAACATATTGATGAGATGATTTGATAATTAGCAAGTTTCACTCGTATTAATGAGATGATTTGATAATTAGCATGTTACACACATAATAATGAGATGATTTGATAATTAGCAACTTACACACATATTGATGAGATGATTTGATAATTAGCATGTTACACACATATTAATGAGATGATTTGATAATTAGCAAGTTACACACAATGAGATGATTTGATAATTAGCAATTTACACACATATTAATGAGATGATTTAATAATTAGCAAGTTACACACATAATAATGAGATGATTTGATAATTAGCAAGTTACACACATATTAATGAGATGATTTAATAGCAAGTTACACACATATTAATGAGATGATTTGATAATTAGCAAGTTACACACATATTAATGAGATGATTTAATAATTAGCAATTTACACACATATTAGTGAAATGATTTGATAATTAGCAAGTTACACACATATTAGTGAGATGATTTGATAATTAGCATGTTACGGACATTAATGAGATGATTTGATAATTAGCAAGTTACACATATATTAGTGAAATGATTTGATAATTAGCAAGTTACACACATTAATGAGATGATTTAATAATTAGCAAGTTACATATTAATGAAATGATTTGATAATTAGCAAGTTTCACACACATTAATGAGATGATTTAATAATTAGCAAATTACACACATATTAATGAGATGATTTGATAATTAGCAAGTTACACACATTAATGAGATGATTTAATAATTAGCAATTTACACACATAGTGAAATGATTTGATAATTAGCAAGTTACATACATATTAATGAGATGATTTATTAATTAGCAAGTTACACACATATGAATGAGATGATTTGATAATTAGCAAGTTACACACACATTAATGAGATGATCTTCCATCAGATTGGCAGAGCTCGTTACCATTCTGGAAGCCATATTCTCTGATCCAGTTTTAAAGACATGGTATAAGGACTTGCATCATTAAGCATTTGGATGAATTTAATAATGAGTGATGTGATATTGAAGCTTTTTGGCTTTGTTTGTTTTCACAGTTCTAATCAAATTTCGTAATGATATCTCACACAAGTTCAGTAATGAATGAGATCTGTGTATGAGGTAATTTTCCATCACTTGTCTCAACCTGTTACCACTTTTGAGACTATTTTTGTATCCAGTTTTCAGTTAAAAAAATAATAAATGTGTGTATACTTAAAACCTCAAGATGTACAATGAGTTTTATTGTCAGCATCTGCATGTATTGATCAAAGGAAGCACAGTTATACATAATTTTCAGATCATATACTATATAGGTGGTTCTTTTTACTATTTAAAATACCCTCTTCAATCAATCTAAAGGAAGCTATGAGCTATGGAAGTACAGTAACCCATTATATCAGCTATGAAAATCACGTTTTGGTTACACAGAGTTCTTTCCCTTGTAAAAAGATATGTTGAAAAGACTTAAAATATAAAGTTCAGAATTCAATACATGTAAATATAAAAAAACTTTGAAGAATTAGCAAAAATAAACTTTAGAGATTAAAAAGAATAATTGGTAATTTGTAACTGAGGAAAGAGATTAAAATAAAAACACTGTTTGAGACAATATACATTTGCAAACTATGATGAACCATGTACAGTTTATTATGTAATTAAGGATGAAAATTTCTTTACACATCAGTTATTTGTTTGCACTTAATTTTAAATACAGATTTTGCTCCAATAGGAATATATTTTCTGTAAAATATAATCATGTTTGTATTTATAAATTTGTTAGGCAAAATATTTTCAAACTTTTTGCCACATTTCAGGGGCTGAAATATAATTTGACCTGAAGTCTTTGGGAATGTAAAAAGAGAAAATCTTAGGTATATTTTGTATAAAGTATCCTGAACTATCTGATAAAAGTGATGCTTAGATGAGAGTGCTTCAGTCTTAAAAACTGATTCAAACAGACTGCATAATAGTTCAAACTTTCTTTGCCTATTCATCCAGTTTTATATATTTGGACCATTAACATGGCTTTTATGTTCAAAGGAAACTTGAACAAACTGCATCATTGATGATCAGGGAACAATTTTTTTGAAGGACCATGAACTGCCAGGTTATAGAACAAATGAATTTCTGTTATCTTGGCAAATGTCAGCTGTGAGTGCCTGATTCGGAGTTCAAAGTTGTTTGTCAGAAATATCATGATTGAGGAAATGCTATCTTAAATTTGACTTTCAAGTAAATGTTAAAAGACTTCATTGTGTCCCTACTTGAATTGGGTACAACTTTTTGCTCACATATTCACATTAAAGTATGTATATGAATTTAATGATCTGCATAAAATAAAAACATCCTCTACTGTCGCTGTTCTCAAGCCCAGATGAGAATGGAGGAGGGTTGTGCATGGGGCTGGCAAACCCACAACATTAAAAAAAACCCCACAGAAACAATCAAAATAATAGTAAGAAAACAAAAACAAAAATATTTTTTAGTATGAAACCATCTTCTACTAACTGTTAGATTTTTTTGCTCTACCTGTCGTGGACTTGAAGAATTTTCGGGCTAGTCAATATCCATCATCTGTAGTCTGATGTCTGTCCATCCCATGACACAAGTTTGTTATTGCTTTTGTCTTAAACTTTATAAAGGTTTGCAATGAAGCTTTACTCAAACACACATTCATTTCATGCTCTAGTTTGTCATACATGAAGGACATCCAATATGAAGATATATTATCAATAATCCTCCTCAAATGATGGCAATGTTATGAGATTTTCACTAAAAGACTTAGGTCTGGTTAATGGTGTGAATTTAACATCCAGTAAGGCTACCACACCAGCCATCTTGAAAGTCTTTCTATTACTTCTTCTGCATGCAATATCACTAAGAATATTTTTGTTTGCTGTAATATAATTATTTTAATAGAAGAGAGGTGGACGATGATGAAGTGATGAAAATATAAAGTTAAAAGAAACAACCTGTGTTTAATTATCAGTCAGTTCTTGGACTTTGCAAACCGTCATTTTAAAACTCTGAAACTTCTTAGAGTTTGGAAATGATTATAATTATAACATTCAGACATACCATACATATTCACTTAAATATCCAGTCCAATTGCACAGACCCAGATATCGTCAATGCAGTTTGTTAGGAGTAATCATTACAACAAACAATAGATTCTGATCTGCCAATACACTATGTAACAACAGATCAGGGTTGGTGTTGTTTCCACTCTTCTTTTTTTATAACCAAGTATACCTGTTAGTTATTGCTATTTATGTTTGCAGGGTCAGTATTGAGGTCATCAATGAGTTTCATGTGTTATTAGTGCATGATGTTAATTCTGTCAATTATATTGCACTCTTTTTCTTTTCCAGAAGCTAATGATGAACGGGTCATCTGCAAATTTTTCTCAATGAAAACACCTGGGAAGTGCTTCCGTGGAGATAGTTGTCCTTACAAACATGTTGAATTTACAAGAGGTAACAAATTTAAAAACAGCTTTCCTCTCATTGACATTATTGCCTATTAAGTTGAGGAATATGTGTACACCCTATTGAGTTTGTAATGTTCCATAGTACTATATCTGTTGACCTTAAACTTGTGATGAGGGTACATCCTGTAGAGTTTGAAGAACTATTAATTATGTTTTTATTGTTGTTTCTTTAGAAAATTTGAAAAATGTACATTATATGGTTCAGAGTATCAATTTTACATGCAGTCTTTTCAGCAAAGAGTCCTATTCATTTTTTAGGCCTTTTGGCCTGGTCACTGAAGCACTTAAGACTGTTATACTTCATTCATTTCATCCACCTTTATTATTATGAGTAGGGTCATTGCATATTGCTGCCAGTTTTAGGTTGTGATTAACTGTTGGCAATGAAAATAAAGTTACAAGACTTTATGACTGCTCAAAATAACAGATGAGATGGTCTTGAATAGGATGAGATGGTATAAACAGAGATGAACATATTCACAAAAAATTATGACCTGTCACTTCATTTAGATGGTCTCAAATAGAGATGAAGGTATTAAGAAAGAATTGCTACCTGTCATTAGTCAATTCATTAAGATGGTCTTAAACAGATGAATGTATTTACAAAAAATTATGACCTGTCAATTGAGATGGTCTCAAATAGAGATGAAGGTATTCACAAAGAATTGCTACCTGTCACCAGTCAATTTATTGATATGGTCTCAAACAGAGATGAAGTTATTCACAAAGAATTGTGACCTCTCACCAGTTTATTTAGATGTTCTTAATTAGAGATGAAGGTATTCATATACAAAAATTGTGATCTGTCACCAGACAGCTCATTAAGATGGTCATAGAAACGAGGGTATTCACAAAGAATTGTGACTTGTCAACAGTCAGTTTATTGAGATGGTCATAAATAGAGATGAAGGTATTCACAAAGAATTGTGACTAAATTGTCACCAGTCAGTTTATTGAAATGATCGTCAATAGAGATAAAGGTAATCACAAAGAATTGTGACCTGTTACCAGTCAGTATAATGCAGACTACTGTTGGTATGAGAGGGTATGGATGTCAGCTAATTAGATAATCAAGACATTAAGAAATACAATTTGCATCCCTTGCATAAATTTTGCATGTCTTTATAACTGTCAGTGTCAGCTGTCTATATGGTATGGTAGACTATGAACAGGTGGTTAAAATTGATTTTGTGCATACTAATGATAAACAGTTGTTGGGATAAGAAGGTCGGGTTTTGGGTTAACAGTATTTTATGTACCAAAACATGGCCACTTTTACCTGTTTTCCAGAATTAAAAATTTAATCTATCAAGGGTGTCAGTCAAGCTGAATAAGACAACACTTAAGCTGCTCTTAAGGGCTTCATTGGTTCACCTTTCATGTAATACCTGCTTCCAACTTTGTGCTTGTGGTGGCTGCCAGAATCAGCAAAATACATGCTTTACTGATTATATTTTTGTGAGCTCTAAATCAAAGCAAGCCTGCTCAGATATCTCACACATCAGAAGTTAGGATTTGTGGATCAAATATACAAAGAAACCGGATAACAAGATGCAGGATAAAATGGCTCCATTCCATCATGACCAGACTCTGCCACCACAGCCAGTCTTACAATTTATGCCAGACGATGGAAGGTCTTTGCCCATTTTATACATGCCACACTTCTCAAACACTCTCATGGATGGTGAGGTTGCAGGTTATAACCCATTTCCAAGTTATACCAGTGACTTAGTTTTTAAAAAAAATGGTACTTGCAGCTACATCTCTAGGTGCTCAGCTTTAAGAGGTTAGTGTTAGGACTAGTTGGCCTTGTGTCAGGATAAAGTGACTGAGTGGAACATGATGCCCTAGTGCTAGACATCACTATAAACTGCCACACTGCAGATGTAGCGATATGACCGAAAAATTGTTGAATGCTACATTACAAATCCAAATCACACACACAAGCTCATGCACACTATTTCACATGTCCATAGGCACATTACTCTGTGCAAAATTGAATCTATCAAGGGTTTTAGTCAAGCTGAATAAGACGACACTTGAACTGCTCTTAAGGGCTTCATTGGTTCACCTTTCATGTAAGACCTGCTTCCGACTTGTGCTTGTGGTGGCAGCCAGAATCGGCAAAATACATGCTTTATCATTTTCAACAGGATTGGTCAGTGTCACTCATGGTCATCCCAGTTTTCATTGCCAAGAATGCTCTCCTACTTATGTGAAATTGAGCTTTTGTGGTGAAACCTGTCTATTCTAAAAAGCATCATATCAGAGTCATCTAAAGCACCTAGTGAGATCTCTGAAGTGGTGCCTGAAAATGACCAAGCCAGAGTGTTGAGGGAGATCTTACCACTACTTGCCTTCAAAAGATGGAAAAAACCACATGTCATTGCAGGTGCTTTCATCTTGGATTTGATCGGTTATCTGCTCTACATATTGGACATTAACCTAAGATTGTATGAACTTGCTATACATCTTAGCTCGTGAAGTTAGGGCAATCCCTACAAGCATTGCATTCAAGCAAAATTGTTCCCTAAATGACATTATACAAGCTGTAGAATGGAGATCAGGGTCAGCCATCTACAGCTTTTACTTAAAAGATCTTTCATCCCATAAAGCCCTGCTTGGACCTATCACAGTTGTGTTAACTTACCTGGTCATTCAGCAGCATCACAACTTGCACTGGATTTGTGGGTGTTGGGGATTATTTTTTCCTTTTCAAAAGTTGCATCTCAACATATGGAGTCACTCTCCAGCCAGGTTATCTGCCCCTAGGGAACCAGAGATGGTGGCCTCTCAGGGTTAAGATGATGTAATTCCTAACTCCTTCTACCATTTCTCTGAAGGAATTATGATCAGGTAATATATTTGAAGAGGAAACTAATTTTTTTTCTAGTAAACTATGTTACTTAAATAATACCTAATAAAAATACACTTATATTCTCCAAACCTCTCTGCAGTTATCTCTACATATAGTGCATGCAGTCTGCTCCAGCGGTAACAAGTATTCATATTAGCCACAATCCTAGTATTATGGTTACTGCTGCCTGTGTGAGTGGGTAACTTTTAGCTTATTTGCTATGTTTTAACTGGGAAGGCTGCATTTGCAAGGTAGTAGTGGTTTTCCTATATGTGCTATGATTGGGTAAGTACTATTGAAGAAACATACTTTGCTAGAAAAGATTTGTTTCTCCAATTTAAATCCACTTGCAAGAGAAATTGAAAAGATAGCCCCCCCTTAACTGAACATGTAATTGTGTGTCTGTCCTTCTTACCACCCATCTTTAGCACTATTGGAATGTTTCTGTTCATGCTGAGTTTGAGGACAAGCTGTGACAATAACATCTACATTTGTATTATTTTTATTCTGAATCCACTCAAGATTTACTCAAGACTCCAAAAATGACATTTAGTTAGATTTTAGATGAACAAGTTCAAAGTATTTTTAATGTGGCATTGTAGTGAGTGGAAGGGGTGTCAATAATAATAATATATACCAAAGTTAACAAAGAAAAAAAATAGGATAAATCTGATAGTTATTAACATCAATAATTTGTATTCTATCTGAATACAATTAACTAATATTCAAATTGGAAATTTCCATTTAAACTCTGTTGGCTGATTTGTATTTTGGGTGTTTTAAACATTGTATTCATGCAGTAATATTAAAATGCGTATCTCTGTATTTGATGTAACTTCTTTATAAAATCCCTTACTGTTTCTCTTTATTTTTTATACCAAAATTGACCTTAAATCCCAATAATTTTCAGAACTGGGGTAGACCAGGATTTATTGCTATAGCAAGAACAAAAGTATCAAATGAAGGAACTTGTGTTCTTAATATTTTCTGAATCCTTAAAAAAATTCTTTGCTGTAATGTATTAAACATTTGCATTTTTTGCTGTAAAGTGTGAAAATATATTAGGCTGTAGTGGATTCCAAGTGTACAAATTATTTTTTGTCTGTGTGTACAAAAATAGATCTTATATTTTATGTAGCTGTCACCCAGGACAAGAAAGAAGTGTTTGCATCTGTCCATGAGAGCCAGTTGGAAATTATGCCAGAAGTTGGCAGCTGGATTGCTGTGGAGGTTACTACCATTCTTAATCCTGGTCACTTCTACATTAACCTGCCTTTTGGCAAGAAGTCTCTAGATGGAAAACACAGCTGCAGCACGTCAGAAGGTACTTTAACAAATTGTAAAGGTAGTAGTATATAAGAGAGAGAGAATTTCACAGAGTTCATGCTGTTGTATAGGACTTTTGTTGCTCTTCTGATAACTCATACTTTGTACCAGACTTCTGTTGTGTTGTTGTGACTATTATTGCTGTTTTAATTCCTTGTGCTGTTCTACAGGACTTTTGTTGTGCAGCTTTGATAACATGCTGTTGGTTTGGACTATTGTTGCTGTTTTGATAGTTCATACTTTGTTCTAGACTTTTGAGCTGTTTTGATATCTCGTACTGTTGTAAGGACTTTTGTTTGCTGTTGTATAGGACATTTGTTGCTGTTTTGATAGTTCATACTTTGTTCTAGACTTTTGAGCTGTTTTGATAGCTCATACTGTTATTAGGACTTTTGTTTGCTGTTTTCATATCACATGCTGTTGTATAGGACTTTTGTTGCTGTTTTGGATAGTTCATACTTTGTACCAGACTTTTGTTGAGCTGTCATAGCTCATACTGTGGTAAGGACTTATTGTTGCTGTTCTGATATCTATGATCTTCTGAAATTTGGCTACTGCTGTGAGAAATGGTGCGCAGTTGAATCGAAACAGTCAGTTCCCTCACCACACCATTTTTAAAGAAAACTTGAGGACTTTTTAACCTATACATGTATGTCTTCTTTAATATTAATGCATATGAAATGTAATGTAATGCTTATACCAAATAACTATCTTGGGGAACATATTTGGTTTTTAAAGTTTTGCACATTGTTCTTGGAATTTAAATCCACAGCCTAAACATGACAAAGGAAGGATGTAAATGGAAATAAAGCTGCTCCTTAACATGTAGATATTGATGATACAGGAATAAGAATACACATAGTGTGATGCTAATATACATTGAAAATGATACAGGAATAAGAATAACATAGTGTGATGCTAATATATATTGAAAATGGTACAGGAATAAGAATACACATAGTGTGATGCTAATATACATTGAAAATGATACAGGATTAAGAATACACATAGTGTGATGCTAATATACATTGAAAATGATACAGGATTAAGAATACACATAGTGTGATGCTAATATACATTGAAAATGATACAGGATTAGGAATACACATGTGATGCTAATATACATTGAAGATGATACAGGATTAAGAATACACATAGTGTGATACTAATATACATTGAAAATGATACAGGAAAAGGAATACACATAGTGTGATGCTAATATATATTGAAAATGATACAGGAATAAGAATACACATAGTGTGATGCTAATATACATTGAAAATGATACAGGATTAGGAATACACATGTGATGCTAATATACATTGAAAATGATACAGGATTAGGAATACACATAATATGATGCTAATATACATTGAAAATGATACAGGATTAAGAATACACATAGTGTGATGCTAATATACATTGAAAATGGAACAGGATTAAGAATACACATGTGATGCTAATATACATTGAAAATGATACAGGATTAAGAATACACATAGTGTGATGCTAATATACATTGAAAATGATACAGGAATAAGAATACATATGTGATGCTAATATACATTGAAAATGATACAGGATTAAGAATACACATAGTGTGATGCTAATATACATTGAAAATGGTACAGGATTAAGAATACACATAGTGTGATACTAAAATACATTAAAAATGATACAGGATTTAGAAAACAAATGATGTGATGCTAATATACAATGAAAATGATACAGGATTAAGAATACGCGTGTGATGCTAATATACATTGAAAATGATACAGGATTAAGAATTCACATAGTGTGATGCTAATATATATTGAAAATGATACAGGATTAAGAATACACATAGTGTGATGCTAATATACATTGAAAATGGTACAGGATTAAGAATACACATAGTGTGATACTAAGATACATTAAAAATGATACAGGATTTAGAAAACAAATGATGTGATGCTAATATACATTGAAAATGATACAGGATTAAGAATACACATAGTGTGATGCTAATATACATTGAAAATGATACAGGATTTAGAAAACACATGATGTGATGCTAATATACATTGAAAATGATACAGGATTAAGAATACACATAGTGATGCTAATATACATTGAAAATGATACAGGATTAATAATACACATAGTGTGATGCTAATATGCATTAAAAATGATTCAGGATTAGGAATACACATGTGATGCTAGTATCACACTATGTGTTTTCCTAATCCTGTATCATTTTCAATGTATATTAGCATCACACTGTGTGTATTCTTAATATTTACACATAGTGTGATGCTAATTCACATTGAAATTGATACAGGATTAAGAATACACATAATGTGATGCTAATATACATTGAAAATGATACAGGATTAGGAAAGCACATGATTTGATGCTAATATACATTGAAAATGATACAGGATTAATAATACACATGATGTGATGCTAATATACATTGAAAATGATACAGGATTAGGAAAGCACATGATTTGATGCTAATATACATTGAAAATGATACAGGATTTAGAAAACACATGATGTGATGCTAATATACATTGAAAATGATACAGGATTAGGAAAGCACATGATTTGATGCTAATATACATTGAAAATGATACAGGATTTAGAAAACACATGATGTGATGCTAATATACATTGAAAATGATACAGGATTAAGAATACACATGTGATACTAATATACATTGAAAATGATACAGGATTAAAAATACACATGTGATACTAATATACATTCAAAATGATACAGGATTAAGAATACACATGTGATGCTAATATACATTGAAAATGATACAGGATTAAGAATACACATGTGATACTAATATACATTGAAAATGATACAGGATTAAGAATACACATGATGTGATGCTAATATACATTGAAAATGATACAGGAATAAGAATACACATAGAGTGATGCTAATATGCATTGAAAATGGTACAGGAATAAGAATACACATAATGTGATGCTAATATGCATTGAAAATGGTACAGGAATAAGAATACACATAGAGTGATGCTAATATGCATTGAAAATGATACAGGAATAAGAATACACATAGAGTGATGCTAATATGCATTGAAAATGATACAGGAATAAGAATACACATAATGTGATGCTAATATACATTGAAAATGATACAGGAATAAGAATACACATTGTGTGATGCTACTATATATTGAAAATTATACAGGATTAAGAATACACAAAATGTGATGCTAATATACATTGAAAATGATACAGGAATAGGAATACACATGTGATGCTAATATACATTGAAAATGATACAGGATTAAGAATACACATAGTGTGATGCTAATATACATTGAAAATGATACAGGATTAAGAATACACATAGTGTGATACTAATATACATTGAAAATGATACAGGAATAAGAATACACATGTGATGCTAATATACATTGAAAATTATACAGGATTAAGAATACACAAAATGTGATGCTAATATAGATTGAAAATGATACAGGAATAAGAATACACATAGTGTGATGCTAATATATATTGAAAATTATACAGGATTAAGAATACACAAAATGTGATGCTAATATACATTGAAAATGATACAGGATTAGGAAAGCACATGATTTGATGCTAATATACATTGAAAATGATACAGGATTTAGAAAACACATAGTGTGATGCTAATATACATTGAAAAGGATACAGGATTAGGAATACACATGTGATGCTAATATACATTGAAAATGATACAGGATTAAGGATACACATGTGATGCTAATATACATTGAAAATGATACAGGATTAAGAATACACATAGTGTGATGCTAATATACATTGAAAATGATACAGGATTAATAATACACATAGTGTGATACTAATATACATTGAAAATGATACAGGATTAAGAATACACATAGTGTGATGCTAATATACATTGAAAATGATACAGGATTAAGAATACACATAGTGTGATGCTAATATACATTAAAAATGATACAGGATTAAGAATACACATAGTGATGCTAATATACATTGAAAATGATACAGGATTAAGAAAACACATGATGTGATGCTAATATACTTTAAAAATGATACAGGATTAAGAATACACATAATATGATGCTAATATACATTGAAAATGATACAGGAATAAGAATACACATAGTGTGATGCTAATATACATTGAAAATGGAACAGGATTAACAATACACATGTGATGCTAATATACATTGAAAATGATACAGGAATAAGAATACACATAGTGTGATGCCAATATACATTGAAAATGATACAGGATTAAGAATACACATGTGATGCTAATATAAATTGAAAATGATACAGGATTAATAATACACATGATGTGATGCTAATATATATTGAAAATGATACAGGATTAAGAATACACATAGTGATGCTAATATACATTGAAAATGATACAGGATTAATAATACACATGATGTGATGCTAATATATATTGAAAATGATACAGGATTAAGAATACACATAGTGATGCTAATATACATTGAAAATGATACAGGATTAAGAATACACATAGTGAAGCTAATATACTTTGAAAATGATACAGGATTTAGAATACACATAGTGTGATGCCAATATACATTGAAAATGATACAGGATTAGGAATACACATAGTGTGATGCTAATATACATTGAAAATGATACAGGATTAGGAAAACACATAGTGTGATGCTAATATACATTGAAAATGATATAGGAGAACACATAGTGTGATGCTAATATACATTGAAAATGATATACGATTAAGAATACACATGATGTGATGCTAATATATATTGAAAATGATACAGGATTAAGAATACACATAGTGATGCTAATATACATTGAAAATGATACAGGATTAAGAATACACATAGTGAAGCTAATATACTTTGAAAATGATACAGGATTTAGAATACACATAGTGTGATGCCAATATACATTGAAAATGATACAGGATTAGGAATACACATAGTGTGATGCTAATATACATTGAAAATGATACAGGATTAGGAAAACACATAGTGTGATGCTAATATACATTGAAAATGATATAGGAGAACACATAGTGTGATGCTAATATACATTGAAAATGATATAGGATTAAGAATACACATAGTGATGCTAATAGACTTTGAAAATGATACAGGATTAAGAATACACATAGTGTGATGCTAATATACATTGAAAATGATACAGGATTAAGAATACACATAGTGTGATGCTAATATACATTGAAAATGATACAGGATTAAGAATACACATAGTGTGATACTAATATACATTAAAAATGTTACAGGAATAAGAATACACATAGTGATGCTAATATACATTAAAAATGATACAGGATTAAGAATACACATAGTGTGATGCTAATATACATTGAAAATGATACAGGATTAGGAAAACACATAGTGTGATGCTAATATACATTGAAAATGATATAGGAGAACACATAGTGTGATGCTAATATACATTGAAAATGATATAGGATTAAGAATACACATAGTGATGCTAATATACTTTGAAAATGATACAGGATTAAGAATACACATAGTGTGATGCTAATATACATTGAAAATGATACAGGATTAAGAATACACATAGTGTGATACTAATATACATTAAAAATGATACAGGAATAAGAATACACATGTGATGCTAATATACATTAAAAATGATACACGATTAAGAATACACGTAGTGTGATACTAATAAACATTGAAAATGATGCAGGATTAAGAATACACATAGTGTGATGCTAATATACATTGAAAATGATACAGAATTAAGAATACACATAGTGTGATGCTAATATACATTGAAAATGATACAGGAATAAGAATACATATGTGATGCTAATATACATTGAAAATGATACAGGAATAAGAATACATATAGTGTGATGCTAATATACATTGAAAATGATACAGGATTAATAATACTCATAGTGTGATGCTAATATACATTGAAAATGATACAGGATTAAGAATACACATAGTGTGATGCTAATATACATTGAAAATGATACAGGATTAGGAAAACACATATTGTGATGCTAATATACATTGAAAATGATATAGGAGAACACATAGTGTGATGCTAATATACATTGAAAATGATATAGGATTAGGAAAACACATAGTGTGATGCTAATATATATTGAAAATGATATAGGAAAACACATAGTGTGATGCTAATATACATTGAAAATGATATAGGAAAACACATAGTGTGATGCTAATATACATTGAAAATGATATAGGATTAGGAAAACACATAGGGTGATGCTAATATACATTTAAAATGATATAGGATTAGGAAAACACATAGTGTGATGCTAATATACATTGAAAATGATATAGGATTAATATGGGGATAAGAATGCATATTTTGAGTTAATAATGCACATGATATAAAGATAATAATATACTTGATCTAGAGTTAATAATGCACATGATCAAAGGGTAATCCTCATGTTATCAGTTTGGGAGCCCTTAAGAATTGATTTGTCCAGTAATACACTCTTTCTTTCTAAAGAAGCGAGAAACTCCACTGCTTGGAGTCAGATCATGAAAAATTACAGATTTGTTAATTTTGGGGAAAAAACATTAATTTTGTTATTTTGAGGAGAGATGGCATGATAGGTGTCTGTAATTGTGATGGAATCAGAGTCATTGCTCTGATTATGGAATATTGTAGGTGGTATGAATGATATGCAGTCTGTATCAAATAGATTGAAAAGAGTAAATTCCACATTATTTTAAAGATGCTTAAAGATTTGTACTAGGTATAAGTTTGTTGGTTCTGCATGCTATCTCACATATATTATGCTTAGGAACAGATGATGTAATTTTGTGGATGCATTGCACCCTTTCATTATTATATATCTTCTGAAATTGTCCAAAACATATGATATCATGTGGTTGTAGGACATGATTAGTGTGAGGCAGTTATATAAACAGAACAATGTTATGTTGCTTTATCCATTGGTTGCATGTGATCTGTGCTCTTCTTACAATAAAAGCAGTGGCTGCAAATGATCACACATTTGTACATGGCTAATGAAATGTTCCTCCAGATATTTCCTGAATACATGACCATTAGATCATCCGATGGCCTAAGTGGATAGCATCCACCTTATATTTGTGTCCTGTAGACCAAGCAAGACTTGAACCATAGTAAGGCCGTATCATGAATGCCAAATACATGCTGGAGATGGGAAAAAAATATATCATGGTCTCTAGTGTCAAATGCTGCAGACAAGTCAAGGAGATTGAGGACTGTAGTCTTTCTGACATCCAAAGCAGAGAGAAGGTTGTTGACTACTTTCAGAAGAGCAGTTTCAGCATTGGCGAGGGCAATATGCAGACTGTACATTGCTAGAAAGGCTGTTTGAATTCAGATGAGATACAAGTTGGGATAGAACAACTTTTTCTTAGATTTTTTACATGAATTTTTACATGAATGGGCAATTAGAAACTGGGCAGTAGTTCTTTAGATCATTATGGATGAGTATTGGTTTCATTAGTCGATGCTTTACAATAGCAGTTTTGTAAAATGATGGAAATTTCACAGATGAGAGAGATGTATTAATAACATCAGTTTGTGAAGGCAATATTGAATCCAAGTACTCTAGCAGCAGTGATGTCGGAATTGGATCAAGTTCAAATGACTTTTGTGCACTCTTCATCACGATTGTACATACTAAGTCCATAGAGACAGGTTCAAATGTTGCTAATGGTTGCCACTGAAATTCTGTATCGCAACTGTATGGTGATGATGAGTCAACTGAAATTGTGTTGTCAAGTTTATCTCTGATGGTTTGTACTTTGTCACAGAAGAAATTTGCAAACAGGTCAGGAATGTCGACTGGAGAGAAGGTAGCTGGAAGTGGTGTACATTTGTTCCTTGACAGTAGCTTGTTAGTAATCTCAAATATTTCTTTGCAGCTGGAACATTCCTTGATCTTAGTACTGTAGTGGGCAGATTTTGCTGCATGGACTGTGTGACATTCATTTTAGTGGCATCATAAAATCCGCTTATGAATAGTGAGTCTGATGGAAAGTCAATGCCTTAGCTTTATGGCGGTCAATTTTAGCAGTGTGAAGTTGGTCTCTAACACTGCTGTACCTCAGAGAACACTTCTGAATTGCTACTTTGCACTTGGTTGCTAGGGTATGTTTATGGAGCAATGAACACAGGCAGTTATCAAGTTGTTCTGCTGTAGTAGGTAAGCTAGTTGTTAGGGTTGCTTGGATGTTGTGCAATAGTTTGGTTCTGTTTATCATACAGAGGTTTCTGTTAGTATCAAATAAAGGTGGAGGGTTAGGGACTGATCAAGATGGCATATAATTAATGCAGAGGTGACCTGATGAAAGTTTGTGGGACACCAGGGAGGACTGAAGAATATTATTATCATGTTTGTAAAGAATCCAATCTAAAATGTGACCATGTTTATGGGTGGGTTTAATAATTAAGTATATAAATGTTTTCTTTTTTTTCGATAACTTGTTATATATCTTTGAATGTTTGTATTGAAATTTAACAAATATCTGGCTGCCACATTAATTTTGAGGAATAATTTCCCAGGGGGGCCATGCGATTTTTGGCATTTGTTCATGACTACATTTGATATTTGCTGCTCTATCCAGGAATTGTTTGGAATGGAAAGTGAAACACTTTTTCTCCACTATGAGAACAAAATTGGCCTGATCCAGGAAAATATGATAATGATAGTATTATATGCCAGTTTATGTTTTTGTTACAGTATGATATGCCAGTTTATGTTTTTGTTACAGTATGATATGCCAGTTTATGTTTTTGTTACAGTATTATATGCCAGTTTATGTTTTTGTTACAGTATTATATGCCAGTTTATGTTTTTGTTACAGTATTATATGCCAGTTTATGTTTTTGTTACAGTATTATATGCCAGTTTCTGTTTTTGTTACAGCATTATATGCCAGTTTCTGTTTTTGTTATAGTATTATATGCCAGTTTGTTTTTGTTACAGTATTATATGCCAGTTTATGTTTTTGTTACAGTATTATATACCAGTTTCTGTATTTGTAACAGCATTATGTCAGTTTCTGTTTTTGTTGTTGTTGTTGGGCTTAACGCCATTTTTCAGCACACGATAGGCTATTCATGGCGGCCAGTATTACTGGTGGAGGAAGAAACCAGGAAATCACCGGAAAGAGCCGCCAACCCACGAGAAGCTACTGGCAAGCTTTCTCACATATCCACATTCGCTGAATCCTAGACTCGAACCCATGCAGACAGAGTTGAGATGGCAGTGATCCGTAACGGACATCGCTTTAGACCACTCGGCCACTCGGGGGCCACTTTTGTTTTTGTTACAGTATTATATGCCAGTTTCTGTTTTTGTCACAGCATTATATGAAAGTTTCTGTTTTTGTTACAGCATTATATGATAGTTTATGTTTTTATAACAGTATTATTTGCCAGTTTCTGTTTTTGTTACTGTATTATATGCCAGTTTATGTTTTTGTTAAGTATTATGTGCTAGTTTCTGTTTTTGTTAACAGTATTATATACCAGTTTATTTTTTGTTACAGTATTAAAAAATGATGTTTGGTTATAGTACATTTCTGCATTGAGAAATGCCACAATATGAGCTCAGGTTTTCAAATTACACTATGAATTTTTTCATGCAAAAAGTTGGAGATGGTAAAACTACAAAAGCATTATTTGGATAATGTAAAAAATGGGCTAATGTAATGAGATCTCTGATCTTTTTGATTTGCTCTTTTATTAAATCATGTATAGTTATTGGATGGACAGGCAGTGGATTATGTGTTTTATTTACCTTGTATGGTGGATCAACAGGCATGCCTGAGATTATATGGTCCCTTTGTCAGTTATGATGGATGGACAGGCAGGCCTGCAGTTATGTAGTCCCTTTACCATGTATGTTTCTCAGATAGACAAAAAATTCTGGGGGTTTTCCCATTACTATGTATGGTGCATGGTCAGGCAGGCCTGCAGTTATGTAGTCCCTTTACCATGTATGTTTCTCAGATAGATATGAAATTCAGGGTTTTTTTTCTATTACTATGTATGGAGCATGGACAGGCAGGCCTGCAGTTATATAGTCCGGGGGAGGGGGCTATTGTCATGTATGGTACATGGACAGGTAAGTCTGGGCTAGGTTGTCTCATTACCATGTATGTTGCATGGACAGATATAATCGTGGCCATGTAGTCCCATTCACTTACTCAAAACTACAAGTTGATTGCTTACATCATACTCATTGTTATTCCAGTAGACATGAAATGTATACCTTTTGTTGCCAAAATAACATATATAACAATATAGTTAGAATTGGCCATCATTATTAGATTTCCTTTCATACATTTCAGATGGCTATGGAAGTTTCATGGAAGACACAGAGACACTGGCTGATCTGATGGAGGCCATGAAGTATATTCCCTCTCCTCTTTTCCTTCCCCCTCCCTCTCTCTCTCTCTCTCTCTCTCTCTCTCTCTCTCTCTCTCTCTCTCTCTCTCTCTCTCTCTCTCTCTCTCTCTCTCTCAGAGGGTGACATAGGTAGAGGTTGGATGCACATACATTTCTGAACCTATTCTATAATGTGATTTTGTGACGTACTTGGTGGAGAAAAATATCTTTTTTAGTAAATAAAGTTTTTCTAAGAAAATTTACACTAATGATACTATCAACCCCTCATACCCTTTCCTGTAAAAACAAGCATTCTCATGAAAACACCTTGAATATGGATGACCAAGAGTTACTTTCCTTTGTCTATATGATATATGATGTTAAGACAACTTTCTGCCTTTTAAGGAAGGCAGGATTCGAGAGTAGGAGAATTTTTTTTCTTTTTTTTAATGTGTTCAGGTACATATCAGATGTATATTTTGGCTGAATGATTCATTTTCATGCATCAATAATATTCAAGAGTTGAATGACATGGTGAGAAATTTCATATTTTCATGTTAAATGACACATTTTTAACATGTGAAAAATTTATTAAGAAAAATATCTCAATATTAATTGCCTGTTTTTCACACAGTAACATTCTTTAGAGTAACTTTTTGTGTCATTAACTTTCTTATACAGTAATTGTGTCATTTTTTACAGTGTAATGATCAAGTGATGAAATCATGTTACCAGGATTGCTGTCAAAATTGAAAGCTAAATTTTAAGATATAAAAATATTTGTTATGGAACAAGAGTTTATTCTCTGTGTATGGGATGGGGGTCAATTATAATCTGTGAGAATTGTGATAATGTTCTTTCTTAATAATAATTTACTTCATGATACTATGCATGTAAAGAAATCACTTTCTGCTGCTTCCTTTATATTTGACTCTATCCAGGGATGAATTGTAATTGATAGTATTCTGTATCTATTTCACATCATGTTATCATAAATCACCCAGCAGTCTCTAGTGCTATCGATTTCTGCTGTTTTGGTTATTTGTCATTTACAGGTATGAGTTACAATCTTGTTACTTGTCTGATAATAATCTGTTCATTTAATTTCATTTCATATCCTGTATCAACCAGTGGACTCTAGGGATAGTACTTTCTACTGTTTGATTAATTGTCATTTACAGTAATAACTTATATATGCCTTGATTTCTGTAAGAGGAATCCAGGGTGACTGTGTTGTTAGAAAAGAGCTAATTACTTGCTTGATAAGTGAGTTTGTCTGGCTTGATAAGTGAGTTTGTCTGCTGTGCATTAAAGAGTAGTAGATTCATAACTTTAGCTCCATCCATTCTTGGTGATGCATAATTGCTGTCTGAACACGCTTACAAGATGAATCCAACTGCAAAGACCCAGATGTCACTTAAGGCAACATCAGATCTGGGTCTGTGCAGTTGGATAGGAGTAGTAGTAGAACAAATTAAGATGGACCCTGATCAGGCACATTATGCTACAGCAGATCAGGATCATTGTTGGTTGCAGTTTGACTTATAATACATAAAGTAAACAAATAGGTCTTGGGGTTAGTGTGTGCAGGAAAGATGATTTGTATGGTAACTTGTGGGTTCTTTTCTCACTAAGAAGCATGAATTATAAAGAAAAGAAAATATTAATATGTAAAAGGTTGCTACAGGAACACTTTGGTCAAAGCAGTAGAGAAATATGGCAGTGGACATTTAGATTTTGCATTAAATAATCATGTTGCATTTCTAGACATCATTATTGCATTACCTTCTGAAATACATGCAGAAAACAAGGACATTTTATTAGCCAGCCTTTGCTGTTTACTTACTGTTTTTAAGGATTGAATACAGTTAATACAATTTTAGATTGATTGAAGAGTTATGTCACCAGTAGTCCAAGTTTTCTTTGACCTTTTTTCACCTGTTTTAGATATTATGACATTTTATGTTGGGGTATGCATTCAGATCCCAGTGCCTCTCGAAAACTTGGAATACGAAGCCTTGCTGCCACCACTTGATGGCAGCATAGGGTAGCTACTTGCAGCTAAGTCTAGCAAACTTAATGACCTTTCATCAAGCCATAACTGTGTGAAATTAATAGTAACATGATTTATCTTCTCAAAAATTACAAGAATGACATTGACAGATGAGATGAAACAGCAGCATCAATGAAATTTGATCTGGTACTCACCTGTGACATTGCTAGCTACCCTAAACTTAGAGCCTAAATGTTTATGACATCAGAGGTCCAATAATTCTCTGATAAAAAAAACACTTTACAATGTTGTTGCACAAAAAAAATTTAAAAATATTAATTAAAAGTTATATAATATTTTGAACAAAACAAAAGGAAGTCATAATTGTCAACATATCTATTCTGATAACATTGACCAGAAACTTAGCATTGTCTTTGCAACCTGACAAAAGCTAGATGTTGAGAGTACATAGTAACATGCGAGTCTTGTGATACCAGCAAAACTAATGTGTCATTTCCAATTTCAACCACCCCAATGGCTTAAGCGGTTAGAGATTCTGCCTTGGATGTGTGAGATTGCTGGTTCAAACCCTGGCTGAGTCATACAAAAAGACTTATTAAAAGAATGGTACTAACATCTGCCTCACTTGGTGTTCAGCATTAAGAGGCTTCATAGTGTTATGACTTAAAAATTATTAAAGCTACATTAGAAAACCAACATACCACACACGTGCACGCACACTGTTTCATGAATCTAACGCTCTCCAAGTTGCAGTGAGAGCAACAAATTTCTGGTCATTTTTCTTGGAATAAATATGTTGAGAATTATGTCTTCTTTCCATTTTTTTTACAAACATTCTGTGGCTTTCATTTATATTTTCAAATTATTTTGTACAAGGAGTTTAAAAGGTTTTATTGGAGTGGGGTGTTGATATGTGATATTTGATTTCTTAAACTTGTAGGCTACTAGATTTGGTTAGTCATGTAACTAGCAATGCAAATGGTGACTACTATGTAAAAGTTTGTCATTGCAGTAGTTTCATTACATCTATCAACAAATTAAAGATATATTGAATAGTATACTTGAAATTTCTGTAAATATTAATCATCTTCCAGTAGATTTCATACTCCGTGCAAGGTCACATAAGTTTTGCTAGGCCCAGTAAAAATCTGCTATCCAATGCCACCATTATGTTTTGGAGGCGAATTCCAGCTCTTCAATAGGCAAAGGGCTCATAAACATCTAAAATTGAGTGGGAAAAGTCAGAGGAAATTTGGACTACATCACCATGAAGAGAGTGAAGTTTTACATCTTTGCCTTCCTCATCTTAGTGTCTACTTCCAAATGCAACAAATAGTAAACGAGAAGAATATTTTTCTGTGTTTGTGAAAGTTTGACATTTTTGCATTGTCATATTTCACAGTGAACACTACAGTAAGAAGTCCTTCTTTGAGGGTGACCTTATCTACAGAGCACCTGGTGAAATTGTAGCTGCTAAATTTTCCCAGGATGGTCAATGGTACAGAGCCAGAGTAATATCTGTCAATGAAAGCAAGGTCAAGGTCAGTGCTCATTTAATATATCTTATGTATTATCACTATCAATTGTCAAAATTGGGCTTTTTAGCATGTCCTCCATGCCTAAACTCCGAATGTAGATGGGGCTTTATAGTATGTCCTCAGTGACTAAAACTCTGCATGTAGATGGGGCTTTATAGCATGTCCTCCATGACTAAAACTATGAATGTAGATGGGGCTTTATAGCATGTCCTCAGTGACTAAAACTCTGCATGTAGATGGGGCTTTATAGCATGTCCTAAATGACTAAAACTCTGAATGTAGATGGGGCTTTTTAGCATGTCCTCCATGACTAAAACTCTGAATGTAGATGGGGCTTTATAGTATGTCCTCAGTGACTAAAACTCTGCATGTAGATGGGGCTTTATAGCATGTCCTCCATGACTAAAACTCTGAATGTAGATGGGGCTTTATAGTATGTCCTCAGTGACTAAAACTCTGAATGTAGATGGGGCTTTATAGTATGTCCTCAGTGACTAAAACTCTGCATGTAGATGGGGCTTTATAGCATGTCCTCCATGACTAAAACTCTGAATGTAGATGGGGCTTTATAGTATGTCCTCAGTGACTAAAACTCTGCATGTAGATGGGGCTTTATAGCATGTCCTCCATGACTAAAACTATGAATGTAGATGGGGCTTTATAGTATGTCCTCAGTGACTAAAACTCTGCATGTAGATGAGGCTTTATAGAATGTCCTCCATGACTAAAACTCAGAATGTAGATGGGGCTTTATAGCATGTCCACAATGACTAAAACTATGAATGTAGATGGGGCTTTATAGTATGTCCTCAGTGACTAAAACTCTGCATGTAGATGGGGCTTGATAGCATGTCCTCCATGACTAAAACTATGAATGTAGATGGGGCTTTATAGTATGTCCTCAGTGACTAAAACTCTGCATGTAGATGGGGCTTTATAGCATGTCCTAAATGACTAAAACTCTGAATGTAGATGGGGCTTTATAGCATGTCCTCCATGACTAAAACTATGAATGTAGATGGGGCTTTACAGCATGTCCTCCATGACTAAAACTCTGTATGTAGATGGGGCTTTATAGCATGTCTGGTATGACTGAAAGCCTGAATGTAGATAGGGCTTTATAGCATGTCCACAATGACTAAAACTCTGTATGTAGATGGGGCTTTATAGCATGTCCTCCATGACTAAAACTATGAATGTAGATGGGGCTTTATAGTATGTCCTCAGTGACTAAAACTCTGCATGTAGATGGGGCTTTATAGCATGTCCACAATGACTAAAACTCTGAATGTAGATGGGGCTTTATAGCATGTCCTGTATGACTGAAAGCCTGAATGTAGATGGGGGTTTATTTTATGTCCTCCATGACTAAAACTCTGTATGTAGATGGGGCTTTATAGCATGTCTGGTATGACTGAAAGCCTGAATGTAGATAGGGCTTTATAGCATGTCCACAATGACTAAAACTCTGAATGTAGATGGGGCTTTATAGCATGTCCTGTATGACTGAAAGCCTGAATGTAGATGGGGCTTTATTTTATGTCCTCCATGACTAAAACTCTGTATGTAGATGGGGCTTTATAGCATATCTGGTATGACTGAAAGCCTGAATGTAGATGGGGCTTTATTTTATGTCCTCCATGACTAAAACTCTGTATGTAGATGGGGCTTTATAGCATATCTGGTATGACTGAAAGCCTGAATGTAGATGGGGCTTTATAGCATGTCCACAATGACTAAAACTCTGAATGTAGATGGGGCTTTATAGCATGTCCCATATGACTGAAAGCCTGAATTTAGATGGGGCATTATAGCATGTCAGGTATGACTAAAAGCCTGAATGTAGATGGGGCTTTATAGCATGTCCACAATGACTAAAACTCTGAATGTAGATGGGGCTTTATAGCATGTCCCATATGACTGAAAGCCTGAATTTAGATGGGGCATTATAGCATGTCAGGTATGACTAAAAGCCTGAATGTAGATGGGGCTTTATAGCATGTTCTGTATGACTGAAAGCCTGAATGTAGATGGGGCTTTATAGCATGTCCACAATGACTAAAACTCTGCATGTAGATTTGGCTTTATAGAATGTCCTCAGTGACTAAAACTCTGAATGTAGATAGGGCTTTATAGCATGTCCTGTATGACTGAAAGCCTGAATAAAGATGGGGCTTTATAGCATGTCCTGTATGACTGAAAGCCTGAATGTAGATGGGGCTTTATAGTATGTCCTTCATGACTAAAACTCTGCATGTAGATAGGGCTTTATAGAATGTCCTCAGTGACTAAAACTCGGAATGTAGATGGGGCTTTATAGAATGTCCTTAGTGACTAAAACTCTGAATGTAGATGGGGCTTTTTAGTATGTCCTCAGTGACTAAAATTCTGAATGTAGATGGGGCTTTATAGAATGTCCTCAGTGACTGAAAGCCTGAATGTGGATGGGGGATTTTATTGCATGTTCTCGGTTACTATAAGTCTAAATCATGCTTTCCACATAAAATATTTTTGCCATTTTTGCTACTCTACAGTATGTCCTCTCTGGACTAGTGAATTATGTCATAGGTACCTGAGTGTCACAGGTGGAATTATTAGGTATTGCACAACTTGGAGACAAATTGCTTTATATGTAAAGTAGGTACTTAAACTGATGTCTTTCCTTACTGACATAAATCCAGGCATAGTCAAGTGGTTGCATATTTTCAAACTAGATTGACTGCCGTTTCATTTCATTGATGGATGATTATAGCCAAGAAATGCTGAATTTGGTTTAACTAATGGTTCAGTTTCTTTAACAGAATGAAGATTTTGAATTAAATTTGGTTGAATGTTAGTAGTACTATTCATTCATTAAAGAAAATGTACCCTGTTCAGCCAAATTGGCATTTTGGCATTCATTGGTTTTGTGCTGATTGGGAAGTTAAAAACCTTTAGATTAAACTAATTATATCAAGACTGTAGTAAAACTTTTTATAAGAATCAATGATAGTTTCTGTTTATGAGGATGTAAATTAAAATCTTCTGACTTCTGACAGTCTTTTTAAAATTCTTAATTGGCACACTTTATTTAAGTCAGATAAATGAGATAAGACTTTATATGCAGATCTTTTTTTCATTCATGTTTCACAGGTGAGATGATTTAGATATGTTAGCCTTACAGCAGCACAATTATTTCTTTCTGTAGCTATATAAATCTTGTATGACATTCTGTTATCATACCTGCTACTCATTTTAATTTTAAGAATATAAAACATGAGTTATTACTATATCAGTGACTCGGATAACTATCTACAAAGTATGAAAATAATTTATTTTAAATAAATGACATTACCTTTATTTCATCTTTATTAGAGATTGTTCCCACTCATATGTTAAGGTTATAGGACTGGTAGTAGTAGATTTAGTAAATTAGGTGCCAGCTACTTAGTTGATTTTGTAATATTTCATTGGCAGCCAACCTCTGATAGACACATAACTTTAGTTTTCTAGAGAGCCATGGTAGCTAATTTGGTAGGCTTGTGATCCAAGAGTTAAAGGTTCAATTCCTACCCAGGATGGGTCACTCTGTGTCTGTGAGAAGTCACTTAGCTTCCACTTCCTTTATATGATTTAGCAAGTAATTTGTAACTGTTATCATTAAAAAACAAACAAAACAAAAAGAATTAGCTGGCTAGAAGGTAAAATGTCAGAAATAAACCAGACATGAATCAACAGTGTGTACATCTATGTAAGAATAACATAAATGCCAGTCTGAATCATCAAGGCAAATTGGTAGATGTGTCCCGTCCTACTGTTGTCAAGTAATTTATATATCATGTAATTAATGCTGTCAAATTATTGTCTCCATGTGTTCTAAGTGTTATCCCTGCTTAATTAGAGTCTACATGGATCCCGTACTACTGTTGTCAAATACCTTATTATATTATGTAATTAAGGCTGCCAGTGGTCTAAAGAGCTTTCCATTACGGATCACTGCCATCTCACCTCTATCAGCATAGGATTGAGTCTAAGATTCAGCATATGTGGATATGTCAGAAAACTTGCCTGTAGCTTCTCGTGGGACAGTGGTTCTTTCCACGGATTTCCCGGTTTCTTCCTCTACCATTAATACTGGTTGCCATGTACAGGCTATCATGTGCTGAAAAATGGTGTTAAACCCCACAGCAGCAACAAAAACAACATTAAGGCTGCCAGAATAATGTCTATATGTGTCCCATCTAACTGTTGTTACATATATTACATATCGCATAATTAAGGCTGCTGAATTATTGTCTAGATGTGTCCCATCCTATTGTTATTGAATACTTTGTATATTGTGTAATTAAGGCTCCCAAATTACTGTCTACATATGTCCCATCTAGCTATTGTCACACATATATATATATATATATATATATATATATATATATATATATATATATATATATATATATATATATATATATATATAGTGTTATTAAGGCTGCTGAATTATTGTCTAGATGTGTCCCATCCTACTGTTATTGAATACTTCATATGTCATGTAATTAAGGCTCCCAAATTACTGTCCAGAAAATTTCAGACCTTCAGATTATTCAAAACACCAATATGCACTTTATTGATGTTGACCTATTCAGTGCTCAAGATGATATTCATGTGAATAACCAATAGAAACAGTGAAATGTTTGAAAGTTGTCGATAGTTTTGGGTGCACATGAAGACGATTTCTGGTCAGCTTGTCAGGAGAAGTACAATGTAGGATATATACAAAAGCAACAATTTTTTTATTGCAAAGTAGGTGGAAAAGTGAGACATGGCAGTCACTTTTCTGCTGCCACTATCAAAATTTTGTTCAGGTTTTGATTCATGTTTTTCTTTTGTGTATATTTACTAAAACTTGTGGTAGATTCTCATTGCACTTGATATGAATAACTGTGAAGCAAGAAAATTCATTCTGTGACATGCTTGCTTGTCTCATTAACCTTGACATCAAGGTCATAGTTGCAGAATTTGTGTGAGTTTTTTTTTTTTATTTTTAATGTAGCTTTTTCAGTCATATTGCTATGATTTCTGCAATGTGGCAGTTATATAGTGATGTCTAGCTCTGGAACATCATGCTGCAGACATGTAGCATGATGTCCCACCCAGTCACGTTATCCTGATACCAGGTCAACCAGTCCTTACACTGACATTAATGCTGAGTGCCAAGTGAGATAGCTGTTAGTACCATTTTTTGTAAGTCTTTGGTATGACTTGGCCAGAGATCAAACCCACAACCTCCTGCATCCAAGGCGGATGCTCTAACTACTAAGCTACCAGATCAGTCCTGCAAAATTTTGAATTAGGATTTGGTTAAGTGTTTTTTATTTGCTTATATTTCCTAAACTTTGAGGTGGAATTTGTTCATACTTGGAATGAATCTTTATGAACCTAACACAATTAATTCTGCAGCACACTTGTTTGCCCCTTTTGACTTGCAGCTAGTCACGGCCTTACAAGATTGTTTTGAATGTTGGTTAAAAGTTTATCATTTGCTTATATTTCCTAAATTCCTTCATACATTTTGTTCATGCAAGATATAAACGATTATGAAGCTAAAAGCAATTCATTCTTTGACACCCACAGGCCTTAAGGTCCTTAGTGGTCAAGATATAGGCATAGAAAATTTGTATTATGGTTTTGGTTAAATTATTCAATTGGTTCCTTATAGCCGTTAATGGGCTTATTTATTCTTGGGATGAATCATTATTAAACTAAATCTATTCACATTATGATGACATGTATGCTTAACCTTTTGGCCACTAGGTCAAGATAACACATTTTATAGCAAAGCTTTGACCTTTAGGTCAAGGTAACACATTTTACAGCAATGTTTTGATCTATAGGTCAAGATAACACATTTTACAGCATTGGGTTAGCTTTTAGGTCAAGATAACACATTTTACAGCAATGCTTTGACCTTTAGGTCAAGGTAACACATTTTACAGCAATGCTTTGACCTTTAGGTCAAGATAACACATTTTACAGCAATGCTTTGACCTTTAGGTCAAGGTAACACATTTTACAGCAATGCTTTGACCTTTAGGTCAAGGTAACACATTTTACAGCAATGTTTTTGAACTATAGGTCAAGATAACACATTTTACAGCAGTGTTAGCTTTTAGGTCAAGATAACACATTTTACAGCATTGTGTTAGCTTTTAGGTCAAGATAACACATTTTACAGCATTGTGTTAGCTTTTAGGTCAAGATAACACATTTTACAGCAAAGCTTTGACCTTTAGGTCAAGGTAACACATTTTACAGCAATGCTTTGACCTTTAGGTCAAGATAACACATTTTACAGCATTGTGTTAGCTTTTAGGTCAAGATAACACATTTTACAGCAATGTTTTGACCTGTAGATCGGGAAAACACATTTTGCTGCAATGATTTATCCTTTAGGTCAAGATGACACATTTTACAACAATGGTTTGACCATTAGGAGAAGGTAACATATATATATATATATATATATATATATATATATATATATATATATATATATAGAGAGAGAGAGAGAGAGAGAGAGAGAGAGAGAGAGAGAGAGAGAGAGAGAGAGAGAGAGAGAGAGAGGGGGGGATTTAAAAACTAATCAAATAAACACAAAAGATAACTTTGATGTGATTGATCAAGCATAGACATGTTAATGTTTCTGTCTGAAAACTGATTTAATTCTGTGGGGATTTTTTAACCCATAGCTAGTAAAATTTAAAATGTCAGTGACATTCTTTTGTGTTAAAGGGGATGTGAGGCTTATGGGAAGTTCCCCCTTTCTTGTAAACTTCCTAGATGCAGCACTGCTTTTATATTAAAAATCACTAGACCAAAGGTGTGTATTATTTCATGAACAGTTTTGAATTTCATTTTTATTAAATCTTCTGTCATAATTACCATCATTTGTTTCACATCATAAAGGGACAGGGATGTTTTGATTGAGATAGGAAATCATATTGATGTGTATCTTTTTGCAGGTCTTCTATTTAGATTTTGGAAACACTGAAAAGGTTGATAGAAAGGACATTTATGAGATGCAGCCACAGTTCATGCTTCTGCCATTCCAGGCTGTAGAATGTTTCCTGTACAATGCTGAACCTGCCAGTAATCAAGAGTCCTGGTCACAGGATGCCATGTGCGTACATTTTATATAAGATTTACTCTTTGGGTATTTAGATGGGGAATTTTTCGATGCTATGCCGTGAATTACTGGATTTTCTAAAAGAAATATTTTTCATTTATCACTTGAGTGAAATAATTTTTTTTGGACTGGCTATCAGTATAACCATGAAATTCCATGTTATTGTTCCTCACTTTTGTTGTTGAACAGTAAATATGGCTGCCTCCTGTTAAAGCTTACTCAGGTTCATCTTCCATCCAGGCAGAAATATTTTGTTTCTTAATGTGCTTTTTTACTTTGAATTGGGAAGGAGAATTATGTTACCCTTTATATTTTCTCTGTCAATAATCACAGAACAGAACTATAAACCACTGACATGGCATGGGATCCATTAAGAAATCTACTAAGAAATCAGTTCGTTATACTATCTTGCTAGTAAATATATTGAGCATAAAAAAACAAAAATAAAAAAATTTACTTGCTGTGAGTGAATAACTGATATATTTCATCTCGTGGGTGAATAACTTAGGTATTTCCTGAGTGGTGATCGAGTGTTTCACCCACTCAATGAAATATATCTATATATTTATATTTACAGTCATCTTCTAACCAGAGATGCTGTGTGAAGGAACTTGTGGTCACTCATTCACATTTCCATTCCCCTCCATTTTCTTCTTTCAGGCTCTTTTGTTTTTTTCTTCCCCACCTCTTTCCATCTCTGGTTCTTTTCATTTGGAAAACCATTGTTTAGCACCACTTTGTTTCTTACCTATTATAAATTCACTTAGTTGAATTGGAGGTAGTCCATTGTTTGAGTTAATTACTTTGCTCCTCATCAGTTTTATGTTCATTTTAGTGTGCTATTTTGCACATGTGTCACCCTTTGGGTTGTAGTAATGATGTAATTCCCAGAGAAAATGTTTTTAATGGGTACTTATATGGGTTGTTAGGATTTGTTACAGAGGATGGTTTCAGTGTATTGGGATATTTTGTCATATATAACATGGATAGGAGAATGAGGTGAGAAACTTGGTTCTGATTTGCATACATTTTTGATATCCTATATTTCAGACTTGTGACTAATTTTCTGTTGTGAAACAACATTTTGGATAGTGCACTGATCTACATTTGGTACATGACATTTGATTTGTTTACAGTGAAACAGTGCTGATGTTTTTCTTTCTTCTTCTCTGTCAGTGCTTAATCTTGTAGGCAGCTGTTAGGGTTAGCTTGTTTTTCTTAGTGTTGAAGTTTCTTTCTTTACATGGCCCATGTTGATATTATACTGTTAGGGTTAGCTTGTTTTTCTTAGTGTTGAAGTTTCTTTACATGGCACATGTTGCTATTGTACCAGACAGTATTTCTTCAGGATTGAGATTTTACACAAGATGCTATGTGAAAGCTCAGCTCCAGACTTATTTAGATTAGCATGACACATCTGGAATATACCTCAATGTTTATACTAAAATATACCTAGGTAATGTTTATGCTAAAATTTACCTGAATAATGCCTTGGGTATATCAAAGTGGCAGCACTGATTTCCTCTGAAAACACCATAGGATAATGGTGGTTATCTATTTTCTCAGCTCCTGAGAATACAAATATCTATTTTAGGGACTCCTAAGAATACAAATATCCATTTTAGGGTTTCCTGAGAGTACAAATATCCATTTTAGGGACTCCAGAGATCATTAATGGTGGCTTTGCCATAACAAATGTCCATTTTATCTTCTGAGAATGCTAATATCCATTTTGTCTGCTCCTGAGAACATTAATGGTGGTTTCACAAACCAAATTTTACTGATGACACATTGTAAGCATAGATCAAATGGACTATTTACAACATTCTGACCACAATTAATGTTCACACTGTTGAAAATTTGTCAAAATATAGTGAAAATATGCAATTCTGGGTGACACCATGTAATGGGTGAAAATATTATTTGGTTTGTCATTTATTTTACTACCACAGATTTGTACATCCAGCCTATCAGAAATTGCATTTCATAAATGTTTGTGTTAAAATTACATTTTCTATGTGTATTAAAACATTAATTCAAATAAGAAGTTACAGTTGGTTTAGTTTATAACAGTAAAAAAAAATTCTTAAAACAGGCATTCTGTCAATAAGATAATAAATATATAGCAGATTAACCTGTCCAATAAGGATCTGGTCTTAGATGATCTACTGCAAAGGTGGACTTTCCAGTAAGGTTTTCTATTCTTGAGCTGCATAGTGAAGCTGATCAAGCTGTTTTTGTTCGACCTGTAAGAGCCTGATAGATTCTCATCATACTTGCCATACATCATTATGAAACTAGGACATTTCATTATACAGTCATAAAAAAATGCATTATAGTTTTGATTAAAGGCATTTGTATTTACTAATATATTCTAAACTCCTTGATAGGAATTCGTACTTGGAAGTAGTATTTTGAAACTAAGGCATTTTATTCTGTGTCAAGGTCAATGTTATTGTCTTACAAGATTTGCATGAAATATTTAGTTCAAGATTTTTATTTTGTTGTTTTCTGTTTTTAAAAAGCCAGGTTTTTGTTAACTATTATGACACTAAAGACAATTCATTCTTTAACATACTATCTCTTACCTTTTGACCTTGGGTTGAGGTCACACATGTTACACCAATGCTCTCATCCTGGGATTAATATTCAGAACCTGGCCCTGTTAGTCATGTCCCAATAGGCCAAGCTAGCTTGGTCATGTATGGACAACATTTTGCACTTAAATATTTTATCTTTACTGTCACATGTATGTATTTATATAAGTACTTTTATGGCTGTATTGTTATTGGTTTCATCCATGCATCTGTCACTTGGTTCTTTTTTTTAACATGAACTGCTTGTAAACTAATATGGATCATATTTGGGTTCATGTTTTATGAGGATGAATAGATAACAGTGAAGGTTTGGAATTCTGAATGTTGGAGGACTGAATGGAGAATTGGTGCTGTCAAAGGTCACATGTTTATCTACTATTTATACTCACTTTGAAGCCAAGTATAAGCAAACAATGTAGACCCTGATGCTACAGCAGATCAAAGTTACTATGTTGTTTGTTCTGCTGAATACTATGCATAGACCCAGATTGCTGGCACATTATGCAATGATAGATCTGAGTCATTTTGCAGTTGAATTGGATTTAAGAGTGTGCATAAACAGCATATTTTGACACTTTCTTATCATTAGTGTATGTAAGTTGAAAACATTGATCATATTCTTATGTTATGTTTTACTCGAAAAACTTAGATGAAACACTAGGACAGTTCTAAATTGGGAAGATTTTTGGAGCAAAATACAATTACATTACTAGCAATTTTTGTATGAAGTAGATGAAATAGACTATTGAATGTATAGGGTATTTTTTTTTCCAACTTTGCAAGAAGTACCTAAGAGAACTTGTTGATGGGAATATTAAATATATAGGTTTTTTTCTTATTTTCAACTTTGCAGGAAGTACTTCAGAGAACTTGTTGATGGGAATATTATATATATAGGTTTTTTCTTATTTTCAACTTTGCAGGAAGTACTTCAGAGAACTTGTTGATGGGAAAACACTTGTAGCATATGTACCATGCAGGTAATTTATCTTTGCACTTCAAAGTTTATGATGAATGTGTAATGTGTGAGAATGCATATTCACTGTAGGGTATAGGTTTTATAGCAGACACTTGTAGACTACTGGATGGGACTAAAGTAGATCTCTCCCGTTGTCAATTCATCCATCAGATTGTTCAAGGGTTCCATTTACTGCCTTATAAGAAAATATAACTTTGGATTGGGAGTTTAGTTATACAGAACAGAGACCGTCTTAAAGCTTATAAATAAACCCAGCATCATAATTTGTGTAAAAGTTAGAAGCATATCCATCCATATGTTGAAAATATCAATAATGATTTTATCACATTTTTGGCATGTTTCTTTTACCATACTTTATAGTTGTTGTCAACAAAGTGTCAGATATAATCCTATCCATGTATAAAAGGCCTGATGTGACCTCAGACATATCATAATAAGCCTGATATGATCTGTGACATGTAATAATAGGCCTGATGTGATCTGTGACATATAATAATAGGCCTGATGTGACCTCTGACATATCATAATAAGCCTGATGTGATCTGTTACATATAATAATAGGCCTGATGTGACCTCTGACATATCATAATAAGCCTGATGTGATCTGTGACATATAATAATAGGCCTGATTTGACCTCTGACATATCATAATAAGCCTGATGTGATCTGTGACATATAATAATAGGCCTGATGTGATCTGTGACATATAATAATAGGCCTGATGTGATCTGTGACATGTAATAATAGGCCTGATGTAATCTGTGACATATAATAATAGGCCTGATGTGACCTCAGACATATAATAAGCCTGATGTGATCTGTTACATAATAATATGCCTGATGTGACCTCAGACATATCATAATAAGCCTGATGTGATCTGTTACATAATAATAGGCCTGATTTGACATCTGACATATCATATTAACCTCTGATATATCATAATAGGCCTCTGACACACAATAACCTGACATCTCATAATAGCCCTGATGTGTTTTCTCACATATCATAATAGGCCTGATGTGACTTATGACATGTCATAATAGAAAAGATGTGTCCTCTGACATATCATAGTAGGCCAGATTTGTTCTCGGACACATCATAATAGGCCTAATGTATCCTCTGACATCATAATAGGCTTGATGCGTCCTCTGACATATTATAATAGGCCCAATCTATTCTCTGACACATTATAATAGGCCTAATGTATCCTCTGACATCATAATAGGCTTGATGTGACCTCTGACATATCATAATAGACCCAATTTATTCTCTGACACATTATAATAGGCCTAATGTATCCTGTGACATAATATAATAGGCCTGATTTGTTTTCTGACACATCATAATAGGCCAGTTCTATCCTTTGATATATCATAATAGGCACAATTTATTCTCTTGACACATCATAATAGGGCTGATTTGTTTTTTGACACATCATATTAGGCCTGATGTATCCTCTAACATATAAGAGGAGACTGATGGAAGCAAGAACCATGATGTTCAGTGGTTAAATTGCTGGACATGTGAGGAAAAGGGTATAGGTTTGAATTCTGCCATTGGATCTGCCATAAACCACCAAGTGCAAACATGCAGATAAGAAATTATGGTGCTTTTGTTTTTATCTGTAGGTCTTCATTTTACATCATTTCTGATTTAAATGAAAGGACTAACAGTTTGGCAAAAAGCAGTGAATGCTTATGAATTTCTATTCTCTGTGTTGCTGTTATCATCAGCTCCAGCTGTAATACTTGCCAACCTTACAGGTAGTGTTGTGAGACTATTAGTGTGTTTTGTTGTCACAAAAAGGTGGTAGTGATAGTATCTGTGCATGACCCAAATATGACATTGTATAATTGGGAATAAGTTAGGTACTCATATTGGACAATTTTTAAAACAAAATGATTGGAATTTCAAATTTAAAAAATAAGAAAAAAATTGCTTTCTTTGAAGCAGATAATTATTTTTCAAACAAAAAATATTTGGTAGACTTGGCATCACCACACACACTCTTACATAATCACAACCACACATATTTAATAAAATAAATTTGTCTTTAAATCTATTTGACAATGAAATACAGTATTGACTTATGCTTGCTGACCTTGCCACTAGTTCATTGGAGGGTTTGCAGGAGAAACCAATGTTATTAGAATTCATCTTTGCTCTGGTTAGAGACCGGATGGTACTGTTGTTCAAACTTCCCTGTTGATCTTGTTTAATTTCCCAGCATTTAAAATTATGTTTCAGTTTGTGCCTAGATCCATGGTGGTATTGGATATTATATTACCATATTTGCTGGCCTCTAGGACAATACTTTCTGACCAGAAAATCTTAGCTTCGTCTTATACTCTGAATCAACTTATTTATGGATTATGTTATGGAATTTTTTGTATGGAAATTACTTCTAGAATACCAAAAATAATGTGTAAAAAATATTTCATTTTGGGAAAGAGATCGTATATGAAAAAATATAGGATCCCAACATTGAATATTTTAAACAAATACATGATCATCAGTATTAAAAATTAACATAGATATAATTGCGCTAAAGCAGCGTGCATCATTAATGTGTGTTGTTGGTAATATAAGTTGTTTAAATTTGACTACATATATGTGTGTTAGAATTTACAAGTTAGAAGATGAATGACTATGATAAATATACTCCATCACATCAAAATTTTCTTCTTGCATCTAATGATCAAATAAAAAAGACAGACAGACAGATGTCTTCACAATTGTAAATCTGTATTGTTCACTTACCTGATGACTGATCTTAGTCATGTACAAATGCAGTACCATATTCCATTATCAATTATTACCACTAGGTAAGCATTTCTTTCTAGATTGTGTTGCCGCTTCCATTATTAAAAAATAACATGGCTTTGTGGTGGTATTTACATGCTAATTAAATATGCTACAGCTGTATTCAGTCATTCCATGCTGACATCTGTTTGAGGTCAAGATTTGGCAGACCAGATCAGATAAGTGAGGGTAACAATAGGAAATGAGGCTACCTATGAGTATTATAAATACCGTACCATATAATGAAAGGAAATGCCAGGTGGTAACTAGAGTAAATTTCTCAAACAGTGACATCTTTGAATTTGCCAGCAGAACCAACATCAATTTACAGTACATCTAGCATGAGAAAGATTAAAAAAAACAACCAAAAAACCCATGAAGAGCTGAAGTTTGTCTCTCTCTATCTCTGTCTGTCTCTCTCTCTCTCATATATATCCGACCATATTTTATTTTGATCATGAGGTGCAAGAAGAAAAATACAATGGAATACATATGCATTCTTCTTTCTGTATCTCTGTTTCTCACTCCCCCCCACACAAAAAAAAAAATGGGAAAAGCATTTTAGTATTAATTATTCATTTTCCCTATGGTAATCTGAAATAGCATACAGTGATACTTTTAATATTTATGAGGTTATTATAATTTAATTCCACACAGCATCATAAGTTTTTTTTTCTATCTGCAACTCAATAAATTTTCGAATCACCATCATTGTACTTAGCTAAAAGTACATAATTTTTTTAAAATACTTAGTATGATACAAATTAGGTACTTTTAGTTACATTTAATGATCCTGACTGGAAAGGTTACGGAGTTATAAATAGGATAAAATTAGCAATGCTGTTTGGAATGAAGTGAAAAATACAATCTGAGATATTGATTTGGCCTCGTCTTATTCTCAGCATTGACTTTGAAAGGACTGTCATAAACAAAATCACCCTCGCTATTGCCAGTAAATTAAATATTTTATGGAATCATAATTGTTCATAACTGATTGCTCCTCTGTGAAAATTACCTTTTCAAACTATCTGTTGGTGTTAGTTTTCCCTAAGCAACAAGTTTATAGGATTGCAAACAATGACTGTTTACTGTTTTATTAGCTACAGGTTAAATATTGCAGTATAAAGAACACACACACACTCTCTTTCTCCCTCTCTCTCTCTCTATCTCTCTCTCTCTCATTTTGAATTCTTAAAGATTTTTTGAAAATTTTATTTTTCTAAACTTGATTATGATGGTTGGGTAAAAATCGTATGTCACTTCACAACCTGGCAGGTATGAGATATATCTAGCACATATACTTTGTTCTTAATTTCTTTTTTTGTATTGCAAATTCATCCACTTTTTTTAACAGTACACGTGAGAGGCTTTTGCTTATCCTTTATGACACTACAACAGATGATGATATTGACATCGGAGAAGCATTGATCCAGAGAGGCTATGCCCAGCCCCGTCAAGCTCCTAGCAGTGACCCACCCAGTAGCAGATCCAGTTCTTCATCCATCATTTTGACTCCTGGCTGAGAAAGAGCCTCTTCTATTCCACTTGAAGATAGACCACAATAACAAGGCTGTTGGTCAGCACAAGAAGCTCCAAAATTTCATATTTATTTGGGACCAATTCATTAGGGTACCTAAAATGACCCAAGGAAGGGTCTGTTTTAGTTGGATAGATTTTTTAAAACAATTTCGCACTTTTTTACAGCTTTTTTATGTTCATCCACACTATTATTCAGTGTTAGAGTTTAGTGGTCATTTTCTAATCTCATATGTATAGATTATTTTCTAATCTCATATGTAGTTATTGTTTTTCTTGCCGAATGAGTGGTTCTCTCATATGAATTCCTTTTGCCAGGGAAATAGCAATGTTACACACATTATTTTGGATTTGTGTTCTTGCCAGATAGGCATTCCACTTTTGTTTTGGAAAGGCTTCTTTCATGATGAAAGACTATTCCATACTAGTATATTCATCAAGGCATTTCCTGTAAAAATTACTTGGTACTCAAGAAGGCACTTTCAGTGTGGAGAGCGATTTCAAATCATTTTAATATAAACTCATTTAATAATCAGAGTACTTTGGCATGTCTTTTCACTCAAAAACAACTGCCTTCATTGGGTACCTTGTATGTTTAATTTTGAAGAGCCCTCAGAAGAAGAATACTTCTGGAATCTGCTAGGAGCCTGCCTTATCTCACTGACAATGTTGTTCCATACCAGTGGACCAGTATATTGAAAACTTTTTTAAATAATTTCTTCTTTGACCATGGTATAGTGTAATTTTTATTTCTTATGGATCTTAGATTTAGATGTACCAGCTACATCTCTTTGGTGAAAGATATTGCTTAGATAGACAGGAATGGCTTCTCAGGATAATTTATACATCAGTTTAGCCTTTCTAAGAAATAATTTTTCATGTATTGTTAAAATCTTACTATTATTCATTGCATTCTGGACATTATACATAAATGGCAAGTTCTCTTTTGGAGTCTTAAAAGTGTTGTTATGTTTGAATTAGAGGTATTACAATAGTTCAGATATGGCTTTATATAACTTTTATAAACAATGACCCTATAGACCATTCCTAATGAGATCCTCGTGGATAATAATGTATCGTGAAACAAGGCTAAGCTAGGCAGATCAAGAAAAAATATGCCATCAAGTATCGATCTGAGCTGTTTGTCAGATGTTTCTTTTGCATTCATTTAATATGCAAAGACAAAGAAAGGAAAAAATCATGAACAGATATATATGCATATGCTTCCCTTTTTGGGGGATTCTCTGACATTAACTTACTACTGTGATAGAATTTTGTTTACACACATCAATATGTTTTATCAACAGTTTCTAATTAATTCTTATCCAGTCACTGTCTCTCTCCCTCCCTCTTAATTTCATTCAACATTTTCATTGTACTGGTGCTATCTCTCTTCTCTATGATGGTCTTTTTCATTCTGCTGTTTCTATTATTTTTTCAACGAGATAATAAAATTCACTTTTTCTGTAATTACTGCTCATACATCATTTCATAATCTCTGATATAAATGCGCTGTGTAGAGGTAAGCCTAGTTTTTAATGACCCTGTTTTGTGGAATGAGAGATGGGGTAACATTTTTAGAAACCTGCCGTTATAAAAAACATACACTCATTTTCTTCATTGACAGAATTTTGCATTTGGATTTCTCTTTATTACATCATTCAGTTGCAAGAAAATATGAACAAATAATCATCCAGTTTCTTACCTTAAAATGTGGCACTCATCATGACATATTGCAATACTCCATTTTCTACGAAGCACCATTTTCTTCACTGATGGAATATGGTGGTAGCTCAATTCATTAATCCCTGAGCCAAATTGCTAGGCAGCCCTGTACAGCATACTTGCAGAGAACACCTAGACCAGTGTTAGTCTTACCAGTGCCTGTATCCCTGAGACTTATCACAGCACCTGGCTTGCATATTTCTCCAGAGGATTTACATGCAGTAAATTTATTATTTTATTTATATTTGTTTAATTAGGCTGAAATTTGGCACAACATTTCTCAATACAGTTCTGTACATAATGGTATAAATTTCATGCTACATGCAGAAATGAAACTCGTGCATAAAGGTGAAAATAAATGTTGTACTTATCAATTTCTTTCTCTTGCCATAAAATCCATTAGGAATACACACACATTGATTTACACATAAAATAATTATATTTTATGTACACAGAAATTCCACTTGTCATCTCTTTTGTAAACTTAACCTCCTGTGAATACCGTTCAAAGATGCAAATATTTTCTTTGCTCTTGAATTACCTTCTTCCTTAGAATTCTCACTGAAAATTTGAAACCTAATAAAACACTTTGAACTCTTTCTCATCACATTCACTGTTATCATCAATGGTTATTTCGATGTCACTATCAATTTCATCCGATAAAAATCCTGAAAATTCTGTCAGTTTGTCAAGTAAAGGTCTGCTGATACCCGTCAATTTGCATTTTTTAAAATCTAAATATCTTCACTATTTCAGCCGCTATCGAAATCAATTTTGTTTCCATGTGTTCAGCAGTGTTCACTGTCTATATAAGCTAAACTTTTATTGGTTCAACAGCCTGCATAATTAGGAAATGGGTTGAAATCAGCCAATGGTTTGCGATGACTTGTCATGCGGGAAATAAGCCATGCTAAATACTGCCACTAAAACTTGGCGCCCGGGATACAAGGTAGGTAAACTTTGCCACACTATAAAAGCACTCTGGAGTTGAGGGAGGAAAAGTGTGACGAGTTATTGGGATGCCAGGGGTTAATGAGTTAATTCTATGTGAATTCTAGCATTGCCATTACATAACTGAACACAATATTTGTCATGAATTTTTCCCTTGCCAGTATTAATTTTAGCAGCCATGGTTGTGAAGTCAAATGAAGCTGGTGCCTAGCTTAGCCTCATTTTGGATTCGTTGACCCATGGTCACATGAATGCATGAATATATTTTTAGAATGGTCTATACTGAAGAGGAATGTATGTTTTAATTTTCCTCGGTAGCCAGAGATAAGAATTAACATTTTTGAAACATATTTAATGTGAATAGACCAAGTAAGGTTGTTATCTATGAATACACCAAGAATTTTAGGATCACATTGTCAGATACACAACCAGAGTTTGTCATTATCAAGCCTTGCTCGTGTTTGTTTTATTGTAAGTAGTAGGGCTTTCATTTTTTTCTGTATTTATGATCATACTGTTTTCTGGCCGGTTCGTACCAAAGACTTATGAATATGATATTAACAGCTGCCGCACTTGGCGCTCAGCATTAAGAGGTTAGTGTTAGGACTGGTCGGCCTGGTGTCAGGATAATATGGCTTGATGGTATATCAAGCTACATGTCTGTGGCATAATAATACCCCAGTACTAGACATCACTATAAACTTCCACACTGCAGATATCAGCGATATGATTAAAAAATTGCTAAATTTACTTTAAAAATTCCAAATCCTTGTACCATACTTGAAGTCTGTTGAGAGCATTTTGCAAGTTTTTTTAAAGTACTGTTTTGGTTTTTATCCATCTCAGTGTAGTGTCATCTGCATAGAGGTCAGTGCAAGAAATTGAAGTTCCATTCTTAAAAGGTAAGTCATTGATAAACAGAATAAGCAACAGAGGTCCAAGGATAGAGCCCTGTGGTACTCCACAATTAATATTTTTACTTTGAGAAAGTTGACCATTTAAAGACACTTTGTACTCTATTGGTTAAGTAAGAAGTAAACTAGTTTTGAAAGTTTTTGATATTCACAATTTTTTTACTGGTCTGTCACAGCACTATTGTATGAATGTCTCTCCATTTTTACAGTACTTTATGTAGCTATATTTGATGTGTAAATTGTAAATAACACCACTTAATACCCAGAAATGACTAGTCAGATTGCAAGTGAGTATTATTCTATGGCACATTTTCATATTTTTTAATTAAAATTGTCGAATTTGTGAAGAGTAATATCCACTATTTTGGTTCAGGCAAAAAATGAATTTATTGTTGCAAATTACATTTTCAACTTCAAAAGTGTATTTTTTGAATGTATATCATGTCCTGGAATATTTTGGATAAATTAGAAGATATTGGGTACTTGAAAATTGAAAAATGTCACAGAAATTGGACTGATCCAGGATATCCTGGGAGATATTATATTCAAGTTGTATTACTGTTGCGTTCATAGTTGCTATGTCATCTCTCCACTTTACCATGTGATTAGTATACAAATGAAACATTGATTTTGGTGAAAGCTTTATGAATGTGATTAAATTTCTACTAATAAGATTATGCAAGTCATTTTTATCATTTTAATAGATGATTAAAAGGGTTGGAATTACTTGTACTCTTTTCTGAGCCCCTTTAGGAAGTTCTCCATTTTAATTTTATATTTAAAAAATTGTTAGAAATCTTATTTAAGTGTTAAAATTGTAATGGAAAACATTTTTTTAAAAGCCAGCAAGTTTTAATATATGCTATTTGTGACTTTTTTCTGGAAGTTATTTTTGCAAGAAAGTACAGTGCATAATTCATGTATATCGCCTTTGGCCACTGTAAGATTGCAGAATTTTTACATGGCATAAATTAAGTGTGAATTGCTTTGGTGACCTAGTGGTTAGAACATCCTCATCAGATGCGGGAGGTTGTGGGTTCGATCTCAGTCAAGTCATACCTAAGACTTACAAAAATGGTAACAGCTGCCTTGCTTGACGCTCAGCATTAAGAGTCTTGTGTTAGGACTGGTCGGCCTAGTGTAGGATAATGTGACTTGGTGGGACATCATACATGTCTGCGGTATGATGCCCCAGTGCTAGACATCACTATAAACTGCCACACTGCAGACATCGTAGTGATATGACTGAAATTTTTATAAATCTATGTTAAAATTCATAATCACATCACATTTAAGTATGTACACTCAGGGCCTTGTGGACTAAAGCATCGGTGTGCAACAGGTAACTAAAGTATGGAGCTTATACGTATAACACACTGACGATGATGTCTTTTTTAAAAAATATTTAATGAAAAATTTCAAAAAGGAGAATAACAACAAAAACACCCCATAAGTCTCAAATATGTATATTACTGAAGCTGAAAATCATATATATCTCACATCTCAGTGCTGTTTTTAGTGCCATTGGTCATGAAAATTGTCCCATCTTAAAAATGTTATTGCTACCTTCTAAATGGATGGTTATATCAAAATACGGTTTTTACTTAAAGACTTTTGATGATGTCTGGTTGGTACTAAATGAAAAGGTGCCACTTTGGCTTCCAATATATCCATCATGGTAACCACCTTGAAACCTTATAGCATAGAAACTGTTATTGACATTGGGTTTTCACCAGACTTCTTATGGTGTCTGATTAGTTGGTGACTATTAGATATCCAGTATGGCCACTATGACAGCCATCTTGAAAGTCACATCACTACACCACATAAATGTAATGTTGTATCATTATAGGGTTTTGAAGGTGTATGATATCAAGTTGGTCATGAATGAAATGCCAATCTGACATCCAGTATGGCCACCATAGCAACCATCTTTAAAATGTTATTGCTTGTCCTTCTGATTGGAAAGTCATTTTGATATTGGGTTGTCACCAGAAGACTTTGTATGGTCTAATTGTTCCTGAATGAAAATAATATCATTCTGATATACAATATAGACCCCATGACTGTCTTCGAAAATGTTCATGCTACTTTTCCAGAATTTATGGTCATATTGGAATATGATTTTTACCATTGTCTAATCATACATCCAATATGGCCACCACAACAATTAATTTGAAATATTTGTTACTGAAGAATATGGTTTCAATACTCAGCAGTTAAAAATAGCAATTAATCTTACCTTCAATTCCAGGAAATTTTTTAAGACAGGAGAGTATCTGTCTTGAATTGATAGTAATATTGGTTTGATGGTAATGGGATTCAAACAAAAAGTCTTCCAATGATGACTACTTTGTCATAAATGAAAATAGTGTTAATCAAACATCTATTATGGCCATCAGGATACTGAGTATTTGCTTTCACATGATTTCAGTAGGTCACTAACTGTGATGTATCATTTCCTTGGAATAGAAATATTGTGGGGATGTTTAAAAGCAGTCAGTTCAGTCTGTACTTAGTTTATGGAAATTGAGAAAGGAATAAGACTTTATTTAAGTCTTTTTCATCTGTTGAGATATTGGGTAAATATTACATTTGAGAGTATTATTCAAAGCCTTAAATTGATGCCTTTAGTTGATAATAGTATATTACATTATCTTTTAATAATTATTCCTTTTATCTATATCATTGCCTTTCAAAAAAGCCATTGTCTGTAGTACAGTATAGTGAAAATGTGTTTCTAGGAGTAACATTTTGTTACCATTGTAAATTTTATAACTGTTTATTCCTCGAGATCTTTGTATAATTATGTCAGATTTCTTTTCAATTTTAGTACTACAGAGTAAGTAGTTTTAAGTTCTTTTATATGCCTACCACAGGGCAGAGGGTATTCTGATATAGTGTTATCCATCTGCCTGCTTCCTATTTAATATTTGCATGACAAGTCAAGTTTCCTACTATCTACTGGCAAGATATTATGGATGGCTTGGACTTGGAGGGAGGAAGAAGCCTATTTACTTAGAGGTCAAAAAGTCAAGGTCACTTTGACTAAGGGAAGAAAAATGTTTTCCTACAATAAATATTAAAGAAAATGAATTAAAAAAGTTACAAAAAATCACAAATCTGAATTTGTATATCTTGAAACAGAGATATGGAAGAAGCCTATCAATTTTAGGGTCAAAGGTTGACATCACTGTGACTAAACAAATGAAAATGGTTGCTGCCAAAAATTTCAGTTCACAACTATGTACCATCACCCAAGTTTACAATGACTTAAAGTTTGAGTAAGAATAAAGCTTATTGATTTTTGGTTCAAACATTGAAATGTCAAGGTCAATTAGACTGAAATAAGAAAACTGGTTTTGTATAATAACTTTATTTCTAGTCACTTTGGTCAGAGTCTGTAGAGGGCTTGCACATAAGAGATTTATAAGTTTTGGGGTTTTAAAAATATCAAAGTTTATGGTCATTGTGAATCAAAGAAAATGGGTTTTGCAGGATAACTTTTGCTGTTGCATAAGCTCTTGAGCTTAAAGTTTTTGATGGCATGCACTTAGGATAATAAAGAAACCTGTTGTTTAAGGGTGGGGGTGTAATCAAATGTCACAATCATAGGAAATCTGATAAGAATGGTTTTTACACAGCAAGATGAAACTGCATATCTTTACCAATGGTCAAGATCATTGAAGTACATTGATCATTAATCTCTAGAGTCAACTATATCATGCTATGGAGAGCTGTTAATCACAGGTCAGGTGTATAATATGCCAATTCATGGTGCTCATGTTTTTTTTTTTCAATTTGTTACACTTATTTTATATAAACATGATTCTGTGTTTTATATCTTGCAAGAACAATTGAATAGGACTGAGCTAAGTTCCTCATATTTTATCCATTGTGTGTGTGTGTGTGAGTATGTGTGTGTGTGTGTATGTGTGTGTGTGTGTGTGTGATTTAGATTTTCAATTTTGCTTTAACAATTTTCAAGTCATTATGATGTCTGCAGTGTGGCAGTTAATAGTGATGTCTAGTACTGGGGCATCATGCTGCAGGTGTAGCATCATGTCCTACCCAGACACATTATTCTGATAGCAGGCTGACAAGTTCTAACACTAACCTTTTATGCTGAGTGCCAAGTATAGTAGCTGCTAGTACCATTTTTATAAGTCTTTGATATGACTCAGCTGGGATTCGAACCCACAACCTCCTGCATCTGAGATGGATACTCTAACCACTTAAGCCACCAGAGTGGCCTATTTATCTGTCAAATGATAATTTCATAAATTGTATCTCTGTTGGATAAATATGACATTTTTGTCAGGACCATTCAAATGACCTAATAAGTGTATTGAGCATCTGCCTCAAGTGCAGGAGGTTATGGGTTCAAACCCCAGTGTAGAAATTTTCAGCTAAAACTGAACAAAATGTTGTTCTGTCCCAAGATAATAAAGTCCAGATTCATAAGTAAAGAATACCATGTCATACTTTGTATTTTTCCTTTTTCTTCTTTTGTTTTTATTTTAAGATAAAAAACAGTTTATGAAAATACACCTTGCATTAAAAAAAAAATTTGCTTTCGTTTTATTTATAACTTTTAAGAATACATCACCATAAAAATTAAAATTTCTGCCATTTTCATTTTATCTGGATACAGAATTTCATGTCATTATTCAAGATACACTTTCATATGTTGGGATTTTATGATGTAATAGCAAAGTTAGAAGAGCATCTTAAAGTCATGAAGAATATATGCCACTGTGTCCCGTGTATTTATCATTCTTTCATTATCAGTGGAAACATCATTGCTTTTTTACGCTGCTGCTTTTATCAAGGAATAATGTTTGTGACCCCAGATACTTGTATCATGGCATAATACTTGTTGACCCCAGATGCTTGTATCATGGCATAATACTTGTTGATCCCATATGCTTGTATCATGGCATAATACTTGTTGACCCCAATGCTTGTATCATGGCATAATACTTGTTGACCCCATATGCTTGTATCATGGCATAATACTTGTTGACCCCAGATGCTTGTATCATGGCATAATACTTGTTGACCCCAGGTGCTTGTATCATGGCATAATACTTGTTGACCCCATATGCTTGTATCATGGCATAATACTTGTTTACCCCATATGCTTGTATCATGGCATAATACTTGTTGACCCCATATGCTTGTATCATGGCATAATACTTGTTGACCCCATATGCTTGTATCATGGCATAGTAATTGTTGACCCCAGATGCTTGTATCAGGGCATAATACTTGTTGACCCCAGATGCTTGTATCATGGCATAATACTTGCTGACCACTAAGTGATCAGAAACTTATCATTTCTTTGATTTATATCATGGCATAATACTTGCTGACATCTGACTGGTGTGAAACATATTGACTTGTATCATGCCTAATACTTTTTGACATATGAGTGATCTGAAATTTCATTTCTTTGTGATATATTCTGCCAGCATTGATAAGCTGCAGATTTAATTCCTTCCCTTGGCACAAGACTCCATAGAGACAAATAAGTAGTAACAAATTAATAAATGGCAGCTAATGAGCCATGTTCTAACCTATACCACTGACCTTGAGTATTATATTCTGAAAACATGAGTACACTGTTAACATTCTGCACCAAGTTTTGTTTAAAAACCTTATTATACAACATACAGTTGTGATTTTATGAAGATACTTAACGTCTTCTTACTAGACACTTTACCACTCCAAAATTAAAGTGTTTTACAGTTGTTATTTTGCCTGTTAAAAGTTTTAGCAGATGTAACCTTCTGTGGATAGAATTATTTTAGATAGAAAAAAAAAACTGTAATTATTCTTCACCAAGTTATGAAGTAGATATATCTAATTACATGCGTCAACAGACCAGAAACTGAAATTCAGACATAAAAGCTTCATAACTCAAACCAACAAGATTGTGATTGCCCTTGTAATAACATTGACTTCTGAGCTAGAGACATGATAATGTATGTGACATTGTATAGTATATTGATACATATCTCAGTAATGTTTCATTAGAATGTCTCCAGTATTCCAAACATTCAAGTTAAGGTCACCAAGTTGTATTTTCTTGTATAATGACCTTTACTTTTGCTCACTGTTACAGATCACCTCTATCTGTGTGGGTTCAAGTCTCAGGCTGAGCCAGTGTGGGTGCATGAGAAAGCCTACTAGTAGTTTCTTGTGGGTCAGTGATTCTTTCCGGGGTTTTCCTAGATTCTTTCTCCACCATTTATACTGGTCACCACATATAGCCTATCTTGTGCTGAAAAATGGCTTTAAACCCCATGAAAACAACAATCTTTACTTTTACTTGAAGTCTGATCATCGTAAATGGCATACCATCTTGCATATTTATAGCTGGATCAAGTAAATTTACAATCATAAGAAGTCTATCAGTGAAAACCCCCTGTTGATATGACCATCCATTCCATAGAATTAGTTTTAATTGTCCTTTTCTAACCAGCTTCAGGTAAAAATTATCTAGTTTGACTTGCCCTATACTACTGACATTTTTTAATCATCCTTCACTAATCAGCTTCCAGTAGAAACTAACATATTTCTATGGAAATATAAAATTTATTGCTGGCTTTTTCCTCATTCTAGTTTTAGGCTTGATTTTAACTGAGTCATCCTTTTATAGTGTGATATGATTGTACTGTTGCCTGTAGATTTCTAGTCTATAACCTAATATATGAAAATAGAAAAAAGTATATGTAATCAGCGGTTTTTTTATGAAAAAAAACAAATATTTATATTTAGAATGTTTATTTTCACCTGGGACATACTGAAACTATGGGGTGAAGATGTGTGGAAAGATTCATGGCAATCCTCCATATAGTTTAGGAGGAGTAGTGATAACACAATTGTGCAATCAAACAACAGACCATCCCTATGATCAGAGAAGTTAAACATTAATTGTTACTGATTTATATTTTGATGTTAAATCATGCAAATATAGACAGTTCGTTTTACAGTTTCATGCATGAACTCTACTCCCCTACATGTATGCACAAATTTAAATTTCACCATTAAATCCTCAATAAATGTTTGTGAAGAAAAAAAACAATTACTGATTTCAAACGAATCAACATTAAGCATTCAAGTAGAACTATCATATTCGAACACTTTCCAATTAGTAGCTCTCTTCTAATCTCAAAAGCAAATGGCATCAAGGATATAAAAATGCACAAAATTTAATAATTTCATTCATCCATGTATAATTTCTGTATGATTGTTGCTGGAAAATTTGTTTTATTATCATCTTTTTTTTAAAGATACAGACTGTTCCTTCTCTTGAAGAGTTGCAGATATTGGCCTTATTGTTAATTTTGATCCAACTGCCTGATACTGGAGAATGTCTAGTCATGTGCCTATTATCAAGGTTCAACATGCATCAGGTTTAAATACAATTAATTAACTGTTAATTCAGAACAGAGAAATAGCAGTAAGCATTAAAAAGTGATTGACATGCACACTCATTTGTGGCAGCCAGTATATTTTGTACAGTAAGAATCACTGACCCACAGGAAGCTACTAGCAAGCTTTACCCTATACCCACATTGATCAAGCCAAGACCTGAACTTACTCCAACAAAAGTAAGATATGTGTATGACCTGTAAAGGTGAGCACCTTAGATCACAAGCCCCCATGGCACCCCCTACCTAGTATTTAATAATAGGTTAAATCAGACCCTAGAACACCCCTACATAGCTATACAGGCATATATATCTTACTATCTGATTTTATGTAAATTACTATTACCTTATCAATCCAAGCCATCAGTGTTCTCTATACTTTTATTTGGTTATCCATTAGCAAATAAAACGCTACATTCACTACACTTGAAAGTACAACTCCTATTCTCAAAACTTTAAATCTTTATAAACAATTAAACATTATAAAGATTGTAAATTGCAGACAAACTCACACCCAATCAATACTTCACCAACACATTAAGGGATGTACATATGTATATAAGTAGTGATAAACATTGCTTTTTACAATAAAGAATATGTCATAAAATATTGTCTGGAACAAATAGTCAATTATGTTCTGACTGCACTTCACATAAGATGTATACATTTAAATTGTTTCAAACAAAAGGACAAAGCATGCAATATTTTTAAAAACACATGAGAATTAAATAATATATATGTTAAAATTGTTTCAAACTATGGGATAACTGAAAAGCAAAACATGTTTATATAAGTACATGAGAATTAAATAATATGAATTTGTTATTTCTCAGATTAAATGTATATGCATAATCAACAAACCAGACAATCTTAAAGCACTAAAATTGCAAAAACTTTTAAGGTCATAATATTGAAGCACAAAAAAGCATAATTTGCTTTAAATCGGCTGTATCATGAAAATCCACAGCTTTTAGAAAATCAAGACCATAAAACTTCCTGATCATTTTTTGTCAAATGATATATGAAGTGATAGTTCAGTAGAAATTTGAAACTGATTCTCTCTTCAGAAAGCTTTATACATGCGCAAAACCTATACCATTTGCAATAATATTAACTATGTAATTTCCGTACATTCAAGCACAACTGCCAAATTATTTTTACACAGGTTTGTGTTAGCTTATTTTCAAATGATTGACATGAAACAAGCAGGATGAAATACTTGATGATAAATGCATTAATAAGCAAATTATTCATTCCATTATGACAAGCCTGTACTTGATGATAAACACATTACCAACATTAATTGTAGGCTGCCTATCCTAAACCCCATCCCATCCCTTTCAAATGAACACATTGTTGGCTACCTGTCCTAAACCCCATCCCATCCCTTTCAAATAAATACAACATATAAGGTCTGTTCTTATTATAAGAGATATACCTAGGCAATCGCTGCAAATGGGACAACATGATACAGTCATCTCATGACCTTTTCCCTATTTATGACATTCTCTGAACTAAAGACTTGACTATGGTATCATTATGTACTGACCTTTGAAAGTTTCATCAAAATATCTCTCTGGTTTAACAATTAACAGCCATGATAAGGAAACATTACTGTCTTAACATGGGCTAAAATCTTTGCCTCACCTTTATCACCCATGGCTATCTGCAAAAAGATGATTTTCACATTTCTAATCAATTTGCATAAGCCTTACTTGCCAATCACTATAAGTAAAAACAATTTTGGAAAGTTGATCCTTTATGCTGATTCTCCTGTATACATGATCATATGACAAAAGATAAAAATGGTAAGACGTAAAAGCTGTTTTTATTTTGTTGATGATGCATTTTGGCTTATGTCTATTTCAATGGAAAATGAGGAATCTTTTCACAGGCTGCAATGGGTGAATAAGATGTGATGGTGATTTTTGCTTGTGGCCTGCAACACTGCTGACTTGCAGACTGGATAAGGAAACAATCCATTGACATTTTATCCTTCACCACGAGATAGCACTAATTTATATTTTCCTTTGTTACCTTGACCATGAGACAGAAGCATTACTTAGGTATGTATCATACTGCTTAATCATGATACATAACTTTAATTACTAAAGTGGGTTCTGTGGTTCAGAGAAGGATACAAGTTACAGAATTACATTTTCCCATGCTGTTAACATCACTTTCAATAGTGACATACTAAAGGTATATGGTGTCCAGGGCCACTGGTGTAAAAGCCCCTTCCCCACTCATACTAGCTAGGGATTTGGGGAGCACTTTGAACGCCCCTGGTGGAACCTGTGGTGGAGCCCTGGCTGCAAACAATTTTCAGGCAATTTAATGCCATTTGGTGGCTCTTCTTGGTATCTAAATTCTATTATGCACAGCTGTTTTGGCATCCCAGGAACTCTAGTGCCCAGGGCACTAGACCACCCGTTAGTATGCTACTGACTTTGAGGCAGGAGGCATATACTTGGACAAGGTCTGATTGAAATATCTTGACTGGTTCATAGTTATACTTGGGATACAAAAATACAAGTCAATTACATTTCCCATGTGGTGACCTTCACCTTGAGGCAGGGGTGTGGAAATGGTACATACTACAATCTATGCAAGATATATAACCGGCTAGTTTCATTGAAATATCGTAATAGTTAAAAAGTTGTAACCTTATAAAAAAGGACACAAGTCAAAGAATTACATTTTCCATTTCCAGAACTTTGACCTTGAGGCAGGGGTGTTGCTACAATGTGTGACACTATCTAGCCTTGGTATATAGTTATCTCCAGAGATATATACTATAAAATGTCAACAGACAGATGTATAACCCCATAACTTAGCTTATGGCACTTAGCTACGAGTCCACTTGTATTTTTCAAATGGCCACAGAACAGAAAATAAGTAAACAGCTAGCTAGAAATTAGAATCCAAAAAGAGCATTTTTCATGTGTTCCATATATACCAAATGACTTGCCTCAAACACATACATACCCACACTGTATATAGAAAGATATACACTTTACACATATACATACATACACTATATAGAAAGATGCATGCTTTACAGTATGCATACATACATACTGTATATAAATATGCACACTTTACATATACATACACACACTACATAGAAAGATGCACTTTACACATGTGCATACATACACATTGAATATAGAAATATGCACACTTTACACATATGCATACATACATACACACTATATAAAAAGATGCACACTTTACACATACATACAAACTATATAGAAAGATGCACTTTACACATACATACACATTGTATATAGAATTATGCACACTTTACACATACAAACACACACTGTAAGTAGAAAGACACACTTTACCAGCTTAAATGTCATACATTTGACTAAATGATAGTTTAAATAAATCCTAAAATTAATCTATAGTTTTGTGTCCTCAATCCAAGGGAATTTCAATTCTTCTTCTCGAAGCTGATCTATTGGCACAATACAACCATCAAGGTCACATGGGTTAGAAGTAAAGCATTCTGGGTTGGTAGTCAGAGGGGTTGCCCCATTACGCTTTAGATCTGGTTCTGTTTCTTCCATCATTTTCTCTTCACGGAGTATATCAGAGTCTGGAAATGGACTTTCCAGTCCATGTTTGTCAATTCTAGCAGGTTTCTGTAAAATTACAATACTAATTTGTGCATGTTTTTCTTGAATTTCTTAGTTATTTCACCTATCTATATATGCATTAGTATGCCCGGAAGAAACTTGACTTGGAAATGATATCTTTTGCTTACAAATTTTCATTTTGAATTGGGGACCAACCATTTAATGGAAGATGATGGGGCTGGAATTTTTTTTTTTGAGATTTAGATATTTTTTAAATTAATATGCTTGATATTTATGTATCTCATATTATAAAAAAGACAAGAATATTTTTCCAAACTATTTGAGAGCTTAAAATTGTTTTTTAAATTTCTAGGCCTTCAACTGCCATGTGTATTAAATAACCAGTCCCTCATAGAAACAAGATTGTGAGTCCTGTTTTTCAATTAAAAATAAATGAAAACTATTTTAAACAAACAGGATGATGGTTTACTTTGTGTAAATGCATGTATTTCTCAACGAAAATTTGTATGGGGTGTTTTGTATTCAGACGTGAAAATGATAGTATTGGTATTTTCAGTTTGACATCGTATAACATGTACTCTTCAGAAGTGGCGATGTGCGATTAGTGGAGCAGTAACTGATCCAGATCCTTTTATAACATGAGTTACTTCAAATCGATAGGCAAGTAAAAAGATGCTGACAGCCCTAATGGTAGGGCTCAATTGCTTAAGTTCCACACCCACCCACCCAAATCTATATAGGCTGGAAAATTCCAGAACCAACAACCCAGGTTAGATTATGTTATCTTGCATTTGACAGCACTAAAGATTAATTCAACTTTATACAAAAATGTCCGAGTAAAAAGATGAAGCAATATACCAGCATATTAACTGGAGAGAAAAATCTTACCATGATGGAAATACGGTCATCAAACATCGGCGACCATGACCGGTGTTGCTTTCGCAGGATCAGGCCAATGATGGCAAAAATGATGGTTCCAATGACCACAATGCCTGAGACCACTACAAAGATGAACAGACCAAAGTGGATCCCAAGCACTGTCCAGTCGTCATCTTCTGGTGACATTAGATATGTTGCATTGCTATGAAGACTTGTTACTATGGTTGCAGAATGTTCAAGGTCACTTGTTACTGTTACTTGAATTCCTCCATCTGGTGTTTTCAGCATTTTACTTGGGATAACAGATGAAGACTGATGCAGTCTGGATTTTCTTGAGGCAGACTTTGTTGAACTTTTGAAGGTAGGATATTTGGAAGTTATATGGTATGGCTGAGATGTTGTACTTAATATTAAGTCACCAGTTTGGTATGAACCTAAGCTAGATTTTGTTGCATACTGAGATTGGGTGGTAAGCCACATTGCTGTCTTTAATGATTCAGAAATCAACAGAGTGGCCATATCAAAGCTGGAGTGTGACTTTCTAGATTTGGAAGACTTAGTGATAGGAATGCGACTTGAAATCAGAGAGCCAGGTATATGACTAATTGGTTCAGATGGAGTTACTGAAAATAAAACACTTGTCTGTTCTGTTGGTTTTAGATATATATCTGTAGATTGAACTTCATGAGTATGATCTGGTATTATTGAAGTTGTTGAAATCAAGGAATTACCAGGGCCATTCTCACTTACAGATGTTGCTAAATGCAAATTGCTGAGAGGTTTTGTGTCAATGAGAATAGAGTGTGAACTAAAGAAATACTGAGAAGGAAGTGGGTACAAACTACTTGACTGATCAACTTGAATAGACATCACCCTTGATGGCGTCCAGTACAACTGCTCAAAAGATGATTCTGTTTCAGTCCTGCTTAAGTGCTCCCAGGCAGTTGAAACTGATTTTAGAGACACGTATTGATCATGTTGAATATTCATGCTGCTTAGTTGTGTCAGAAAAGTGGTTAAGTGAGCACTTCTGGAACTCATTGTTGGTGTCTCGGATAAAAATGAACCCATAAGAGAATGCTCATATGAACTATATATACTTTTTATAGACTGCTCATATGCAAGTGTATCTTGACTGGTGGGACACTGGGAGCACATGATTGTTGTTGAAGCATGCTGTTGCTCAGAAAGTCCAAGCTGTAAAAAAAAATTGTTTTAGTCTTGTTGACACAGCAGAGAATAAATCGTGCCTTGAGTAGTATTTACTTTATTTTGTTGTTTTGTATAAAATATTTACATTTATCAAATTAAACAATGAAGCATGCAGAGGTAGCATGATTGAATGAATATGTAACTAAATGTGTATTTCCCCAAGTAGTTACTATCACTGTTATAACATGCATGACTGTCATGTACATTGTACAAACTCTTGAGATCACTTAAATTTATATCAGCCCAATCATCCATTCTTTGGACATTCTGGCCCTACCATCATAAATCTGTATTTTACTTCAAAATCTTACAGGAAAATATTTTTACCAATCTAAAGACTACATTTGTCAATTTCATGTTATACTTCCAAATCTGTAGTAAAACTTTGTTACCAGAAATGGTAAAGACAGTTTAATGATGATCGGGATGGATGACTGCCCTGTCTAATTTTTCTAGAACTTGATCACAATTTTGCGATGATATAGAAAGCTTCAATTCCACTTCAGCATATATGACACTTATGAGAATACTTTTAGTTTCATGTATTCTAGTTGCTTGATGGGTAAATATCGGCATTTATCCATCAGGCGCACATAAAAACTCAGAAGAAACTAGAGTTGAGTTGTCTGCCAAATTTACATAGATAATTAACATTTCAATCCATGCTACACTTTTTCAGTTGGAATATGTTAACAGTCACCTGCACCCAAGCTTTCATTTCAAGTACAGCTTATGGTTATGGCTGCAACCAAATTATGGCAAAAGATGAAATTATCAAGAGAAAAAGATCATGGATATAGAAATTTTCACAGTATACTGGTACTGATGAACAATCAATAATGGAATTACTTTCATTGACTGTATTGTTATGGAAATGGTCATACTAAATTTGGCCGATACAATTAGGCATGCATTACCTCATATTTGAATATGAAGGGAGCACCAGCTGGATGATCACTTTTAATACTGTCTAGCAGCACCACATAGGTTAATTTTTTGTCTATATTCAGTGAATGAGATCATCATAAATTGAGATTCAGTAAACCATAAATGTATGCTGTTATATCTCAGTATTATTTTAAAGGATGTTATAAATAGCATGAGACTAATAGTAACCATGTGATGTACATTATTATTGATTTATATGTGTCTGTGTATCTGATTTTGAGGATCTTAACTTTATAATATTTATTAAATTATTCTTTTAATAAAAATATGCAAATAACCAACTTGTGGAGCTTTAAAACACCAATGCAAATGAAATCTGTTAGTGATTAGTAATGGGGTTTTTTTTTCTTTTTCATTTTGATGGCACAACTTTACATGGAAAGAGTCTTACTGCTGTTGGTAAATGAGATTCCATACCTTTTCCAGACTGGTATGCAACTTTTTCCATGCCAAACTGTATTTGAATTTTTTTCACTACATGTATATATGAGCATGTGGTATTTGCATGATCTAAAATAATCCACCAATCATGAGTGGTGATAGCTAAAGTCTGGTCAAACACACTTAACCTGAATACAGCAGTTGATGTGTCATCCAACCCCATGATGCAACAATTTAAATTAAACATAGCACCCTAAATTTCCATACTTTTCCAGACCTTTGGGACAAAAGCTTTATTTTCCAGAGTGTTTCCAGACTTTCAAAGACTACATTCAGACTACATACAAACCCTGGATTAAATGTGATATTTCTCCAGGTCACATGGTCATGATGTCATTGACTTTTTCAGTTTTCTCTCAATCATGTGATAAATAATTATAGACCTTTGCTTAGGTGGCGCTCACCAGTTATTATGTACTTTTGAGAGAGTGATGTATGTAAGGTGAAGTTGTTTGCATTTTAAACATGCACAGTGGAGAGAATGTTGGCATACCTATATACTGCTTTCATGTAATGTGGAAATGTGGATGAAATTTCTTTGGATATTGTACTTTTGAAAATTTAAAATGAGCTTAGGACACTGCGAACTAAAATGGCTGCTCCCTTGTGCTCCAAAAATCAACCAAAATTTGTCTAAAGTACACTATTCTTGGCAGCTATTAAAATATGGACAATGAATTTTGCCAAACTAGATAATACCAGCTTCTAAAAGTGCAATGACTGAATTACCAAATACATAAAATGTAAAAAAAAGTTATCGGCTCTTTTTTTATAATTTACCTCTGAAGTTCGAGAAGTGAAAATGAGCAAGTAGAGCTAGCACTTTTTTGAAAGGTGCACATCTGCAGTAAGGTCAAGCTGTATACTCTCTAACCCATATTACACCCATCAATCATACATCAAAATAAAGGGAATTAAAGGTTCTTTGAACAATATGTAAGATATACAAAGTCTCTTTTAAAACACCAGTATAACTAGTGAGGAAACCCGGGAAAACTCTTTTTCTTTAAAATTTTAACCCTATGCTAAATACGAAACTGTAGAGCGCCACCTTAGTATGAAATGTTGTTGTTGTTGTTGTTGTTGGGTTTAACGCCATTTTTCAGCACAGGAAAGGCTATACATGGCGGCCAGTATTAATGGTGGAGGAAGAAACCGGGAAATCACCGGAAAGAACCACCGACCCACGAGAAGCTACTGGCAAGCTCTCTCACATATCCACATTCGCCGAATCTTAGACTCGAACCCACGCAGATAGAGGTGAGATGGCAGTGATCCATAACGGACAGCGCTTTAGACCACTCGGCCACTCGGGGCCCCCATTAGTATGAAATATAAAAGCAGTAAACCAGTCATACTGATTTCCATGCACAATTCACATCAAAAAAGGACTATAATTATATAGCACACATCATGAGCTGCACACACTGAGGTATATATTTCATTATTAACATGTTTCATAAGTATTACTTAATGGAATTAAGCTATATTATGTAGATATGTGTAACTCCACAGTGTGGCAAACAATGTGAATGATATGTCATGCATATTTGGCTGAAGCAATGTTGAAAACAAGGGCTATTTGCAAAGCTGCCATGTACAGTATATTTATAAGAAAGACTATTGCACAGCCACTATGTACCTCATCTGGAATCTGCAGACACTATAAATGTTTACAGAAAACTTTTTGTAAGGCTGCATATACCTGATTCACGAAGAGAATTAATGGATAGAGGGTTGGGGGTTGTCAAAACCCATAACAATGTCGTAATGATTACAGGTTTGGAGATCCCCTGTTTGTCTCTCTGTTAATAATAATCTTAACTTCATATGTCCCTGTGATCATTTGATGATTAATAATCTTAATGTGTTTCTGTGGTCATTTGATGATTAATGATCTTAACTTAATGTATTCCTGTGTTCATTTGATGATTAATGATCTTAACTTAATGTGTTTCTGTGTTCATTTGATGATTAATAATCTTAACTTCTTGTGTTCTTGTGGTCATTTGATGATTAATGATCTTAACTTCATGTGTTCTTGTGGTCATTTGATGATTAATGATCTTAACTTCATGTGTTCCTGTGGTCATTTGATGATTAATAATCTTAACTTCATGTGTTCCTGTGGTCATTTGATGATTAATGATCTTAACTTAATGTGTTTCTGTGGTCATTTGATGATTAATGATCTTAACTTCATGTGTTCTTGTGGTCATTTGATGATTAATGATCTTAACTTCATGTGATCCTGTGGTCATTTGATGATTAATGATCTTAACTTAATGTGTTTCTGTGGTCATTTGATGATTAATAATCTTAACTTCATGTGTTCCTGTGGTCATTTGATGATTAATGATCTTAACTTCATGTGTTCCTGTGGTCATTTGATGATTAATAATCTTAACTTAATGTGTTTCTGTGGTCATTTGATGATTAATAATCTTAACTTCATATGCTTATCGTCATTTGATGATTTGATACTAGATCATTCAGAGCATTTCAGACTAGTCTTTATTGTGGTTTCCATATTCTTTCTTTAAAAAAGCAGGACACTCCATAGAATGGGTGTATCTGTAGTATCTAAATATTTAGATTTAAGCACTGAAAAAGAGGAGTATGGCAACACTTGTCACTAATGTATTCATTGTTTGTCTTGGTGATAGTACTTTGCTACAGTAGGCACACTGCTGCCATGCAAATAGTCTTTGTTATATTCAGAATAGAGCCACCTTACAAAATAAAAAAAAATAATAACCCAAATGTGGAGAAGGTCAGGCAAAGTGACAAAGGTTCCTCTTGTTATTGGAATGACCTGTCCTGACAATGGACCCCGTCTTTCGTACTATATTAAAGACACTTATTGTAACTTCAAAATACTCCTTTCCAAACCTGACCCTCAATCTCTGGCTGCAATTTCTGTCCATAGAGGCTGTCATGCAAAATCCATATAGCATTTTACTCCTGATATAATCTATTTACTTTTCTACACTGATATAACCTTTAATCAATCAAGCCATCATTTAATTTTCTACACTGATATAACCTTTAATCCATCAAACCATTGTTTAATTATCTACGGGTATATAACCTTTAATCTATCAAGCCATTGTTTAATTTTCTACACTGATATAACCTTTAATCCATCAAGCCATCATTTAATTTTCTACACTGATATAACCTTTAATCCATCAAACCATTGTTTAATTATCTACGGGTATATAACCTTTAATCTATCAAGCCATCGTTTAATTTTTACACTGATATAACCTTTAATCCATCAAGCCATCATTTAATTTTCTACACTGATATAACCTTTAATCCATCAAACCATTGTTTAATTATCTACGGGTATATAACCTTTAATCTATCAAGCCATCGTTTAATTTTCTACACTCTATTACCTTTAATCCATCAAGCCATCGTTTAATTTTCTACACTGATATAACCTTTAATCTATCAAGCCATCATTTAATTTTCTACACTGACATAACCTTTAATCCATCAAACCATTGTTTAATTATCTACGGGTATATAACCTTTAATCTATCAAGCCATCGTTTAATTTTCTACACTTATATAACCTTTAATCTATCAAGGAATCGTTTAATTTTCTACACTGATATAACCTTTAATCCATCAAGCCATCGTTTAATTTTCTACACTGATATAACCTTTAATCTATCAAGCCATCATTTAATTTTCTACACTGATATAACTTTCAATCCATCAAGCCATCGTTTAATTTTCTACACTGATATAACCTTTAATCCATCAAGTCATCGTTTAATTTTCTACATTGATATAACCTTTAATCCATCAAGTCATCGTTTAATTTTCTACACTAATATAACATTTAATCCATCAAACCATCGTTTAATTTTCTACACTGATATAACCTTTAATCCATCAAACCATTGTTTGATTATCTACGGGTATATAACCATTAATCTATCAAGCCATCGATTAATTTTCTACACTGATATAACCTTTAATCCATCAAGTCATCATTTAATTTTCTACACTGATATAACCTTTAATCTATCAAGCCATCGTTTAATTTTCTACACTGATATAACTTTTCATCCATCAAGCCATCGTTTAATTTTCTACACTGATATAACTTTTCATCCATCAAGCCATCGTTTAATTTTCTACACTGATATAACCTTTAATCCATCAAGCCATCATTTAATTTTCTACACTGATATAACCTTTAATCCATCAAAACATTGTTTAATTATCTACGGGTATATAACCTTTAATCTATCAAGTCATCGTTTAATTTTCTACACTGATATAACCTTTAATCCATCAAGCCATCATTTAATTTTCTACACTGATATAACCTTTAATCCATCAAGTCATTTAATTTTCTACACTGATATAACCTTTAATCTATCAAGCCATCGTTTAATTTTCTACACTGATATAACTTTTCATCCATCAAGCCATCGTTTAATTTTCTACACTGATATAACCTTTAATCCATCAAGCCATCATTTAATTTTCTACACTGATATAACCTTTAATCCATCAAACCATTGTTTAATTATCTACGGGTATATAACCTTTAATCTATCAAGCCATCGTTTAATTTTCTACACTGATATAACCTTTAATCCATCAAGCCATCGTTTAATTTTCTACACAGATATAACCTTTAATCCATCAAGCCATCGTTTAATTTTCTACACTTATATAACCTTTAATCTATCAAGCCATCGTTTAATTTTCTACACTAATATAACCTTTAATCCATCAAGCCATCGTTTAATTTTCTACACTGATATAACCTTTAATCTATCAAGCCATCATTTAATTTTCTACACTGATATAACTTTCAATCCATCAAGCCATCGTTTAATTTTCCACACTGATATAACCTTTAATCCATCAAGTCATCGTTTAATTTTCTACGCTGATAAAACCTTTAATCCATCAAGTCATCGTTTAATTTTCTACATTGATATAACCTTTAATCCATCAAGTCATTGTTTAATTTTCTACACTGATATAACCTTTAATCCATCAAGCCATCATTTAATTTTCTACACTGATATAACCTTTAATCCATCAAACCATTGTTTAATTATCTACGGGTATATAACCTTTAATCTATCAAGCCATCGTTTAATTTTCTACACTGATATAACCTTTACTCCATCAAGTCATCATTTAATTTTCTACACTGATATAACCTTTAATCCATCAAGCCATCGTTTAATTTTCTACACTGATATAACCTTTAATCCATCAAGCCATCATTTAATTTTCTACACTGATATAACCTTTAATCCATCAAACCATTGTTTAATTATCTACGGGTATATAACCTTTAATCCATCAAGCCATCATTTAATTTTCTACACTGATATAACCTTTAATCCATCAAACCACTGTTTAATTATCTACGGGTATATAACCTTTAATCTATCAAGCCATCATTTAATTTTCTACACTGATATAACCTTTAATCCATCAAACCATTGTTTAATTATCTACGGGTATACAACCTTTAATCTATCAAGCCATCGTTTAATTTTCTACACTGATATAACCTTTAATCCATCAAGCCATCGTTTAATTTTCTACACTGATATAACCTTAAATCCATCAAGCCATCATTTAATTTTCTACACTGATATAACCTTTAATCCATCAAACCATTGTTTAATTATCTACGGGTATATAACCTTTAATCCATCAAGCCATCATTTAATTTTCTACACTGATATAACCTTTAATCCATCAAACCATTGTTTAATTATCTACGGGTATATAACCTTTAATCTATCAAGCCATCGTTTAATTTTCTACACTGATATAACCTTTAATCTATCAAGCCATCATTTAATTTTCTACACAGATATATCTTTTAATCTATCAAGCCATCGTTTCATTTTCTACACTGATATAACCTTTAATCCATCAAACCATTGTTTAATTTTCTACGCGGATATAACCTTTAATCCATCAAGCCATCATTTAATTTTCTACACTGATATAACCTTTAATCCATCAAACCATTGTTTAATTATCTACGGGTATATAACCTTTAATCTATCAAGCCATCGTTTAATTTTCTACGCTGATATAGCCTTTATTCTATCAAGCCACCGTTTAATTTTCTACACTGATATAACCTTTAATCTATCAAATCATCGTTTAATTTTCAACGCTGATATAATCTTTATTCTATCAAGCCACCGTTTAATTTTCTACACTGATATAACCTTTAATCTATCAAATCATCGTTTAATTTTCAACGCTGATATAATCTTTAATCCATCAGACCATCGTTCAATTTTCTATGTTGATATAATCTCCACACCATCAAGCCATCATTTAATTTTCTACGCTGATATACATAAGCCATAGTTTAATTTTCTACACTGATATAATCTTTTATCCATCAAGCCATCATTTAATTTTCTACACTGAAGCTACAGAGCCCAGAAAGAAAGAATTTTGCAAAAGGGAAACCTCTGTCAATCTCTTGATTTCTCTCTTTCAGGATATTCCTTTTTCTCATCAATGAGCTTGCAACAGCCATCTGTTAAGTCAAGGTGCATTGTGTGTGATTGATAATTTTGCATAGAGTTACCGTTGAGAAAGGTCGCTTGGGTAGTTTCCTATATTAGACGACAATTCATAACAACTTTTTCGACATTAAAAGTAATGCTTGTGTTTGTTAGTCTATCATGTAAGGCGTGCATATTGTGAAGTCATGCTTAACATGGTGTAAGTTACTGCTGTTTGTTCTACCTTTAATTTTTGCACGGTATTGCCAGGCATCAAACCAATTCTACATGCAGATATAACACTCTACATATAGACCTCATCAAAAACTCCTTTAGTCGAGAAGTGTAAATCATAAATAATGAACGTAAGCAGCCGTTATTTTACAATTCCACAGCTATTCAGCAATAATAGACCTCGTCAGACAAATGGCACTGTTTGCACACTACACAGCTAGGCACATCATATGGGTAAAAAGGTAACGGCAGCTTTGTGGAAAATAATGATAAATTATCATCACTAAATCTAAAGCTTGGGAAATTATTTTATGAAAACAAAAAAAATATGGAACAAGAAATGGCAGAGATTTACAAAGTGTTCGTTGATCTTGAATAAGTAACTGCTACCGAAAAAAAAATGGTTGGTAAAGTCTAGAAATATGATAACACAGTGGGTACACAACGTTGATGGCCAACCATTCATTAGTTTTGATATTATCATTTCATAGAATACGTCAGTGCTGTTAATACCGTAATATATCTATCAAGTGTCATGAGAATACATACAATATTTCCTCATGATGAAAACCATGATGCGCGTAAATCCATCAATATGCTTGGTTAAATTTTCACCAAAAATCGCGACATTGTCAAAATGGTGTTGTACAGAACTCCATTGAGTAATTCAAAATAATTCCAAAATAATAATATAATCCAACTGAGCAGATTCTCTTTCCAATGAACAGTCTAAACAAATGTTTTCTATATCTAAAATACCATCTAAATACAACATAAAATACGTCTACAAACTTCATGTTACAGCAAGAACTCGACAAATAAGATGACTCCAAAATAGGAATGAAATTTGATTGCTCAGTTCCAGTGGCATCAATAGGGATGTGCGGGGAGGGGGGGCAGACCGCACCGGGTGACACCATCAGAGGGGGTGACACCAAAACTACTATAAAATGTTTGAATTTTAGTGCAGGAAGGATGTCCATGGGGTGACACTATGAGTTACAGCTTATGACTCTATAAAATGTTTGAATTTTTGTGCAGGAAGGGGATTAATGGGGATGACATTATGAGTTACTGCAGTGGGTAACACCAAATCTAGTGCCGCAACTGCTCAGTTCTCTCCTTAGATACACCTTTATTACAACTATTATGTCACAATATATCCCAAGTGACAGATTATACTACTCAATCTAATATTTAGATATATCTATTTATGTGACCCCATCCAATAGAAATAACTTAATTCTTCTCAAATATCACCTGACCAAATTGTTCAGTGGGGAAAAAGACTGAATCCCGTAAACATATTTACTAATAATTTTATTATTAGCAACTGCCAAGTCGCACGAAGGCATCTATTTATTGATCATATGCAATTAACGCTCTTGAAATCTTAAATATATCCTATGCAATAACATAATTTTAAAAAAAAGATAATCACTACAATTTATAGCCATTAAAAAACATTTTTTTTTAAAATTAGACATATATAAAAACTTGTTTTCTTCGGGGGAGGGGTGTTTACAAGCAAAGTTAAAAGGAGCATTATTTGTAAATTAGATGAAACTGCAATGTTTATTTACACAAAATACCTTTTAATTAATTTTTTATTTAACTGAGACCACCATGAACGTATTAGCCTGCTGTAGCTGTGGGCAATCCCATGAGGTAATGTGTGACCTATTCGCCATATTTTCTGGCAACGCTCTGAAGAAATGCTTGTCCAGAGTCTTGTCAGAATGTTAAGCTGCCAGTCTTGATTTATCAGCCACCTCTGGGAGAAATTAAAAGCATTTCGCAGACAAGGTTATACCACAATACTTGCCACTTCGCATGCAGAGAAACTTCAATAATTGTGCAGAAATGTGTAAATATAAACTCCCTCTTTTATGAATTTAATTATCTTTTCTTTGTGATGTACACATTTTGGCGCAGTCCTGAAATGCATACGGTATTGGCTTGTTTCATAAATCATATTCAGGATAACAATATATAAAAGGATTCTGCCAGTTCTCCAAGATGAAGGCTGTATAGGTGTTCTGGCTAAAGATCCTGTTTAACCATGTTTTCCTCTCAATTTACCTTTTTTTACGTTTTACATCAGTTTACACATTTAATATAATCAACAGCTGATTTTATTGTGTTGGGAGTATGCCTTCTCCAAGAGTTATTCTCTAATTATTGTTGTATTTTCTTTCATATTTTGATGAATATTGGTAATTATTTAACTTAAATTTTACATTTTGCTTTGATATTTGTCAAAAAAGACAAGATTGACTGATTGGACAAAATTGTTGTCTTTTGTGTGACTGTGTGTTAAACAGTCATAGCCAAACGATTAATACAAATATTAGTTCAGTTATACAAAATGTAATATATAATTTTGAGGGGGGAAAAGGAAAAAAAGTTACATGTAACATAAACATTCTAACTTTGTTCACTATCTTTCTCATCGCTAATTGAATCATAAGTTAAAATCAAAATCTAAAAATAAAAAATCCGAAAAAGGTATGCTTGTCAAAATGTGTGACTTTCAATTGTTCTCGTCGAGATAAAAAGTCTTTCATTTTTTGTATTTTTAATCCAAAAAGAAGGAGTTTCTTGTAAAGAAAAAATTCTTACGTGTCTTTTATAAATATGGTTCTACAAGAACAAAATATTACGTATTCAATTTTTTAAATTACAAATAAACTATTTGTTTAAAATGCTGTAAAAAAATATAATGCATTTTGTCCGAGTACACTTATAAGAAGAGTTCAATAGCAAACTGCACAGACCCAGAGCTGCCGTCGCATAATGCACTGGCAAATCGGGGTGTATGCAATTATATGGAATAATCTATAGAACAAGCAATATAAACCCTCGTCTGCAGGCGCATTATGCTACGGCAAATCTGGATCCATGTTGTTGGCAGTTAAACGTGACTTATAAGCCAGTATAGACAGTAGAATATGTTATCATGGGCTGGTACACTGTCTACGTGTAAATTTTATTGACCTAAGGAATCGACAATTAAGAATTAACTTCTTTTACCCGAGATGATCAATATTTTGTTATTATCACAAGCTATCAGCAGAAATCAAACACAGTATTTTAAAAAAAAGAAGCTATATCTCTCAATCACTGGAACAAATTACCACTTAAAATGAGGAATGTGCTCAGAAGTTAGCAGTACTTCATGAGTAAATATATGACACCGAATCAGTTTGAAAATGAAATAGATTGATTTTATCAACAATGTTTTTGTATTTATCATTAATCCGGATGTGAATCTTGTACAAATTGGCAGGAGTCGGTATAACCGAATTTTGACCTTTACATTTTTGAGAAAGTAGAGTATGTGGATCAACTTAAAGATTTCGATGTATCACTGCTTATATGACAAAATATCAATAACCAATCACTCACTTCTTGATGCATGCAATAGTAATGGATACAATGAACTGATACAAATGCTTAGATACACAATAGGTTTGGAATGCAGTGTTTGTCTAAGTAGCTGAATGAAATGCATTGTTCATACCTCAGTAAGTAGCAAAGTCCATGCTTGAGGATTTTCCAGCATAGTCTGCAACTCCTCTTTGGACAAAAACGAGGAACCTGCGAGGAAAGCAATGCATGTTAATGATTCTGATTTACTTCCCAGCATTTGTTTTGTTGTTGTTTATATACAGGTCTACACATTCGTTATTTGTATTATCTCTGTTTTTATGTAGTGCTACACATTCGTGTTTTTTGTACTGTAACAGTTTATATGCAGAGCTACAAATTCGTCATTTGTATTGTCTCTGTTTTTATGTAGTGCTACACATCCTTGTTTTGTACTGACAGTTTATATGCAGAATTACACATTAGTCATTTGTATTGTCTCTGTTTTTATGTAGTGCTATACATTCGTGTATTTTGTTCTGTGACAGTTTATATGCAGATCTACACATTCGTCATTTGTATTGTCTCTGTTTATATGTAGTGCTGCACATCCTTGTTTTGTACTGTCTCTGCTTATATATAGTGCTGTACATCCTGGTTTTGTACTGTGACAGTTTATATGCAGATCTACAGATCGTCATTTGTATTGTCTCTGCTTATATATAGTGCTACACATCCGTGTTTTCTCTTGTATCAGTTTATGTGTAAATCTACACATTTGTCATTTGTATTGTCTCAGTTTGTATATAGTGCTACACATGTGTTTTGCACTGTGTCAGTTTATATGCAGATCTACACATTCATGTTTTATTTTTTCTCATTATATAAGTAAATGTGTTTTGTATTGTGTCAGTTTATAAGCTGATCTACTTTTTCGTGCTTTGTATTGTCTCATTTTATATACAGATCTAGACATTCAGTAAAACCATAATTTCCTTTCGTAGAAATTAAAAAGAAATACGTTGATGACAATTATTATCGAAATGTTTAACGATAGTCTCAATTGATCAAAACTTCAAATATATGGGCATTCGTCGACATTTTGGTTTTCATTGTTGAGTATATGTCATATAAAATTTGACTAACAAATGACGGTACTAAATATTAACTTATCAAAGCGGAAACTTTCTTTTAAAAAAAAATCTGTAAAAGAAAACCAACTGGAGTGTTATGCAAATACAAACTTAAACATGAACAGAGGCAGGAAACAATATGCCTTAGGACTGCAGACTAATAAGCAAGGGACCTAATGGAAATTGGATAAAATGATGTAGCAAAACTGGATGGCGTGTAGATAGTCTTTACATCAAAAGAGTGAAGTATATGTAGGAATTTGGCAGCATTTGGACTTAAGTGTTTTGTCTTCTCATTCACATAATTTTATCATTTTTAAACTTACACCTTCAGATTAATGATGCTCTTCTTTTTGGTGTGCATCACGTAATTATGCACAGCATAGTATATTATATTTTATACACAACATAGTCTAATATCTTATTATACACGGCTTACAGTAGTCTATTATCTTTGATACTGTTACAAGCCATGGGTCTTTTGCTTGACCGAGCAGTGTCAAAACCCTAGCGCGAATCCCACTAGACGTCATAAGTTTACCCCAAATTTCCAAAGACTTAATATACAACTTCAGTTGTAAGTTAAAAAGCCCGACGTGTCCATTCTATACATAAATTTCACTCTAATCAATGTGAGACAACATTATTTACAACTTGCCAAATAACCATCAACCGCACATCCTCATAATTTATCTACATTCACTTTCCGTTCCGCCAGTAGTTCACACCGTAGAAACTCTACAACTATCCCTAACAGAGGGGACTATTTTAACTGCGCCACCAGAGGCCAGTCCATCTACCGTTTCAAAGCACATCACACCAGTAAAACTACGTCACATTTGCCACCAAGGCGACATAAACGGTATCAGCCGAATCCCTTCTCATTTATTCCATTGTGTAATTTACCGGTTTCCTACCATAAATACTGCCACTGCAGTCACAACACCAATGTACACCACTAGATTTTATAAAGTACTACATGTGGGTCTGAATTCGCTACTCATTGACCATGACATCTTGGAAACTCACTAACACTTTCTCTCCGTGACGTTTGCTCCTAATAATTGGCTAATTATTTCGTGCTAAGTAAGGAATATTTCCCATAGCAACGAATTCCAATAATCAAACAAGTAATCACACAAACCTACGAATTGATTAAACTAAATGCGCATCTCCTTAATTTTATTACAATACATTATATTATATTTTACACATGGAATAGTCTAGTATCTTGTAGGCACAGTATAGTCTATCTTTTATACACAGCATACAGTAGTCTATTGTCTTTAATTTACAGCATAGTTTAATATCTTTTATACACAGCATAGTAGTCTATTATCTTTATACACTGCATACTGGTATATTTTATACATAGCACACAGTATATGTTACCTTTTATACACAGCATACAGTAGTCTATTATCTTTTTATAAACAGCATAGTCTGGTATCTTTTATACACAGCATAGGCGTTATAGATTACTGGATTTGTATGTGAAAATATGGACAAATTTTTTGGATGAATATACTGCACGACCTTGGGAGTGCAGCACATCCATCGAACAAAACGAGTTAATATTTTCACATTCAAATGCAGCCACCTTTTTATTATATAATCATTTTCTTATTCTACCCAAGGCTTACTATATAAACAAAACTACACTACAAGAAACAAAGTAACTGAATTTATGCTGTATTTCAAACTAAATACATAAGCGCAGAATCATCAGTACGCAAAACATTATTAGTGCACACAAAACTCTGCCCAGAGGAATTTGAACTTAGTCGCGCGCTAAGACATCACTTTCGAAAGAAAATGGCGTTTTGGTCTACTTAAAATTGAAATTAAGAGTCATATTGTGAATGAATGCACATTGCAACAACTTTTCTATTTAATCTGGAATTAATAGATTTTGGTATTTTTGTCGATTCTACGTAATTTCGTGATTATGGACGGGATTCATCTGTGCCAATTCTACATGAAGTTCATCGGATTGCAGCCGTGAGAGAGCAGCTTGTTGACATCTGCAAGTGTGTTTCTGTTGTCATTGAATGTTTGGAATAATAATGTGGGGAAAATATGAAGTCTTTCAATTGTAATTATATTGTTGTTGTTGTTCTGGGGGATTAACGCCATTTTTCAGCACACATGGCTATACATGGCCGCCAATATTAATGGTGGAGGTAAAAACCGGGAATACCACGGAAAGAACCACTGACCCAAGAGAAGCTACTGGCAAGCTTTCTCACATATCCACATTCCCCGAAACTTAGACTAGAACTCACGCAGACAAAGGTGATATGGCAGTGATCCGTAACGGAGAGCGCTTTAGACCACTTGGCCACTCGGGGTCCCAATTGTAATCATCAAAAACAGACGCTTTGTAATATAAATGCTGATTTCATTTTGAGTGCAGTAAGCAGTGTAATTGCACTTGGCATGTAGTCGAAGATACAGTACAGCTTTAGCAACCATGAAATGGCTCATGTAAATCGGACTTGCAGAACTAAGAAAGCACGTTTTGAGGAAATTCATGATGTAAAACGGTAAGTATATTTTTGCCATTTTTATTACCAGTTTGAAAAGACAGTTTATGCCTTGTCACTTGTTTGTAGGGACCAGCATTTTTATGACCAGTCTGACGTTTCTCGCTAGCCTAAATCCGAAACATTGTATCCAGAAAATTAACACGGAATCTGGCAATGCAGATTGTATTTGGGAGTCCACGAAACATCTACTTTAATTTATTCAGAAACAAATTTAACCAAGCAAAATGTAACGCGTCTACTACGTTAGTGTTTATGATTTGATTACATAGTAGTTCCTAATACACTATTGGGCACATAAGTCGTGCACGTGACTACAATAAAATAAATTGTGCGAGTCCAATATCGTAAAATACTGCACGATTCTGGCAATGTAAACTGAACGGAGACAAAAAAAATGAGCATATACTAATCTATCATCTTTTATACACTGCATAGTCTAGTATATCTTATACACATTATAGTATATTATCTTTTAGACACAACGTAGTCTACTATCTTGTTATCATAACCAAAAAATGTCCATGTTCGATGGCAGTCTTGTTGTTCAGGCACCTGAAATGACTTAGGCATATCCACAGGTCAGTATGAAGGATAAATAATTATTTCTAACATATAAGCCCATATTTAAAGAGTTTATAGATGAGGTATTTGAGACAGGTTCTTGCTATACTTGTAAATCTGTGGGAAACAGGTTTTGTTAGCTTTAACTGATCATTTTCAGCTATGATTTGTGATAACCTGAAATCAGAATAACTCCAACAATTAAAGATGTTAAATGGAATTCGATCATTTAGAATTAGCCACAAACTCTAGCCTACGGAGTTTGAGACAGATAGACATAATTACAGATTTATTTCATTCTCTTCATAACGCCACATAACATTGCAGTATTAGAGAAAAAGTATACCTAGCAAATAATCGAACTCGCTCGATTAACAATTTTTAAAGAAAATCAGTTCTTTCCTCAGGTCACTGTTAAAACCAACCAATCGCTGCAAATACGTGAAGCGCGTGATTTTGCAATGATCTAAAACAAACGAACATACGGATGACTATTTGAGGAAAGGAAATGATGCTTACTTGATCTATTATCAGATAGATCACGGACTTGGAAGGTCACTTTAAGACGCTCAGTCGTGTTCTCCAAAATTGATACCACAATGTCCTCTGCTTTATACACTCTCTGAGGTGAAGGTTCCAAGGTGCTTATGTCCATTTCTCGTTTGGTCCGATTCAGCCCACCACTCAAGTAAACGTTGAGTACTTTGGCGATAGCCTTGCGTAACCTCTCCTCAAAGTCGGTCAGATTCTGTCATAAGAAATTACACATCGATTTTGAAAACATAATAACAAATATGCTTACGTTTTAATGGTGAATATAATGTGACTTAAAAGTAATCTCGTTTTCCTTGTGTGCACATAATAATATTAATGCGTGTCATGTAGCAAACAAGAACACGTAGAAAGGCTAACGTAAATGATATAACCATCATGTGTTTGAAAGGGTGGTGTTTTTATCATTTTACGTCGTATGTACAAATGATTTCAAGAACTCTAATGTACAAAGTTAAAACTATTTCAGTGACTCATAAAATCAAGCGTTGTATAAATCCTCAATGTCATCTTCGGAGAAAAATTACGATATACAGGGGGACTGCACTTAAGGAGGGGGTAGCTTATAGATCTACACATCTACAAATATACTCTGAAATTCTTAAGCTGTCTTTCATACGTCTATAATTATTTCAACTATAGCAGGCTAAGTATTAGATTGTTTTAGATCTATATATGGTTTATTTAACATCTAGTTCTATCCACTGCAAACAAGGGGGACATCATGAATGAGAAGAGCGTGGAATATGACCCCTATGTCCCACTTAAACGTGCCTTGTAGTAGATTTGTCAAATGGCCAGACTCCACATTTACTCCCATCATGTAATACACAGCCAAAATTACCATATAATTCTTAAAATATCTTGTTAAACAGTCTTAATGACTCAGTGGCGTATTTTAATTGAAGGTAATCTTCTGATGAAAACTGAATAAATGTTATTGGTGGGCGCCAAATGCCTTTGATTGCTCAAGAACTGAAGATCAGACATGGGACAGCAAAGATTTATATGAAGCACATAAACAAGAACTGCAGTGTGCTTGTATCATTGTTGCCAAATTACAGAAGGCAACAGATCTTTACCGCAGGCTTATATCATTATTGCCAACTTACAATAGGAAACAGATTTTTATCACAGGCATGTATAATTATTGCCAAATTATACCAAAGACTTATGAAAATGGTACTAACAGCTGCCTTGCTTGGCGCTCGACATTAAGATGTTAGTGCTAGGACTGGTCGGCATGGTATAAGGATAGTGTGAAAGTGTGGGACATGATGCTACCTGTCTGCAGCACGATTCTCCAGTGCTTGATATCATTATGAACTGCCGTGCCGCAGAAATCATATCGAAATGAGTGAACAATGTTTAAGGTCACAAATCACATACACTCACATACACACACATACACACAAATTACAAAAGGCAACATGATTGTATTATTGCTGTCATCAATACAGGATAATCTCAAAGCTTGTTGAACCACTGAAGCATAACATTCGAATTGTACAGCAAACGAACACAAAAAACGACAGCGAAATTCGCAGGGTTTTTGTTTTCTAACACATGGTCAATCATACACTGACCTAATGGTTTACAGAAAATGTTTTTATATCCGAAAATATTAATGCCCATTTCTCATTTTGTGTTTTTTACACATGGTATATTACACCTGAAAGACTGACTAAATTGTTCCGTGGATAACTGTCTTGCCCTTAAACGTCCCGAAGCGAGGCTATCATATAGTCTTCAGAAGAGACACGGCGAAAGATTGTTGAAATCAAGTGGTACAGAAGGCTTGACAAATCGCGGGTACACTCATTTTCTTTACTACAACTTTTGGTTTGATGTTCCTGACCGTAAACCTTTGAATATAGCACAGCTAATCATTTTTCTTAATTATTTCAAACATAATTCCAGTTTTAAACTTTTAGTTAGGGATGGACAGGTTAGAAAATTTACCGATACTGGATAAGGTTATCCGGCTGGGAACTACCCGGTCGGGTTGGTTTTTTACCGAGTCAGGTTTATCCACTCTTATTTTGCTTTTTCCCGCCCCCACCCCATTCATTTGTTCAAACCACAAAACTTTTTTAAATTTTGTTACCGACACGCAGAAAGACAAGGGAGTGGGAACTCAGCCTGGCAAGATCAAATTTTTGTTTTAAAACCCGGCCGGACTTGGTATTTCTGGGTAGTGCAAAACCAGGCCTGGTCGGGTACCCGTCCAACTCTACTTTTAATAAATCGTAACTCTAGCACGCAAGTGAGGTTTGATCAAGTTTAGACGTCGATACTGTAATAAGCCAAATGGGTCTCTTTACCGAGATAATTCAACCCTCAAATGAATCCCGCTAGAAGTCAATTGTTATCCCTTTATTTCCAAGGACTTCTCGACAAACTTCGTTGTCTACTGACAATTCCAACGCGTCCAAACTATACATATTTTTTCTCTAATCAGTGCATAACCACATATCACACCTACACATTTAGATCACAACTTCACATCTGCACACCAACCTCACAACTGCATGGGGTTTTTCTTATTACACATCCCGTAAACAGTGCCATTATTTCACGACGTGAAATTATACAACTAAAACAGCAAATACAGGAAACTATTTTCCTACTCTACTCTAGGTCAGTCAAATGATAAGCCTTACTTCGCCTGTAACTCTACACCATATTTACCATCATAAAACAATAAAAGGCGTCTCCAGATAATGGAACAGTCGATTTTCTACTATTCCATTGTACACTTTATCCGTCCCTATCACAAATACTTAACATGGAGACACACAATAAATCCACACAATTAGATTTTAATAGGAACTAATTGACGACATGGACGCTTATGCATCTCTGGCTTAAACGTACGACGAAATTAAATCAAAACCATCCTAAAAAGTCTCATCAACACTGCATCCCATGACGTTTGCCCCTAGCAACTAGCTAATTATTTGGACTGAGGGCTGTTTCTCCAACATCGACTTCCCACAATCAAACAAGTAATCACGAAAATCTAATAAATCCTAAAAAGAGAAAGGTATATACAAATGGAAAATACCCCAGATTTATTACAATGAAACTTATAGAACAGAGTTGACATTTGACCCTCTGGCATGGAAATCAAGTTTGTCTCGTGTCTCAAAGAAGTGCACAGTCGAAATTTTTTTTTAAAAAAAAAATATTTGGTGTAAAAATTTTAATCATGCAGGTAAAGTGTTAAGGAATAGATAGTTTACTAAGGTTCCTATAACAGATTCAAAATAATGGCAGATGTACATTACAAAGTTGTCTGGTGGAAAAGAAAGAATAATTTATGGAAGAATTTCATCGTAAACTGTTGCAGAATGTTGCACAAGTAAGATTCCAAGGTATTCGATCTAGCTAAAGTTCGTGCTATTAAATATTAAAATATATTGTCAATAATTAAATATTGCACATGAAATAAGGAATCATACACTTACAACAACCCTGCCTTGCACAGGAAATGTCAAAACAACCGCTGTGTCGTCTGTTGGAATTCTGGCGGTAGTTATAATAGGCTGTGACAACTGCCCCGGTTGTGACGTAATAGATGTACAATTGGCTGATTTATCTGCCAATATTGTTGATTTTACTGTTATCGAGCCGGTAACCAAATGGTAAGCTGAAGTTGGCAGTGATTGAAGATCTGCACTTGTTCCTGTCCCCTCTGAGATTGCACTGGCAAAATCAGTTGCGGTTGCCAACGTTGATGTTGAGACTAAGGATGTGACAAGATGTATTGTTGATAATGACTCCTCAGACAGGTCTTTGAGTCCTTCTGTCACAAATGAAGCAGGGGAGACCATCTCGGTAAGAAGTGTTGTTACAGCTACAGTTGAAAATTCTTGTGCCGTAGACTCAGATACAATCGATACAAACTGACCCGGCACAGTGCGGTCCAAGGTAGTATCTGGAATGAATGAAATTAATGTAGCACTCGTAGTATTCCACAAACTGCCTATAGTTTGTATCATTTCTCCCGACGATGTACTTTCTATTGCATCTGATAAATTTCCTTTCAACTGTTGTGACTGAGCCACTAATGAACGTGATGAAACTATCGAACTCAATGTGTCAAAGGAACCTAATACGTTCGTTACAGACTCTAGGGCATCAATAGCGTTTGTAACATTCACTTGTGACACCATTCTTGTTGAACTAATCACTGTATCAGTATGTATCACATCTCTTACTGTTACATTATCCTGTAATGCAGAAGCTAAATTTGCTGTCGAAGTTGCTAGTGGCACAGAAAACTGTCGCGTCGAACTAAAAGTCATATTCTTCTCAGTGTCTGAAGCGGATGGAAAAAAGAGAAAATTATACAGTTTCAAAAATCAAAACCTGGCCATTTATATTTAAAATGTACGCAAGTAATTAGAACGATCTTTTTATGCTTCTATTTCTTCATTTACTGTCACTTCTTCGTTCGTCCGTTCGTTCATGAGAGAGAGAGGATTATACTCACTAGTTTAGATATATAATATGTTTTTGCTTGAAGGAGAATAAATGTGCATGCAGAAAGCATTCTCTTTTAATTGAAAGAAGTCTAATTTTATGCGATTAATACAATCAGTGAACAAAAAAAAAACTCGTGCAGTTAAGACAGAAAACTAATATAAAAGCTTCTTGTGAAAGATAATTATTCGGATACCTTTTCATAAGTACATGCATATTGAGAGTATCGAGTGAATGAATATAAAGAACTAGATTCGCCGGTGACAAAAGGGGAGGAAAGCTCTACCGAATTATTTACCATATTTTATTTAAATTATCCAATAAAAAAATACAAATAAAAAATTAAAAATTAAACATAAGTATGGTCCTCTAAAAGCTTTATTTAAAATTATGAGCTGATGTCTCTTCACAATATTCGTCTAAGACTAAATAGCCAGTTTCATTATAACCTTTACATAAACAAACCCGTGATATGGTATGAAGCTAATCAGATGTCAGATCATTCGTTAAACATACAAGATGTTTTCCGTAATACTCTCTGAATATCACTTTAATAAAAGAATGAATGATATCAGTGATATATTTCAAGCAAATGTATAAATTATCACGAGAACTTCAATTTTCCTTGGTTACACTGAATAAAAGATCAAGGTCACAAAATTCTAATTATTTCTTATCCTCCTCCCCAAAATGTTCCCGTGCAAATTTGACAAGATTTAGGGAAGAATTTTCCAGGATATCATGGGGACAAGCAGTATGTGATACTTACAATATCAGATGAATTAAAAAGTTTCCTGCTGACGAAGAGAAAATAAATTCAAGATCATAACCAGATCAGTTCTTGAGATATTATCAAGCAAGTTTCCGTGCAGGTGTGGCAAAACTCGGTATGTATATATGTAAACAAGACTCTGCGCAAGTTGGAAAAGATCTGGTGAAAACACCTTCTCGTATCATATGAGCTTTAAGTATCATGGCGAATTAAGTCAAGGCCACAAAAATCTAATAACATCTCGATACAGTTCTCTAGGAAGCTGTTGCAAGTGTGACAAGATATTGTGATCCGGTAATATCCTTACCTGAATACAGTGATAGGTAATTAAATAATACGACACGTGCTCATAGCGCGCAAGTACGAGTTTTTTTTCCCCATTTGTTTTATTGCATATTAATCGAATACTAAGATACCTATTATAAAAGACAAAAATGTGTTATTCCGTTAGTGTCCTTTACATACGTGGTTCATTGCATATTTCCCACCCCAACCATCTCACTCCCTTTGAAGCATCGGACATAACCGTGCAAAATATATGTAATTACTGCAGTATTGTTCATCGTATCCATCGGAGCATTCATGCACACCGTCACACTTTAAGTAACATCTCGAACTGTCTGGACACATCATTCTTCCTTCAGAGCAAAATACCATCTCATTCTCTAGAGAACAAGGAGGTAAAGAAATGGAAAGAGAAAAAGACATGCTGAAACTATGCAAAATAATAATGAAGCGAACTAATAACATTGATTATACAAAATATTACAAAGATTTACAACAAACAGTTGCATTTAAAAACCCTCGTTGTACATTTGCTTATCTCACTGTATTTGCTTTCCAAACTTTCAGATCGATGTTTACAGCAGTGCATGGATATTTTTGTTTCTACCCATAAGTTATATAGCATTATAATACAACAATCCCTCGCTATACAGATCCTCCGTTTACCGCTGTCCTTATATAACGCATGGCACTTCCATTAAGAATGACACCACTGTGATCGAGACAAACTAATGTAAAGTTTAAAGTAAAAGTCTTCAGTTTATACAGCACGCCCATATTACAAATTTGCGTTTGAAACTGTATTTGCTTTCCTTAAATTCATATTTATGACCCTAGCAGTGCAGGTTTAGTTTCTTTTTAATGGTTTATTTTCTTGCTCCTTATCAGACTTTGATAAGAGTAGAAAAGTGAAGTTCATTTAAGCAATAAGCATTCTTTGAGCTTACATCGAAAGTATTTGTTTTTCAGTGCAAATACAATATAGATACCATGTCTAATTTTAGACATGTAGTTTAGTCTCCATCAACTTTATTCCTTTCTTTAGTTTCACTCGTTTTTTTGCTTGGAAGTTTTTTGCTTACACACACACACACACACACACACACACAGATATATATATATATATATATATATATATATATATATATATATATATATATATATATATATATATATATATATATATATTTATATATATATATATATATATATATATATATATATATATATATATATACACATACATACATATATATACACATACACACATGCACATATATATATATATATATATATATATATATATATATATATATATATATATATATATATATATATATATATATATATATGGCTGACGTTGAGAATAAATATTCATCCAAATATAGTTTGCAAAAAGTTCTAGCATCTTATCTGACCGATGCTAATTATGGTCTCTATTTCATCGCCAGACAAGTTTAAATGACAGACTGGTTCAAAACACAAAATAAAAGTCAGAAAATTACAGCAAGCACCACTTTACCACTTTTGTCCTCTTGTCCTGTCCAGCTTTACTTTTGCTAAGTGTATTCCGCACGATCGTGTGAATATCACATACTCTCCCCTCCATACCCAGGCTTTCTCTTTGGAAATTGCTACAGGAACAATAACAGCGGTTAACCATTATAATCCAAATTCTCCTTCACGTTTCTATCAGTTTTTCCAAGTATTATATCCTTGATAATATTGTATTTCGCACGCAGCCTAACGCTGTATATAATATTTTTGAATATTTAAAAAATTAACACTACTCTCATTTAAATGATGCCAGTAATGTATCAGATGACATGTTACCTGTCTGACATACACACTGATTATAAAGTATAAATATGTAGATACTTACTTGGACACCCAGTCTCGTCTGAATCGTCACAGCAATTAGGAAAACCATCACACACTTTGCCACAACCGTGTCCATCCTTACAGGCAATCCAAACAGTGTCGTTTGTATTTGCACTGCATTTTAAATCATCTGTCCCATAGAAAGAGAACACAAGATTTAATTTACCCTCAGAAGTAGAAATTTAATTGAAATAAAATACCAACAGATTCAAACTGTATGGGAGGATAAGCCAAAATAACTTATAACAAAAACGTCGTCGTTCTGGAATTGATGTTAAAATGTTAAGAAATGTTTAAGAAATTAAAGCCTATAAGAGAGAAAATGGGGAGGGGGACAGGGGCATATGTGGTATTTTTTGTCTTGTGGCCTCGCCAACTGATTCGTACTTATCACAGACAGAATGCCTATAACATGCTTGTTGTATTGTTTTGCATGGCTAGAATAATTTATAAACAGAGACACTTGCAATATCACCGTCGAAAACGTTCTAACAGCTTGTGATGTAATGCTTGGATTTATTCTCAAAATGTTGTTCCTCGACTTGGAAACAGTAAACTCTCTCTCTCTCTCTCTCTCTCTCTCTCTCTCTCTCTCTCTCTCTCTCTCTCTCTCTCTCTCTCTCTCTCTCTCTCTCTCTCTCTCTCTCTCTCTCAGCAGCAGAGAGGTTGAACAAACCATTTTATTTGAAACCTTATATATGGAAAATAAAACTTCCTACGAAAAAAATGATAAAATAGGTCATTAACGTCAAACCGAATCCTCTAACTGACAATGAATAACGTCAAATCGATCCTCTACCTGACTATGAGATTTCTTTAATTGGGTTAGCATATCGTGCTTTTTATTTTTGACGTTTGTATTTCATTTTATATGCGTTTGTTTACTCGTTAGTCATTCAATTTTGGTCGTTCAGCCCTTACTGCTTTAAGTAACCAAAACTTTTATCGAGCCCTATACGAAATCGTGACCTAGGATCTTGTAAATTTATCGTTTTAAATCCGTATGGGGCAGCTTGCGCCGCTGACAATAATTTTAAATTTAATCATATCCATGTTCCCTGAACACCAGGTATATTAAGTATTTTGTAAAGTATAATTATCTGCGTCATTAAACACAACTAAAATATTACAATTGTCTCTGATCACTTTAGATATTTGTGTACATCGTTGCGTAATATAAATCACATCTGTTTTTATGTGTGCCTCTGGAAAATATTCGAGTTGATTTGATTGTTTGCCCAGCATTACATCGACGTATACTACGAGATTATTAATACGCGTATCTAGATCATCTACATATGGGGCTTCTTCAATATTGATGATAAAATCAACAATATCATCACCGTCATCGTCTTCATACAACGACTTTGCGTTCTCAATAAAATCTTTAAGTTCTTCATAACATCATTGATCATCTACAGATGGTGCTACTAAAAACCATTTATCCCACTTGAGCCATCTCATTATCAAATTAAGAAATAACTGTATTTTACTCATTATCAGATTAAGTAATAACTGTATTTTACTCATTATCAAATTAAGTAATAACTGTATTTTACCAGACACAGATGGGCCTATTATTATACACCTGATAGAATTCCGCAGCGCTGGATGATGCTTGACGGGTTCTTGCTTTCGTGTTGCTGAGAGGTCAACGATAACCACGTTATACAAATATAATAATTATATGGATTTATATTGTGTTCAATGCAAAGCACACACTACCACCAATGGATTAACAACAATAATAGCAAAAAATAAAAAGCGTGCACTTTAAGGCAAGTGTGTACAATGTGGTACAATAAATACAATTTATATTCATTGACAAGTCTACGAAGACAGGTGGTGATATCGCTACTTCACTCGGTAAACTACCAGGGACTTTATGAGCTAAATACCCAGGATAAAAAACGTTTACCTGAATATAATTATTGTGGCTCATGAACTCGACTTTATAACCGACTTGACGAAGGAGAACAATCAAGACCTGGAGAGTATCCAATAAGTGCGATTGATCAAGCGTATCATGTTCATGATGTTGCGTATAAAAATAAAGATTTGCAACAACAACATATTGCAGATGTGAAGTATATTCACGCATTCAATTTCATAAAAGAAAAATAAATCTCTCAGGGGAAAATTGCTAGCTTCATCGTAAAATCTGCGATGAAAGGTAAACTAATAATACGTGCTGGTAATTAATCAACTGATTATTATAAAATAATCGAATCGATTTATTAAAGTCCAAGATGATATTGGAGGGGCAGAGCAACGATTAGCAAACTTGCTGATGCAGCAGGTGTCTCACGTTATGTTGCTGCAAATTAGTTAGGACGACAGGCAATATGGCAAATTTATTTACCACCACCTAAAATAAATCAGTATGTACATTTTGATGTCAGGGCTCCCAATAAAATTGATCAAGCAGATACTTTGTTTCTACCACACGATACCATTAAAACCGGTCGACGTCAATCAGGTATATACACATACGCGTTAACTGTCGTTGACGTTGCAAGCAGATATAAAGAAGCAGAACCACTAAAAAATAAAACGGCAACTGAAAGTGCATTTGTGTTTGGACGAATTTATCAACGTGGTGGTCTATGATGGCCACAGCTATTACAAGTTGATCCTGGTGAAGAATTTCTTAGTGCAGTATCATCGTTGTTGAAACAACATGACGTCAAAATCAGATAGGTCAAACCGCAATTCAACGTTGAGCGATTTAATCGAACACTTGCTGAGCGATTGTTTGGATATCAATATGCGAAGGAAATATCCACTGACCTTAAGTCTGGGATAAGAGATCTCGTGAATGGGTTGCAAGATTACCAAATGTGATATATGCGTTAAATAACGAAATTACTCGTGTAATTTCTATGAAGTCTACAAATACAATCACAAAGAAGTATATACCAATACAACGACATGACTCTTTCTCGAAATGAGAAGTACTAGGCAATGTGACCGTAAGATATTTATATGAACCTGGTGAACTTGAAGGGGTTAAGAAAAGAGCAACTGATCCTATTTGGAGTGTGACCACACATAAAATTTCCAGCGTGGTAAGGTCAACGGGTAGACCTGCAATCTACAGACTGGACTCAAATGTTCTTCAAAGTGGATTTGTACGTGAACAATTACAACTAATTCATGAAGACACACAACTACCACCACCTTCACTTTTGTAAATTTGCTCCTCGACGTCGATTACACTTAAGACTGGTCAACATCTCATTTTCGCGTGTGTGACCAAGACTACTATTAATTCTATCAATGGTAAACTGTCTTGGATTATTATTCGAATACTGCCACAACATTACTGCGTCACAACTTGCACAATAATTATTCTATCGTTGCTTTAATATCATAATAAATTATGCATCGATATCAAAGACGCAGATATTTTTGTCACATAGTTTATAACCAGATAACTTTTTCTTGATGACGATAAATTGGTTATTACCATCATCAGTGATGTCTTCGGTTATTACGCAATCTATAATAACACTCCGCAGATGAGATATTCTTCTGACCCGGTTTACTGCGAAATCAACTAAATGAGACCATTCAAATACGATCATCAATAATTCAAATATTTGTGTTAGCAATAGTTAAGTCCTGTGACGAATGAATCGTTATGGCATATCCTAACGTCCGTGGAGATTTATCCCTTACTCCGTTAGGCGTTAATGCGCTCTCAACAGCACTCATGGGAGCCCAAACAATATCATTTAATACAAGATTTTATTTATCATTAACTCCAGGAATCTTGACTTCAATATTCTGTCGTCGCATATCCAATGGGCGATAACACAATGGTACAGGTAGATTTGAAAATTTTTTCTTCTCGTAATAAAAATAATTGTTGTTGAGGTGTATCACGGACTATTTTTCTACTTCAACTATCAAATCACTATACTTCCTCAAATTCCAAATCTCATTTTTTGGAGTCTCTCGAATTACTTTATGCATTATCTCTCACTGAACGTTATCTGGCTGCAGTCTGATTAATCTTTAAACTCTTTTAGTGGTTCATCAATAGCTCTATAATCAACAGCTATCTCCTTGTAATAATCCACATTGTTTTCAGCCACTCATGTAGAAACTGTCCAACAAAAGGCGATGGTTGACCATGATCGTCACAAATTATGATAACAGTATTTTTGAATAACATCCAATCAAGAAACATTTTTAATACTTCTAACAATACCGTGCATATCTCATCCCGATAATAATTTTAGGATTTTTTTTTCACCCATTAGTTCAGGAGTCCATGTGTCGCCGTACCATCTAAAAAAAACTATAAGTTTGAGATATTGCTTTACGTTTGTTCATTTCTCTGGCGAGTCTATGTGTAGTTGTCAAAACAATCATATCTGAACAATTATTTAAAAAATTCAATCGCACGTGCAGTTTTACCAGAATCTCCAGGCCATTTAAGATAAACGGTTTTATGTCTGGCCACAGGATCATATACCGATGGCGACAGCGACAATTGTGATATTTATTTATTCTTGTAATTCGTTTTTTTTTTATTTCGATATTGGCGGATTTAGAATAACCAAGCAGTTCTCTTGTGTTTATTCTCCATTCTCCTCGTGATGCATAATTCTTCTAGTAATTTTACGTATTTTTTATTTATATAACTGCAATCAGAGGAAATCTGTTTATTATCGATATTATTTACCGAAACGTACCATAACATCAAAGATCTTAAATGAGCAAACTGCGAAGTCAACAATGATAATTTCATCGGTATAACGTCATTGACGTTGGGTTTATCATTCATCGGATACAACGCATAAACAGCTGAAGTCACTGGATACGTTCGTTCACAATATGGCTTGTTAATACCACTCAACGCTCCTGGTTTGGAATTTTTTTTAATGTGACAATGTCATTTGATTGTGTCAGGCGTACAGGGTCACGTTTGTCACGGATTGTCCGAGAATTGTCGTCTGTCTCTACAATAAATTTCCTTAGAATAAAATATCTGATTATCAAGGTAGTCAATAATCTTTACTGTTCGTTTGTCATTCATTGTAGCATCGGCGATATTTTTGATGTCGTGCATAATTCTGAATGTTGACTACACATGAGCCGTACCATCCTCACGAAATTCATTCTTGGCTTCACGGATACGATTAGTTACATCCATATTTATTAAAGCCAGAACTTGCATCGTAAAACTAAATTTAGGTTTCGGTATTTTATCCAGATCAAATCTGGCTTTAGAGGGTTTGATTGCAGATAGTTCATCTATATTATAATTAAGACATATTTGAATTGATGTGTGTATGTGTGTATGTATGGTGTGTATGTATGTATGTATGTATGTATGTATGTATGTATGTATGTATGTATGTATGTATGTATGTATGTATGTATGTATGTATGTATGTATGTATGTATGTATGTATGTATGTATGTATGTATGTATGTATGTATGTATGTATGTATGTATGTATGTATGTATGTATCTATATATATATATATATATATATATATATATATATATATATATATATATATATATATATATATATATATATATATATATATATATATATATATATATATTGTCGAAGGTTTATGGTAGGTTTTTCAGTTCCTTGTAACAGAGCATGAAGAAATTAATTATGTGGATACCATATTCGAAGTTTTAGACGTTGGAGCTTAGAACCAAAACCGTGTTTACGATATGGTGTTGTAGTCAGAGGAGAAACCCGGTTGTGTACAGTACTGTGGTAAAAAATACAGAGAGCTTAAACGATATTATGATAATAAAAAAGTAATAACATCGTCAGGTGAATCTCCCATAAAACCGCAGAAGACTATCAAAATAATCATTTAAACAAATAACATTATTATATAAAAGTCGTAAAATGAATTTGTGAAATATCCCATCATGAAACTTACGATGCATCTCGTGATGATGTAATTAGGAATTGTGAATCAAAAAACCCAGTCTGTTTTGTCACCAATACAAACTATCTCATGTTCAATACCAAGGAAAAAATATTATTACTCATATCAATTCGTGTACGAATGTTTTCATGTGGTAATCCAAGGCGAATTTGTGATTGATCATATTGGTCGGATTCCAAAAAATAGCTTTCTAATAAATTTACGAGTAGTTATTCAAAGTCAGAATTGCAAATTCAAAAATACTGGTAGTTATTACAAGTCTCCTAGGTCAGTTGTATTCACAAACGTAAAGACAGCTGAATAAATAATATTTCATTCGATGAATGAAGCTGGCAAATATTTTAACATTTGCATTGCTTCAATGTGAATGTTGCAAATAATGTAAACAGATAAAAAAAAAAGATTAAAGAATATGATCAGCAAATAACATTTAGATGCGCCAGTCATAATTAAATAACTATATTAATTATATAATGACGGCAAAACTCATATTTTCAGAAGCTGATTAGGATACGTATTTTGCTAAATGTTTACCTCCAGGTAGTAAACGATGAAAAATGGTTTTACATTAGCAACATTAATTGATACTTCATGTAGGTTTTTTCACAACGATGTCGTCCATTTAGACCTTTACACATGATGAACACGCACGGAGACGATTGTAAAGGAATCTTAGAGCGAGTACCCCTAATAACAATCAGGAAAACAATTAAATGAATGTGCCATACCGAAATATAAGGTCATCAAGAAAATAATTTTGAATTTCATTATTACACACATGAAGAGTGACAACTCTGTCTTCGTCGGTAATGAAACAGTTACCCCGCTTGTTATTGCGTAATAACCATGCCACCGATTATATTTTTGTGCAATACCTGTTTGTGTTGCAATTAGCTTGTCAGTGGAACAGCAATTTGTAATTGTGTAAATTCGTTGAATGCTATTTACATTTTTTGATTGCGTTTTCTGATAAACCAAATTCATGTAGCGCTTGTGAGTAAATAAATGACCTTGTGTGAATACAGCCAAGTTAGGTTTCAGAACCTAATTGTACTACATTTCCATTTAACTTAACTCTGGAATTGTCTGTGCGATTTTATTTTATGGAAATTGAAATAAACCCATGTTGTAGTTTACAATTTCAGTATACTGATCACTTGTAGGAATTAATGATAGAATAATTATTTATTCATTCTGAAGCCTCTGTGTAGTGTAATTGTGCATATATAAATTGTGTGAATCAATCATTACAGCAGTAAATATACATTACCCTCTGACAGATTCAAGCAACTGATTTATCGATCGAGGTTGAAGCTATTGATATCAGTACACGTGTTAACCCGGCAGAAATGTGTAAGATACTATATTTTATGATTTATTTTATGGAATTTAAAATAAATCTACGCTGTGATTTATAATTTCAGTATATTAATCACTTGTAGGAATTCACCGTTATATAGCTTCATAATAATTTACGAAACATTTGTCAGGATAGTCAGTGGTAGCGAGTAGTTATATACTTAAATTTACCAGTGTATTTGTAAGAGCTCCAATAGTCGTGGGTTAAGGCGTTCGCGTACGGATCCACTAGTAGAAGCTCTCCACATATTTAAAAAAATGCTAAAGAATGTTATCTAGCATTCGTCGGCAGATGCTAATTATAATGGGGGCTGGGAGCTGCGGGCAGTTGATTACGAGACATCTACTTGTGTACAGGCGGTTGTAAAAAGATCGTAGAAAAAAATATTCCAGGCGTAACTCGCCTGGCACCCCTGAACCTCAAAGCGCCAGGGATTCAATCAGAAGTGTTTCTAATACTCTTAAACGTGCTTATTAAAAAAGATGTATATCATACGTCAGTCAACTCGCTCGAGGAGTACTGCTCTTTTGCTTATTTATTTATTATGATGTTTATGCAGAATTAAATTTATTCTGAATTTATTATTTATGTAGAATCAGATTATAATATTTATTTTATTCCGATATAGAAATATTTTTATTATTATGGATTTTTTTTATTCAGAAATATTTTTTCTATTATTCTGATTCAGAAATAAATTTATTTTTCTAATTTAGAAATATTTTTATAATAATAATTTTAGTTTTAAACTGATATTATATAATGAAGTATGAAAATAATAATATAATTTCGGCAATTGAGAAATTATAACATCAAGGAATAAAGATCTCTGATCAACCTAATCCTGAAAAGAGTATTTATGGTTTTGAATCATTACAACAACGAAAATTTGAAGATAAAAAAACATTACATCTGATTATAGATTCGTGGAAATAATTTCTCGATCGATTTTCTAAACCTTAGCAACGGTCTATGACACGCAAGCTGAAAAATTTATTTCACCTGCAAACGCTATTTGAAAAAAGTAAGATCTGAATTATCTCGCGAATACGAAACAAAAAAAATCTTAAATAATCGTGAAGGCAGATGAGAAATAGATTGTTTGATCATCAAAAGGTCCATTATAAAAAGTGAATGTAAAAGTAGTTACTCTTAAGTTATTGGACCAGTGACTATGGCAATGGAGTTAAAACTATAGCAAAATTTTTTATTTACAATCAGATCATAATATTTATTCAGAATCAGATTATAATATTTATTTCATTCTTGTATAATATTTATTCAGAATCAGACTATAACATTTATTCTGATTATAAAGTTAATTTTTAGTCTGATATATTTATTTTTATTCTGAATATAATATTTACTTTATTTTTATATAATATTTATACAGAATCAGATAATATTTTTTTCTGATTATAACATTTATTTTTATTGTGATAATAATATTTATTCAATTCAGACAATACATTTTTTATTCTGATATTTATTCAAACGTTCTCACATACAGATTACTATTTAGTGATTCTCCTTGTAAATTCAATAAGTCACTAATCTAAACAGTAAGTTTGAAATTTATTCTTGATAATACAAGATTAGGAACTCAAAACTAAACGCGATTAATTAATTATACACCAGTGACTTCCGCAGTATGTTTGATGGTTTTTTTTTGCTGTGAAAATGTTGATGATTATGATGATACTTTATTAGTGCCTTGGTGATCTGCTTGTGAGGAATTTTAATCATATTAGTTTTATCAACCATGCTAGGAATTCCACTAATGATGTCGCTGATTTTTGTTTTAACTCCAGAAAGTTTTATACCAAAACATTCATTTGCGGTTTTATTAAGTTTCCAAAAATTTTAATGAGTATTTATGAACATATTTACATGAACGTTATATTAGGATCGCAACGTGGTTAGTTTATCATCGATTGTGGTATCGCAATCATCTACATATTTTTGTTAAGCCATCTTTGTCAGATGTTGGTCTCCTAAAACAACGATTTTATTATTATTCATGTTGAGTTCTCCTGTCATTGTATCACCGGTTGTTTCTAAACGATCAGCAATGCTTTTTGCAATTTCACTTCTAATAAATGCGATTGATATATTCGAGTCTCTGATTCTACCGCCGTAAGTAAATACTGTAATATTATCTATGGTAGCACCGAGAACTCTACGAATTATGTCGATCCACATAATACTCGTCTTTTAAAAACCGTATCTATCCTGAAAAAAAAAACAATAACTTGATCTCGTTCAACTCAAGATAAGTTCATAATATCTACTAATTCATCTTTAATCTAGTATTTTAATGAATAGTTATCGTCTTTGCTCTTCCTGTCATAGACAGAAGATAATCTATAAATATCAACTATTATATATAATACCTGTTTTAAACGTTGGACAACGTGGTATACTCGTACACGACTTTATGAGGTGGCATTATGGACCTTGACACACCCTCGAGTACAGTAATTACTTCACGACCACATATTTGTGGATCTGATATTGTCTGTGCTGGTAATGTTGAATACCAGATTTGAATACTTTGAAGTCTGTCAACATATTTTAAGAATTCTTTTGGTGGCGCCAAACCATACGAATCGAAACAAAGAATTCCCGGTGGATCAATCGTGTATGTAACCCAGCGAGTACTGGGACAGAATTTTTTTATCGAGATTAATGATATCAGTCTTGACATGGTTTGGTTTGTGCGGCAATTGATCACGCATAAAAACAGCTCTAAAGTTGTTGATGCTTGGTTGCTTAGCAGCATTTCTGAAATTTCTATAAAATCCAAAAATATGTGACAGTGCAATTGCACATGAATATTTTCTATTTCCATCATTCAGCATTGATCGACGTGCTGCGAATCCTAAATTGAATTCTGTATTAGCGCCATAAACCACCGGCCACACATCAGCGTCGGAGCCGTCAGCGGCGTTTCCTGGTTGTTTTTTATGTTATTGTCTGCTGTCAGCTTGGTTAGAAGTACTTTTCAATAACATCATTGACGGACCATCTGATCTTGAGTAATCGTCGCTGTATCTTGCTAGACCCAATATCGCTGTGGCAACGTCGACATCTTTTTGAATTTATTCAATATTTTTTCGTCAATCATGTCAAACAACGCCATGATGCCATATTAACAAAACTAATCATAGTATAATCTCTATATTAAGTTTTATCTGGGGTGTGGCTGCTACACATGCCACAGCTTCTTAGAGCCACAGGGGAGAGTTGTCTGCCAAGTGGGGACCAAAAGTGGGCGAGCTACCCCCAATGAAGTCTGACTGCTTCCCCCAACCAGAGGTGCTACAGATCCCTGGACACCCCATACACCCCATTCCCAGTAACCATTGGCGTCAAGCATGGTTGTGTTCTAGCACCAACACTGTTCAGTCTATTGTTCTTCTCCATGCTGACTAATGCGTTCAGAGACGGAAATGTTGGAGTCGGCATCAGGTACTGTACAGATGGAAAACTGTTCAACCCTAAGAGGCTACAAGCGAAAAACAAGGTTATGACAGACACCATTAGGGAGTTCTTATTTGCCGATGATTGCGCCCTCAATGCTGGCTCAGAAGAAGACATGCAACGCAGCGTTGACAAGTTCTCCATTTCCTGCACAAGCCTTGATCTCACCATCAATACTAAGACGACTGAAGTACTGCATCCTGCCCTGGAAAGCCCTATGTTGAGCTCAACAGCACCGTTAACGGTCAAAAAACTCAAAGTAGTGAACCACTTCACCTACCTTGGCAGCACACTTTCACAGAGTGTCGCCATTAATGATGAGGTGAACCTCCGCATTGCCAGAGCCAGCGCAACTTTTGGCAGATTGTATGCGAACGTCTGGAATAAAAGAGGCATCAGCATCACGACCAAACTAAAGGTCTAAAGGGCAGTTGTCCTTCCCACATTACTATACACATGCGAAACGTGGAAGGTGTATCAACGCCATGCCAGGAAACTGAACCACTTTCACACCACAAGCCTCGGGAAAGTAATCATCAAATGGCAGGACAAGGTCACAGACACCGAGGTACTCGCCCAAGCAGGTCTCCTCAGCATTCACACCATCATGATGCAGTCCCAGCTACGCTGAGCGGGACATGTTGTACGCATGCCAGACCACATAAGAGACTCTTCTATGGCGAGCTACAGCAAGGACAGCGATCGCACGGAGGTCAGAAGAAACGCTTTAAAGACAATTTGAAAGCTGCATTGAAAGCGTTCAACATAAACCCTGACTCATCGGAGCAAACAGCCTGCGATCGAGTCACTTGGCGTTCCTATCTGCACAAAGGCTCCAAACTGTGCGAATCTAGCAGGACAGCAGCTGCAGAGATGAAGAAGCAAGTCAGAAAAACACGCGCCAGAAATCCTCCTGGAGATGTCCCACTCACTCCGTGTCCCTTCTACAACTAACCCTCCCGTGCAAAGATTGTCCTTATAAGTCACCTGCGCACACACAGAACAGAACCAGCCCCTCCAACTCACGGATGACTAGAGTGGTCTTCGTTGACTCGATGGAAGAACAACAAAAGAAGTATTATGTTTTTAAAATTTCACCTTCCATTTCAAAAAATGATTCAGCATGTAAGAAATACCTGCTTGTATCCTGAACTTTCAGTTCAGTTCGCCCACGTTGATTTGTCTGTCGTGCGTCATAAGAATAGTACTAATAATCTCGCACGGACTCATCCTTGAGTACTGGTTGGTCCATGTCGAATGCGGGATCAGATATACATTTGAACATATTTATTATATTTGCTATCATCTAACACGAAGACCACTTCCAGCTACCAGCCTAACGGTTATATTTGTTTTTTTGTCGGTATATATATATATATATATATATATATATATATATATATATATATATATATATATATATATATATATATATATATATATATATATATATATATATATATATGAAGTTTTATTTTCCATATATAAGTAAAATAGCTAGTTCAACCTCTCTGCTGCTGAGAGAGAGAGAGAGAGAGAGAGAGAGAGAGAGAGAGAGAGAGAGAGAGAGAGAGAGAGAGAGAGAGAGAGAGAGAGAGAGAGAGAGAGAGAGATGTATTTTTCTATTTGAAATCCATCATTTTATAATGGAAGAAACGCTCCTCGTGTAGCTTTCTACTGTAAATTTAAACAAATGCAGAGTACATGTTCTAATGAGGATTATAAACATTGCGTACATGTACTAATGAAGATAAAAAGCTGCTTTCATCTACTACAGAAGATAAAAAATGTTTACACTACTAAAGATATTAATAAACTTTGTTCATGAACTAAAAAGATAAAAAAAAGTTGTCTATACGTACTAAAGATTTTAATAAACCGTGTTCATGTGCTACAGAAGAGTTTTAAAAAAAACTGCCTACATGTGCTGAAGGGAATAAAAAAAACTGCCTATATAATAAGGAAGATCAATAAACACTATGTTCATGTACTAAAAAAGATAACAAAACTGCAGATATGCACTAAAGTAATTTTTTTTAAAATTGCATACATGTCCTACAGATTAAAAAAACTACTCACAAGTACTAGAACACGGCACGCATGTACTACATATAAAAAATACATAAATGTACTAACGAGTATAAAAATGCCTACATGTACTAAAGAAAAAGACAAAAGCTAAGAACGTCATTCTTTTTATTTATTCTTTAGTACTTTCACATTAAAAACACGTCCCTGGTTGTTCATTATAAGCATAAAACAAGTGTTCCCAAAACAACTGTTGAGGATTATGATTTATGATAGTCTCTGGACATCAAAGTTCCAATGCTAGAACTGGGTTCAAAACTGGATCTAGCAGGATGGCATTTTGCTACTTACAATTCAGTTATGCCAGCAAATAGCAAGATTTCAAAAAGTATCTACGGATGATATTGTTGCAATAAAAATACGAAATATGCTAGTGGACATTCAAAACACCCTATTTTTGCTTACTGAAATTTTTACAGTTATCAGAATCTTGTTAGTATTGAAGAAAAAAAGTTAATTTCGAGTCTTTTGCCTATTATAACTACTACTTGTTGTTCTTGTTCGTACTGAAAACTCACTTTTTAAATAGTCCCTACTACCTCTAATATTATTATCAACAGTGTAGTAGCAATTTTCCTTTTAGGTAAGCCTAAAACCAAACACATACTATATTGCTATAGCGATAAATGTTTTCTCGTTGTCTAATTACTGGCCATGGAGATGCGTAGCTCAAGGCGTCTTTACTAGTGGAGATGCGTAGCTCAAGGCGTCTTTACTATCCAAGGTATCGATGTTTTAGCCTTATATATACTTATACGAATCAATCAGATAATTCGGTGCTTCGGGTCTTTGAATTTTATTTGTTGCAGTGGCAGGCAACCTTATCCTATTAGAATCAAGTTGATAATATTTGAACACTGTTCATACATGACGGATACAAAAAGAGCACACAATTGGATGGTACTGATAAATAAACTATTTTCTTTTACCGGTCCGTGTTTGGACAAATACATCCTTTCCCTCAAATACACATGTAATGGCTTCCATCGGGTACGTAACCATACCTCGATGTTAAACTTACAAAGTATCCATTTGAAGTCAATTGCTTCCACCATTATAGGCCGATGTACAAAGTAATAATGTACCGTTGTTATACGCTGTTGGTTAGTAAGCATTACATACTAAGAGCTCATGACATCCAACAGATATCGCTGTGACAAAGCATTCAAATATCTGATAAATTCGCCAAAGTGTACATAGGGTTAACAGAATGAAACGTTGCCTAGCGATGACGAATGCAAGGGACATTTTGCAACAGTAAAATAGATGAAGAAGAAAAGATATAAAGGATTTAGGGAGAGTCATCTAAATTATATGAGATGATACAGGCATTAATTTAAGGTTTTGAGTTTTCAAAGTGTATAAATGAACCAACACTTCCTAACGACACACTATGGAATATGGCAAAAGGTAGGTAAATATGGATGAGATTGGGTATATGTCCCCTTTCATGTATCGCTTACTTGTACATGCTTTCATCGAAGTGGTTGTTACATCGGAGTAGTTGTCAGTAGAGTTTTCTTCTCTCATTAGGATAGTGTTATAGGTTAAGTTAGTATTATATACATTCGAGACACTGACTTGTATCTCAGGCTCATCATTTTGCACATCCATTTGGTCCAGTGCGGCAACAGGTTGTCCTCCCACGGCTGTCATATCTATATGCGGAGTTAATCCTGATTCTGTAAATGAATGGCGACAGTTAGCAAATAATCTTTCACATTTCTAACAATATTCCGATGTGATAAGGTAATTTACATCAGGATTAGCAGCAATGAAACAATACAGGTGTGATATGAGTATTACAACCAGCATTACCAACATGAAAACAATATAAGGTTGCGATGAGATTTCTTTGTCATAAGCTTTACCAACATGAAAACAGTGTAAGTAGGTGACGAGATTATTGCCATCAGTATTACAAAAATGGACACACCATACAGATGTTATGTGAGCATTGCCATCAGCATTGTCGACATAAAAAAATATTCAGATGTCAAAAATTGCAAATTAATAAGGGGGCCCCTAGTGGCCAAGTGGTCTAAAGCTCTTGCCGTTACGAATCACTGCCATCTCACCTGTCTGCGTTGGTTCGAGTCTCGGATTAGGCCAATGGGGTTATGTGAAAAAGCTTGCCAGTAGCTTTTCGTGGGTCGGTGGTTCTTTCCGGAGTTTTCCATGGAACCATGTCCACCAATTATACTGGCCGCCATGTATAGCCCATATTGTACTGAAAAATGGCGTTAAACACAACAACAACAACAACAACAATAACAACAACAAAAGCAAATTATAACTATACTGCCATATTTTGGATGATAATACGGTAACATTCAACTCGTGCAACTCATCTTGCATACATTTGAAGTGGTTTGCACATGTGCACGAGCAACAAAGAATATTAAAGCGAGTCGTCTGGAAAAAAGCTATTTGAAGATATAGAGGTGCGATGGATGATGGCAGGGTTCAGTAGACACTTGCTGAAAACACCATAGGAACATGCTCCATATGTTGGAATCCATGATCTTCATGAACGTTCTGCCTCCCTGAATTAAGTGAGTAATGTCTAAAGTAGACTTAGCATTCCTTTACTACCTATTGCAATATCATCATGGGGGGTCTTTTAAAAAAAAATAACTTGTTTCCATACGATTTATTTCTATCAGATGTGGACATTACATATGCAAGCACGGCACTTATTATAAGCACGAAAATGATCATAATTTGCGCGCATGTCTTTCTCGACTGTGCCATTTTTAATATTTTTTGTTTCTCACCAGTTTATTGTTTGTTATGGTTGTTGTTACTGACACTACTAAACATACCAACATTATCACCACCAACCAACCCTACTACTACTACTACTGTTGCTGCTACTAATTGTACCGCTACTGTTGCTGTTGTCTTGGTTTACCCACCTTGTACACAATAAGACACAGGACATCTGTCACTATGAGTAAGATAATACACCAAAAAGCCACCACAATTCTTTATTCGAGTTCTCTGCCTGAGAACACAGCAGTCCCACATTCCGAGGACGCTAAAGGAAGAGCAGACGAAAGCGTTTATGGTCTGGTTCATCTCAGGTAAGACTTGTCCATCTAGTTCTATTCTTAAGGGTAACTGGGTTCCACATAGGTCGTTCTTAAAAAACGAAAAAAAAAGCATTTTTAGCAATTTTGTAATTTTTGAAATCATTAATTTTTCGAATATTAATGCGAAACCTTGAACCAAACATAAAGAATAGATACAATATACTTTGTAAAATAAAAAGGAAAAATAACCAGATGAAGCCATCGCGAATTTCAGGCGCTTGTCATATGCATTACGGATTACAAACTTTGATCTATAATTTCTGGCAAACTTTAAACTGAGATATAACATATGAGAAATAAATAAAAAAAATTCCGCGTGCATCTATATACCTACCTACCTACCTACCTACCTACCTACCTACCTGTCTACCTACCTACCTACATAGATATATTCATACATGCACTTTATTACCAGCTAAAATTATGCATATGCTGCCATCCCATCATACTGGATGTATCATAAACTGACGTATCGTTCCTAGATAGTAAATATTACTATGACTTTGTATATTTACAAGAGACGACAAAAGGAAACAAAGCTCAATTTGAAAATTAGCTCACGTTGATTTTGGAAATTCAATTTTTACTGAAAATACTTGGAGCATTTCTGCACATTTTCCTACCCTCTTGAACAAACATCCTTGAATGTGACCATTGGGAATGTTTCAGAAAATAATTTATTTACTTTAGTCACAACTATGGCCGCACTCATCTGAACGTAGTCGAATGTTCTGACAATACATGTCTTTGAGAACTTTTAAGAATGTAAATTTCATCTTTTAAAATGATAGTACATTATCCAGACAATAGAACATTTAGTTGTTCTCCAAAAACTTTTATTATTTTTAAACATTACTGGATGTGGAAGGTCATTAATGTCAGAAAATAATAAACAGTCGTTGGTCTACCTTAATATATCTCATGACGTACTCACCCGTAGGCAAACAGTAGGAATCTCTGCTGACTTGTTGTTTAGCATGAATCGGTACCAACCAGTCTCTAAATCTGTATCACATAAAAGTTTTCCGGGCAATGACTGGACATTGGCTATATGTCGTCTACTGTCATCTTTTATTTTGGCATGTAAACAAGGATCTGACAACAAAATGGAATTCTTAATATATGCATGCGATACAACTGAAGTTGTTCATAAGGGCCCACCTTGCATACAGCACACACACACACACACACACACACACAGACACTTTTGGTGCTCATTCGTTTTGCTCATTCATTCGGAACATTCTTACTGACTTTAGAAGAATATGAATAGTGTATCCTAACACACACTGGTTAAACAATCGTAAACTCTTTGGCATACATTGTGTTATATTCCTCTCACACATAACACAAAACAGAATCAAATATGTAATTACAACCAATATGCAATATGTGTAATTTTTAAAACAATTTATAAAAATTATACTTCTCTTACCTTCATCACTATCAAGCCTAGTACTCTGCACAAGAATGGAATAACCTGAAAATCACAAGTTCGAAAAATTAAAAATTAAAAATTATTTGTTGAAAATATATAATTTATTTATAATTCCTGCAGGTATGTGGCTTTGTGCAAATTAAATTAATTCTACCTACTGTCCGTACCTTTGTTATAAACAAAATTGAAAAGATTTGTATTTGGCCAATTATATTGTTTTCCATAATGGCATTTAAATTGACAACATTTAGTAGGGATCACTTTCACAAAGTATCTCCTATTGATTGGAAAACTCCAAATATTTTGCAGTAAATCATTTTTTTGCATGATGCTGATAAAATTATCAGGATACAATTTTGTGCACATGTTTAAAGATGAACATAATAAACTTTGATACCGATCGAGTAGTAAAAAATAAACACAACTTTGAGTTACCAGATTATTATTACCTGATAGTTGGACGTACTGGATCTGGCAAAACAAACTTTGTTAATGAAGCTGTTACTGAACGACATATTCAACTAAGATCGGGTGTATATCTACACGATCTATCGTCAGCAGCACAAATATGAGTTGTTGAACGAGTACAACGAAAAATTACAAAATGAACTTGGTGTTGGCAAAGATATATTTGTTATTAGAACATCTGAAGATTTTGTTCCTGTTGCCGAGCTAGACTAATACAAAAATAAGATTATTGATTTTTAATGAAGATTTTGTTCCTGTTGCCGAGCTAGACTAATACAAAAATAAGATTATTGTATTTGATGATATCCTCTTGAACAATATTGAAATGGACAAGATAAAATCTTTTGATTGACGAGAAAACGAAGATGTAATGCACTTTATCTTGCCCGGTATTTTTATAACGTTGAGCGTTTTGTCGGAAGAAATACGGGATGTTTTATATTGTTTAAGGGACTGGATAATATTGACGTACAAAACATAGCACGAGAACAGTGCGGTGATGTTTCCGGAGACAAATTTGTTGAGCTCGACCATGAGCCTGCTCATGGGAATCACAGGTTTTTCTTATTCAATAAACTTGCTAGAGATACCAAGCATATGTTTCGACGAGGAATTGGCAGGCTCTTGAACAATAAAGAAGTATAAAATTAATGTGTGTTTTTCACAATAATAGACAAATAAATCTTCTAAAGAAATATGTGAGTATAAGAGCTTCGTTTGAGAAAAATGTCCGCAAGAACATGCTGGACAACAGGAAACAAGATAAATCTCTACTAGGCATATAACACGGCATCGACAAAATATCACCGAAACACCTAGAAAAATTCAAGATAAAGGTTTGCGAAGACTACTTAAGAAGGACAAAAGAACGATGTCGAGGACATCATTCCAGAAACTGCTTCTGAACTTAAAGACGTAAAAAACAATAAAAATCATATGATGATAGTTTAGAAAAATAAACAAGGTAGGTTTATCGCAAAGAAATAAATTGAACTTAAAGAAAATTTCAGAAAGTTTTAGGATGTAATGACTATGGGATCTCAAAAATTTATTTTAAGGGTAAGACATATTGAAAAAAAATATCAGCAATTTTATACCAGAATATCCCAAAGACTACCCAGAGTGATGCATGCTTAGTCATGACGGGATATGGGCTGGTGTGTGCAGGCAGGCAATGGGTGCCACTTACTCGCGGACCTGGGTTAGAAACTTTATAGAGTACGAATTATAGTTCTCTAACCTGTATAATAGTATTATTTGCATTAAAATATGTATTAATGATCTGCCAGCGATGGTAACGGATTACAATGATGCTAAACACAAGTTACGATCCGCACGCGGATCAAGTGCGTCACCGAATGAAGCTATAAAAATCATATTCTTATAAACGAGAACATATATCGAAGACACAAGTTTAACGTTGGTGATCGTGTCATTATTTAGGATGTATTTGTTGTTGACAACGTTCTAATGACAATACAGGTAACATACAAGCTAAACGATATTGCAAACGAAGACGTAATAGGAAGTTTCTAAGAGCAGGAACTTCAACGAACAACACAAGATATATTTGTTATCAATCAAGCGCTAAATCGAAGTTTGGTTAAATGGCGCGGTTACGGTGATAGTTTTAACAGTTGGATTCCAACCAGTGAAATCAAAGATCTTTTGACTAGATTGCTAGCGATGATATTATATCGCATTAGATCTTCTTGTATTTTAAGAGAGCAGACATACATTTCATAGGTCTACATAATGATATCAGATGTCGACTTCGATTTTCTGTTAAATCTGTCGACAAGTTTAAAATTTTTACAAAATTAAACCAAAGTTTACATTTTATGACGACCATAAACTTCGAATTGTCAAATACGCATAAACGGGTTTAGAAGACCCCGAATTTTCTAATTCTCTGTGACAGTAAAATCAAATTTTGTTGTCTTTTTTGGCGAGATGATATTTGACATTGTATCGTGATTTTGCTGTAACATAAACTTGTTCATACTGAGGTATGATACCTTGTTCAACAGCAAGTTGATCATTAGGTACATGAAACAAATGTTTCAAGATCAAATTTTGAACTTCAAGCAAAAAACATATTCTAATAATTGATCTGTGTTCAGCAATTTTATGTTAATATATGAATAACATGGAACGGTCTGTTTCTCGAGCTAATGTAAACACATATCATGTTGTTGTTGGGCTTAACGCCATTTTTCAGCACACGATATGCTATTCATGGCGGCCAGTATTAATGGTGGAGGAAGAAACCGGGAAATCACCGGAAAGAACCACCGACCCACGAGAAGCTACTGGCAAGCTTTCTCACATATCTACATTCGCCGAATCCTAGACTCGAACCCACGCAGACAGAGGTGAGATGGCAGTGATCTGTAACGGATAGCGCTTTAGACCACTCGGCCACCCCATATCATATTGAAGAGACTATAAGAAACATGCTTCGTGGTGATGTTAATGCGATAGCCTGTTTCGAAGTACTATGAGAAAAAAAATAATCGCATTTTTCTCAATAACTTTGAACAAGATCATATGCAGAAATATGATAAAAACTGAATAGAGTACGACATAGAAGCTTTGAATGAATGTGTCAACTGCTGCTTGAACAACAATGATGTTGCCGCTATACTACAAAACAAATAAGTATCGAAGGAAGCTATGAAACGTTGTTGAGAAAGCAGACTTTTGTATTCCATCAGCAACATATTTTATTGATTATGGATGAATATTAAAATGTTTCACTACTGATGAGATTGAATGAAATAGTTTTTTTTTTCCTGAGGTAGATTTAGTTGATGTAAAAGGTTCAACAGGATTTTTTAAATTGACTACCTCATTCACCTCCCATAGCATTTTATTTTGAGTGACAAGATCAAGCTTCATGCATAAAACGATACTAATAGTAAAAAATTCTATTAGTTTTTGTACCTCTAACTGCCACCTAAAATTATCCTGTATTACCAACACTGCCAAGAACTTTATTGTTCTAATATTCCTGACAACACCTCTTCTGCTAGCTTCATATAAATCGTAAATCTGATGCTGTTAAAACTCCTGTCAGAATTGCAATGTTAATGTCGGTTACTTGATAACTGATATTACAAACTTACATTCCAGCTGAAATTTCATTATTGAGCTGGAATTTCGTTATTGAACAGAGTCCAGATCAAATTTGTGTATTCTGAATCATCGCTGTACTTTAATCTTATAACCAGGTGGTGTTAAGATCCCGAACGAAGTTTTGGTTTTAAGATTAATAATAATGTCAAGTTCATTTCCGGCAAACAAGTTATATTTGGGATGATACCAGAATATTTCCTGGCATATTGCAAGACCATTAACGATGATAGGTCGTTGGTATAAATTTGCCATGATATACGTTTTTCAAATCTCTAATTGGCAATTTCGTATCATATTATTAAATATAAAACACAATGATATGATGTCGAAACTTGCAGATATAGAAAAACTAAGTTTGTTCATGACAAAATATCAGCCTAAAAATTTGCAACAGCATTTGTCGGATTTCAAGTCTATTCAACTTCCTGTGCAAGGAGCAGAAAATAACCCTGATAAATCCTCAACTAGAAAAGTACAAGAACATGTTCCTTGTGGGTCGCATTATAATTATCTGATAATAAGGTCAGGAAACGAGCCAAGGAAATAAAAAGAAATGTTGTATGTAAGGTAATATCATTATACAATTATAATTCTGCCTTAGATGGTTTTAGTGGTCGTGTTAAAACGATGGCAATAAAATCAAATTGTCACAAAACTGAGATAGATGTCATAACAAAATCTGATTTTTGCAGTTTCGATGATAAGAGATAATGAGGCATCATTAACAAGTTAGGATTCAAAAAGTACGGTGTTGATTTTAGCAAAATAGATGTTTAGATTGGTGGCTACAGTGAATAGCTAACAATATTATATAAATTGCTGGCAATTTCATATAAATTTTGTGTAAAATATCAGATATAAAAATTGTTAGCATTCTTCAGCAATTTTGCATGATATGAGATTTCCTATATAAGGGGTGGTTCTGGATCAAACGCATATTTTGACGACGGTTACCATTCAATAACATGTCCTCGACGAGAAAACGCTTATGAAATAAATTTTGTTCCCTCAACAAAGTTTATTTTCGTGGTTGTTTAACTAACTTGAGGGGGCCATGGAGTAGGGAAGAATCGTGTTGTCGTTCAATACAAAATAGGATTTGGGGCCAGAATCCCCTTAGAAAAGACTACTCGTTACTGCTTCATGAACACATAATAACTGTAGAGTTCATGGTTCTAAGTGGATTTTAACACGCGTTCATAAGGTGACATACCATCAGGAGATGAGGAGGATTATCCAACTATATAGGATCTACAGTACTACTTCCTCCTTTATCATGGCCCCGTTTCTTTAAAGTCTCTTAGAGTTGTTTGTGTATTCCAGCTTTGTCTATACGAAACAGATTATCGTCTGGATTTTTAGAGAACTTGGTTTTGACTAGAGCCATGGATTCATTTGCTAAAATCGTATTATTCAGATAGAACAACTTAATTGAATTCATCCGAAATCCCAGATTTAAAAATGTTAAGTCATGATCTCCATTCGTTTAAAGGGAAAATATTCGCTTTCTGACAAGGATATCAAAGGCTATCTCGGCAGGGCCAAAGATGTGAATTAGGCTTGGTTTTGTGGGGTTTAACGATATCTTTCAGCACACGATAGGTAATAAATGGCGGCCAAGATACGTGGTTGAGGAAGAACCCGTAAAAATCCTAGGAAAAAAATCCCCACCGATTCACATGAATTCACTAGCAAGATTTATTATATACTCACGATGATCGAGCTGAGACTCGAACTCACACGGATCGAAACGAGATGTGTGAGTGATCCGTCAGGCAAGTGCCTAAGTTAATTCGGCCACCTGGGTAGTGCCGTCTTAAGGCATGGGCACACTGGGCTGTTGCAAGGGCCTTACACTTCTAGGGGCATCATGCTGCCCATATTGTTAATGAATAGTAGGGCCGGTACGGGGGCCTAAGTGCATTACTTTGCCCAGTTGCTAAGACGGCGCTATACCTGGGGCCCCCAAATTGTATAATGAACAGAGGTTTTCAAATGATTTATTCCTGAATTTATAAAACGGTTCTAAATCATTGCACATTTCAGATTCTGTCTAGCACATATTTTATTTGGAGAAGAAAATAATTATAGATAGAAAGAAGAATAAATGGTTAAGGTATTTCATTTAATTCTGGTTCAGACTATGCACTTTTTAATTCTGCCGCGTTAAAATGTAGTTTTGGATGCAAGTTGAGGTAATAGTGCAAAATTGGATCACCAAACAACAATTAGAAGCAATCTGACAAAATTCAGATCTCCACTGTCCAAGGTGAAGATCAGACAGCGACCACGTAGGAATCGTGTTCTGGTGACCTATGTTATTACCATAATTGTAAATGTTATCAGCCAATCAGATGAAGCCTTATATCTTTGCGTTTTAGAGACTCATCAGTACAGCTGAAGAGCATCAGTATATGCCTCTCGATTTAATTCACTTTCAAATTTCTGAAAGTATCATTTCCATTTGCTAACCCAAAGGTCACCAGAACATGACTCTAAGCGGTCACTATATCAAGCAAGGTGGAAAGTACATATGAACAGATCAAATACAGGAGAACAAGCCTATTATGGATGCAGTAAATGGATGTGACTGTCATTCTAAAGAGTTTCTTGAGAAGCGGAAAAACTGCCAACAGGAATTTCCACTTGTCTCTTCCATTAAGCAGATGGCCTCTTATTTTACCTGCAGCACGGTATAATCTCTAATGTCGAGACATGCTATGTCTATCTGCAAGAAATGACAAACCTTGAATCAAATCATCCAAGTTTGTATGAAACATTCCTGAAAAGACACAATGCTGTATAACGAAGAAAGAGATTCTTGGCAGGCATTTCCACCTACCTCATTAGTGGACATATGCTGATGCGTGGCATAACCACTGGAGGACTTACAGAGATAGAGGTACGTCAGAACAACATGATGCTCTTGCACTGACATAACCATTCTATGAGGTAATTTGCAGGGTCAATCTTTCCAAACCAGTGACTAGCACAAGGAAACATCTAATGCAAGGAAGGAGAGACACTAAGACACCGAAAACCTGGTAGAAGTCCTGAGGGTAAGAAACCCATTCAAACACTAGTTTCAAAAGTTCTGGCACTGGAATCTGTCAAAGTGGATCCTGAAGCAGTCGTGGGACAGAATACAATAGAATACATAAAAGGCTAAGACATCTGCAAATATTCCCTCAACAGAAGTCAACAGGCGATCACTCCAGGTAGCAAGATTACAGTTGAAGTTATCATGAGGCCATCTCCATTGACCTTGAACTTCTCTTTCAGGATTGGCATTGGTTGGCCCAAACGAAGACACAGACATGGAAGAACTTTTTAAGTATGAACTTTACATCTATCCTGTCACATTGTTTGAGTTACCAGATGTGTTGAGGCAGGGAAACAAGGCTATGCATACGGAAGGAAGTATAATATAATCAAAACACATCTTCCATTTTATCTTACATTATAAGTTTTAGATGGGGAGCTTTACTGCATCGTTTGCCTTGGAATAAGGACTCGACATTTAAAGGCATGCAGTTTGTATGTGCACTACGTGACAAGAATGCATGAGATGTTCAGTGGTATTTGGCGTTTACAAAGAGGTTGCATCAGTGAAAGATATCAAACATGAAAAAATCAGCATCAACAGGCACAATTGTATTGATTCACTGCAACGCAATAACAGTGCTCACTGTAAACAAAAATGCGTTCTTGATGACAAAAATGAGAACAAACAACGTTTCCTATACATGCGGAAGTAAGTCTTGAAAAGGCTGGATGTGACAATACATGCACCTGGAGATGCAGATGTTCTTTTTGTGCAGACAACAGCTGCTACAGCCACTGAAAGAGATTTAATGGTTGTAGCTGCTGACACTGAACTACTCGTACTCCTTTGTTATAATGCGAGAATGGAAAGAAGAAAAATAGTAGTAGTAACCCATGCATACCTCTAGGAAAGTCAGAAGCAGGAACATCAAAAGTACACGTCTTTCATATGTATGATAACCTGTAAATCTTCTCTTTATTCATGCTCTTCACGGTTTAATACAGCTTCCCAACTGCATGGAATTGGAAAAGGTGTTGGGACTCATGGAGAGTATGCAGATATGCATGGAGAGTATGCAGATATGTCGACAACTACAACTCTGCTTTAGGATTTAGGCTGGACAAAAAGCCTTGTTTGTTGTCTACAAAGGTAAATCAACTGATACTTTGCATGGGCTTCGTTAGAAACGTTTATGTGAGAATGTAAGGAGGACTTCAGCAACTGTCCAGTTGAAGTCACTGCCTCCAATATCAGCCAAATACCAATAGTTCCGGATCTATTATGTCTGGCCGAATCTACTATGTCTGGCAAGGTAATGAAAAAATTAGATCCGATTGAGTGTTGATAGACAGAATTCCAAGGAGCTGTTTTTTTTTCCTGTGGCCAGTGATGCCGTAACATTACCAAGTAGCCTGTGTAATGCAACCGTAAGACTGATTGTTGCACTGCAAAATGCATATGCAGCAAAATTAATCTTGAATGTTAACCTGCCTGCGATAAATGTCGAGGTTCTGCTTGTACAAATGTTCCTTCAATGGACTGTGATATGAAGGAGACAGAAGAGTGACATGTTGATTTCTGTTATTTTCATATATGACTTCCGGGGAATTCTTTGCACTGAATATTTATATATTACATGAAACAATTTGACAACAATTACAACTAATACCTCTGTTGTCAGTGTTAATATTTGCACAAATTCTACATTACTGGTTTCTTACCTGCTTCCAGTAAGTTATATTTTTTATTATCTTACCTTAACAAAGAAAGCATTACACTGATGTTAAGTAATTCTTATGCGCTAAGCAGCAGGGAGGGCGAACCCTACAAATTTTTGCGACAAAATCGATTAAAGCCTCAGAATGCCCAATGGAGCCTTCCTACGAAATCTCATATTTCAACCAAAAAAAATAAAGACCCCATTTTACAAATGGAGCCTTAGCGATTTTGTCGTAAATATGTTGTCATAACCACCCTCAAATTGCTGCCAATAATTGCTATCATTGTTGTCATAGCCCTCCCTGCTGCTGGAAGGATTTCAGGGTTAATACAAATGATTTAACCGAATATTTGTTAGCTTTTCACAAACAGACTAATCGATAATACTTCACCACGTAGATCAATTAAATTATTTGACTGATCGGTGAGTGTAAAATTAATTCTAGTTAGCGTACATTTTGACATTTCATATAGACTGGATTAGTCGGATTCTCAACGATTAAAAATCTTGGAGGAGCTGTTGGCGCAAATGAATAAAGAATGTAACCTTGTCGGGCTTTATTTGATTGCTCGAGATTAATTTGATAGCTTCCTTCGATTACATCACACGTTAAATTAAGCGCGATCACCGATGAAATGTCCACATTGTTCGGTGCGATATGTCTACCGTCGCCGTTTTGAGAATTATTGTGAGTCAATATAGTTGGTTTGGGTTGTTTATTTTCCCATTCGTCATGGATTATTCTGAATCCCTCGTCGATGGCCGCTCTGAGATCTCTCTTCAATTCTGGTATGTTATATCCTGGTAGTTTAAACGTCGGAATATCTTCAACGCTGATTTTATATTTCTCTGCAAAAAATTTACTTAATTCAGGATCACCTGCTATTTCTTGAATGGTTCGAGAATGATATTTTTCTGCGTCATCGATAATTTTATTACATTTAGCTACCACGCTGATGAATTCGTCTTTAGTGAGAGAACCAGATCTTAGAGATACTAGCAATAACGAAAGATCATTATTTATCGCTGTGAATCTATCAGTAATACGACGTTCATCTAACTCCTCATTAAACTTTTCATTCAACTCTTTCTTTAATTTCTCCTTCACCTTTTCATCCCTCTTTTTCTCCAATTTCTCTATCCTGGCCTTCATGACCTTTAAAACGCTAATCGCGATCCCCTCATAAATCGCCTTGCTAAGGAGATTAGAAGATGTACTCCTGCGATCTCTATTACCTTCTACTGGATTCTCGGATGCTATCTTATCAGTGATATAATCAGACTTTACCGGCTCGGGTGTGGAAGTGCTAGCATTTGTACCAGGTGGATCTTCGGGCCATCCTAATACTGTTCTTATTGAACTGTTATAAATATCTACGACATACCCAGGTCAGCCTATTTCAATTGCAGATGATAGTGTTGTTCATGAACTGTTATCGCGATTTTTGATTCCTTTCTAGTAATAGATTTTATTCTACGTTGTAATTCATTATTAATTTGCTCAATTTGATAGGACCCAGTTGGTATTGAAACAACGTTCCAATCTGGAGTGTCATCTTTTTTATTCCTATACGCAAACACCAGAGAATTATTAGGTCTCTGACCACCAAATGGAACCGATCTAATATTAGGCCAACTATGATACACTCGTAATTTTGCCAACGCGATTTCCTTTACTGAAACAGGGGAAGGGAAATTCACACTGAATTCAGGGTTTGTTGACGATATTGATATCATGCTTGTTTTCCGCGGAGTGGTATTTTCTGCTATCCGCTGAAGTAGTTGAATCTCTTGCGACATTATTATTATTTACAATGTCTAATTTCGCAATAGATGAAAAAACGCTAGCGTTTTTAATCGTAGTATCATAAATACGTATCATCGCGGAGAACTCGTCTTCGGTAATTATCGTATCATCAATCGATGATGACATCAACGAGGACAATTGTGAGTAACCGTTAGATACTGTTTGATGTTTTACTGTATAGTCGTTAAGTTTTTCTTGAGAACACGATGATATTTTTTTAGTAATAGCATTTGCAATCCCAGCAAATGTTGTCACCGCGGAAATAGCAATTGGGACAGCAATCGGAGCTACCATTGTTACTGAAGATAGTATAATACCAGCACCGGCCATTATACCAGATACCGAGTATACTGTAACATCAATCGCGGTAATTCTCCTGCAATATTTTTTAATTTTTATTTCATACTCATCAATGAGTGTTTTGAGTTTCGTTAAAAACTCTTTGACGGTATCATAGCGATATTGCAATGACGGAGTCATATTATTTTAAAACCTCAAGTGGTTTCTAATTGTTAAAAATTCTAATTCAGATCAGCTACAAACTCCATGTACCATACAAATGATGTCTTATTTAAATTAGGATCAGTGCTTGTTATTTTAAACCGTTTGTATTCACCCACGTCAATAGTCGTTGAAATCACGTTGTTGTATCCATATGAAGTCGATGATGATATATTAAACTGATTCAGTGACACTATTGTTAATCGATAAATACCCGGGTTTGACACAGTGAGAGTTATTGTATTCTTTTTAGGTTCCCAATCTAATGATCCAGAGAGAACTGTGTATACCATATTTATGATATTCTTCTCATGAGGAATCTTTATTTTTACAAGTAGCGGAAGATTGGTTTTTGAACGTTGTAATATCCGTGTTGATTGCTTCCAATTGCCGATTAATCGCTGGTATTTCTTTGATGGATTTTTTAATATCCGGAAGTTTGATATTTAGTTTATCAAGTGGACCTCCCAAAAAATTTATCAACAATGTTTTTACGAAATGTTGAAAACTGTTTTACGTGTTCTTCAAATCTTGAATGAAGTGTTGCAAATTCCAACATAAATGCTTTTATCTCTGCAATATTCGGTGTGGTTACTGGTGGATTTCCAAGGAATTCTAACAGCTGTTTGTCGATTTTCTCTACGATTGACTTTTGTAATTCATAGAATTTATTGAATTCAGCTTTATGATTGTTATATTCATCATTGAGTGATTTTAACTCGTTTGCTGTGCTATCTACTGTTGTTAGTTTATCCGTGATCGTCGAAACAAATACCCCCGGTTTGAGTTTTCCATCGTTTGAATATAACGCTATTGTATTTTCAACGACGTCACGTCTTCGTATTAAGATATCATCCAATGACACATTACTAGATTTCAATTTGCCCTGGCGATCTTGAAATACAACTATTTCCCCAGGATCTACACTTGACAAGTTTAATGTCTCTGCGATTTCATCTTCGATTATTTTTTTTACATCTTCGACAGCGAATTTACTATCGGTTTCTGTTTTTTTTACTCTGATAGAGGTCGTCCCCAAATATCAATCATTATACGAAAACGTTAACGTTTTTCTAAATCATTTCTAATTATGAAATCATTGACGACGGTGGAAACGCTAGCGTTTTTGCCATTGCCCGCTGGTATATTCATTAACAACAACTTGTGGTGGTTTCCTTGGAAATCTAGATATCTCTGCGAGGACGTTTAATACTTCACGACCGCATATCGGTGGATCATTTAACTGTTGTGTTGGTAGCGTGGAATAAAAAATTGGAGCCAACGATGACTTTGTCATTGTAGATACATATCGCATAAATTCTTTTGGTGGAGCTAATCCATATGAATCAAAATAGACAACTCCACGTGGATCAATTGCACATGCGACCCAATGAGTTCCTTCTCCGCTGCTGTTATCAAGATTGATAATACCCGTTTCATTTTTCATTGGTTTTGACGGTAATTGATCTTTCATGAAAACTCCTCTAAAGTTTTTATTGATAACGATTTTACAGCATCAATTAAATCAAAATTGGACATTGGTGAAAATCCAAGGGATTTTTCCACTAATAAGCCGTTCCTGGTATTCTTAGGCCCGCGCCCTTGTACCAATTGTGTGGGGTTCCTGGTAGTCTTAGACCCTTTCCCTTTTTCTATAGCCATTCCCAGTAGCTTTTTTCAGGGCCATTCCTGCAGCAGTACCAACGGCTCCTAACGCTGCCGCCTTCGCAACCGCTGGGGCAGCCGCTGAAATCAATGCTGGAATAGCAGCTAACAGCGGGAATATACCACCTGATTTTATCATACTGGCGATTGCTGCTTTCGAAAAATCAATTTTAACTCCTCGTTTGTTCTTTAGCGCATCATTGAAATGTTTTATTTGACGATCTGTCAATGATAATTTATGCGCACCACCGGACATTTGAGTGGGTTTCAGCGTTATTGTGGTTCCAAATTCTTTAGCCGACTTTGATTTCAATTTCTTGACCTGACCATCAGTCAACTGGACATTGACAATACTATGTCATTCTTTTCTAAAACGTAATTTACACTTTTAATTGATCTTATTGTGAAAATCCTATGGATTTTATAACTACATGTTTTCCACTGGTGCATCAATAAGTCTCATTCGTCCGCCAACTCCTTCTAACAACATTGATTTATCACTGAGAATGACAGCAACTGCTCTATAATCATCTATACCAGCAGGGCGTTGTACCCGAGCTTGGAAGTATATATCAACAACAGATTGTCTCATCATGTCAAGATGTTCCAGTGAAAAGTAATAAATCGGATAGTGTTTTTCAAAATCAATTTGCGATATTTGCAAACCAGTATCAACATTTTGATCACGACCCATAAACGACAATATTCTATGATATACACGTGCTACGTTGTTGTTATTATAATCAAGCTGTACAATCTCTGCTGGCTCTTGTTGTCCGTTATTCTCAACGAAACTTCACTTACTCCTAATTTATCAAATATCATATGACTGGATAATTGACGACCCACTCGATTTGCATCCTGTAACGCTATAAAGATATGACGTGGTGCTGAAACACCTTGTTTTGATGCTAAGTGCCATGTAAATTTGCCATTTACATTATCCTGCTTCGTATCAGTCGTTGTTGTTAGCCAACTTAGCAATGATTTTCCACCTGTGTCCATAAATGATAGTAATTGTTGCTCTATTGCGACTGATGGAGTCAAGACTGAAATCCATAGAACCAATTTATTTAAAATGACTTTACCATTATCAACACCATTAGCACGCCAGATTGCATCATTGTCATTCTCCTTTCGCACTAATACGACTGTATGCTTTGCTCCATAGATGACTTTTCTGACATTTCTACAGAATCCGAATATGTGATGTAACGGAATTGCACATGAAAACCGTCGATGCTGTCCTTTCAATGTTCCCTTTCGTGTTGCAAATCCTAGATTGAAATTATCATTGACCCTTTTTAAAATGTCGTATTCAGCGGATGGTCTATCTTCACGGTCTAGATTATCTGCGAGTTGTTGATCAGCTTCTGCAGTAGCTCTCGCAGTTCGTACTTTAATAAACTGAATATGGTCAGCATGATTAGAAGTATCCTTAGCAAACATCATAGACGGACCAGCCGACCTTGTATAATCATCAGAATATCTCGCAAGTCCGATTTTTGTTGTTGCAATATCAACATCTTGTTCTATTGATTCAATTTCTTTTCCATCAATGATATATCTTGCACTGTTAAATAGCGCCATAATGCCATTATTTACGAAACCAACTCGGATATTTGGGTTATCCCCATATGGTGTATCAGCTGCAACATTTGTTACAAGCTCTCCTACTTCAATAAACGCCTCACACGGCAAAAAGTATCTACTTGTATCTTGAACTTGAAGTTCAACTCTCCCCCGTTGATTAGGCTCTCTTGCAGGATAGGCATAATACTGATAGTTAATTTTAGAATCATCTTTATTCACCGGTGCTGCCATATCAAACGCTGGATCAGCGATTTTTTAAAATGCCATTTATACTAAAACACTATCGTTTTTCTAAATGTAGTAATGCTAGCAATTTGTACTATCATTTTCTTTTTTGTCTGAAATTTTTACGATTTCCTCCAAGACCACTTCCCGCTATCATACTTGCAATATTACTACTATCTGGTGAAGTCATTGCCAATGATGCTAGTTTTTGTTCCACTGCGTTATTTATCACTTTACTGACATTTGCAGGCATCATTGTTGTTGAAGGTAGCGGTGAAACCATTTGTGGTGGTTTTCGTCCGAATCTAGATTTCACCAATGACGTTATTCTTATCTTTGCGGTAGAAAAGGCCGTTCCTGCGAGATCTCCAACAGCGTTAATTCCCTTATTACGAATAACATCAATGGCTTTCATCGCTAATTGTTTAGCAACTGGTGCTACTTTTGGGGCTATTCTTGTGAATAAACCCGCTATGGTATTTCCAAGGCCGTCTCCATAGTATGCCCTATAGGCGGGCAATCTTGAGTTTACCACATACACGTTTGTTGGTTTATCGTGATTATAGTGTACTATCATCTTATTTAAAATTACTTTATAATTTCTAAATGCAAGCATTTCAGAAATTTCAATCGCTATAATAACCACTAAATTCCCCTGGAATTCCGTCCATTAACTCATCCAAGAGTTCTCGATACGTATGAACATCAATTATCCCCCCTTGGAATAATCGTCTGCAAATATCAAATGCCTCATTAGTTATTTCGACTGAGTTATTCCCAGCTCGCTTACCTCCCATAAGAACCTCAAGTCGTGATATATCATTAATGATATTACTAGGACACATATGAGAATCATGATGAGAACTTCCATAACCCTCTCCTAAAGCACTTGCTGGTTCGGAAACGTTTTGAAAAACTGGAGATTGTTGACATCGTCCTCGACCTCGACCTCGTCCTCGACCTCGACTTTGTTGTTGTTCTTTTCGTTGTTGTTGTTGTATACCATACGTATTAACTCCAATTTTAAAAGCATTGTACTCCAATGTATCCCTTTTTAATTTGCCGGGGTCTTCTTTATTAATTTTATATATCCAATCCACCCAGTCATCTCGTTTTATTGTGTTTTTTTATACTCGTCTTTTAAAAAATCCCCCCTTGTATAATAACTTTTGATAGCGAAGTCACCACATGACGCATAGTCTTCAAGTTTCAGCAATGGAATTTGTTTGATTTTTGCTATAGCTTCATCGGTGAATTTCTCGTTAAAAGGAACACCTTTCTTAGTGGAAACTTTTTCAATAGAATCACAAGCACCTTCACCTTTATCATCAGTATCAATATCACCCATTTATTGTATTTCTCGCTGAGTTTGTAACTCACCTGAAAGCTGTTTTATTCCCTCCTGAGTTTTTTCAGTCTATGTAGCAATCTTTCCCAGTACATCAATAATAGGTACTTCTTTTCGTGTTCCCTCTTTAGGGATGTCGCCGTATATAGCACGTTCTGTTGCAAGTTTCATATTTTTAGTGGCTTTAGTTACAGGGGCAAAAAGCTGTTGACTCCCAATAGAAAAGTCAGTCTGCGCTTGCTGTCTAAGTTGTAGTTTATCTCGCACGTCATCTCGAATTGGTATAAACTTTTTCAGTAATGCTAACCTCTCGCGGGTTAGTCTGGTAGTTAATGCTTATGATGTCATTATTGGAAATGTTACCGTTTTTTCAATTGTGGGTTTTCTGTGGTTTTCAATGCTTGCATTTCCATTTTCGCTTCCAGACTCATCAATCAAACGTTTTATAGATTTCACTTTCAAAGCAATTTCTGACCGAACTTGGTACTGTTCCCCTAGTTTCTTTCTAATTGCTTCAACTATACTAAATAGCCGAATGAATAAATTAATATCATTGTTATACAAAGAAATATTAACCGCTTTTTGGATTCTTTTTTTTATTATTTTTTTTTGTTCAAATTCATTTAAAAGTCTGTCTTCATTAAAATATTCAGAAAGTACGATTCCTTGATTTCTTAAATTTGATATATCTGTGATGATAGATGTAATATGTTGAAATTTCATTTATTGAATATTATTAATAATGTATTTTCTTTATCTTTAAAATATTATTTAATATTATTTAAGCCCTTAATACCCAATCCAACATACAAAAAAGGGTCATCTCCTTCGAGTTAATAGGCAGATAGTTAAGCATACATTAAAGACTTATACAATACCCTAACCCCCTAATCGAGTTCAAGGGCGGGCTATATGGGTATTAGACTCAGAAACCATAAGCGGTTTCACACAACATGTAACATATATAACTTGGAACTCATTTAGGTGCCTTCGCATTCAAATAAACCCAAAGGCCACAAACATAGATCTCCGGCGGAAGCTCTAACGATTATATTAAAGCTCCCAGAAGATATGTTGGGGGGACAGCACATTACATATAGGATGGTATATATACAATGCGATTATATAGGATGATATATATACTAGGGACAGCACATTCTTGAAACTCATTGAGTGCCTTCGCATTCAAATAAGCCCAAGGATTACATATAGGATGGTATATGTACAATGAGATGATAGGGACAGTACAGGACGATACAAACATGAAACGACGGGGCGGACTTACTACACCCAATCTACCAATCAAAAGCAACCCAAGAAATTAACCATGGTTGCAGTTGAGAAAGATCAACCACACCATGTTAATGGCGTGGGTAGTTTTGATTGGCAAATTTGGGCTTCGCTTAAAACCCCAATCTTATACAGCTCATATTATATATAAGGTGATAATAAGGCTAGTGTCGATAAACGAGTGTGTATTTTTTTCCCTAGCATTTCATGGTGAAAATTGTGTAGTAATTTCAATGAAAACTAAATATTTAAAAAAACAATAAAGAAAGGAATACAACTGTTAAATAATAGCAAAATTTTTATTAATTTATATAATATTACGTGTTTTTTTAATCGTAATAATAATGGATTCACATGACGAGATAACTCTGTCATGGGACCTGTCATACTATATGTATTTATACTAAAAAACTGAATTACATGTAATGTTCTTTACTATTTTGACCTCACATACAATCTATTTTAATTTGTATTATTAAATTACAAAGTAATTTGTAATTACAAAGTAATTCCATTTTCATCCAAAATCTAAACAGCTGTTAACGTGCGTAATTGGGATTTTTAAAAAATCTATTAATAGAACCTTGACAGAGTGTCTTGTTTACGCGCGATCCGGTACAACGACCATATTTACTACCTGTTTTTGTGGCTGTTCCAGCTACTGACCTTGGCTGTTCCAGCCTACGGCGGAACGCTTGACATTTGTCATTTACTTTTTTAATACATGTATGCGTGGACATTGCGAATAAGTATTGGAAAAAAATTTATGCACATAATAGCTTATACTGAGAATAAATAAAATGATATTAACGCGAAACGCTTTTAGCTTTTTTCCTATGGAAAATAACAAAGAAAATCGACTACTTTACTCTATGGTAATTGGTCTGAATTGTAATAAAATACCATAAAATCATGCAAAAATGACACAAAAATTGGCTGAAATAGCATCAAATATCATTAAAAAAAATTTTTATTTATAATTAAAACTCACTATTGATAGTTATCTTGTAAATAGAAAAACTTTATTCCATGTCCATTTTTCTTTGAGATAGCTGTTTGATAAATCCCTTCAGCAACTTTTCGTACTGAAGGCATATATATTCCAAAATATTTCCCTGCAGCATTCATTGATTGAAAAATTCATTTTTTATTCGTCGCTGTATCAAATGACTGTACTGGTCTCTTTCCAACTGACTTACAAGTCCCTGTCTTTCCCTTTCTTGTATTATCACTTTGAGAAATGCATTGCAAATTTTCAAGAGAATTATTTTGAGTATCAGAATCAATGTGATCAATAACACAGCCATCTTTGATCGGTCCCATATAACACTCAAAGACTGCCCTATGACAGAGATATACCTTTTTTCCAGCAGTAAAACACAAATATCCCTGATTATTAACAAACCCAACTGGTTTCTTTAGTCTACAGTGTCTAACAACACCTTTACGAGATATTTCATAATGAACAAGTTCGGGGTGAAGTCTGAATTCTTGCTCCAATTATATACAATAATACTATTTGTCTAATTCATCATTTGCTTTATTTATAAATCTATTAATGTAGTCTTGAGGGGTTTTATGATTTTTTCTTTGACAGAGTCATGGTTAGGTTCAATGATAGCGTTTTTTATTCGTTTATCATAATAACGTTTCAATTCTCTAAACCGCTTACCTCCACAATTGATACATAATTGTGATTTTCCTCTCACACCCACCCCACAATTTATGCATGGGACCGGGCCTGTCGAATTATTTCTGACGCTCCGTAAGTGATGTCCACAGAATTCACGATTTATTGCATGGGGTTACTGATCCAAGCATAAGCCATTTGCAGTGATTCATTATTTATAAACAAAATTTTCTATTTAAATGTTTGCTTTATTTATATGAATGAAGAATTCAAGAGATTATCGACAATCAAGCCTTATAAAAAATATTAAATTCAATCTCGATAGAACCCTCGAAGACGTACCAAAAGAGAGAATAAATAATAGAAGTCTGATTAGAAAAATACGAGATTGTGTTAATGAGTTTAAACAGGACGGCGCATCACACACCTGGTCAACATTTAAAATTGATGGTGTTGTTGATGCTAGAATGAATGATGAAACAGCAGCTATGATACTATCATAACTTGACAATAAAAGGTATTTTCTCAGAGTGAAATTCATTATCAATTTAGAATCGGGCGATTGGATTATACGGGACAAGTTTGATCCAATTCTCAAAGATAGGACAACAGACATTGTTAGCCGTGATTCCAGACCAGGGCTGTTAACTGGAATTGATAAACCATATTATGAAAAAGCGTATTCTGAAACAGCAATTGTTTATGGGATATATCCGTTAAATAAGAAACCTGATATTGGAAAACTAGCACCAATGAAACAGTCAACGTCAGTGGTAAAACCACTCAATTGTGTAGCAGAACGTGTAATAGAATACTTTACAAATGCACTCCGTAGGAATAAATTAACCGATCTAAGACGTAAAAAATAGATCAATGGGAGCTAACAGTGAAAGAGAACGGAGCAACTATTTCCGATATAGCTAGATTGGAAAAGTCGCTGAGATTTCCGATAACCATTCCAACGATAACCGGTGAAGTATTATACGAATCGAAATACAATAAAAACGGAGCTCCAATCAAAATTATTGATCATAACAAACACGCATGGACATCCGCGGTTACAATATTCCCGCGAAACAGAACAGTGAAGTACATCCCAGAATAATTCTCCAAGGATGGTATTCTCACTGAAGAAAGATTATTCGATGCTATTGCTAGTTTGTGTAAAAACGACCCTGTATCAGTATGGCTACTTCGTAGTTTTGAAGATGAAGAATGTCAATTCAATCAATTTGTGAGACCTAACGGTGAATTATATAGTACTGAAAGTCTACATAATAGGATGAAAAAACTAACAATGAGTCTCAGTGAAAACGCTAGCGTTTTTAATGGAAAATCCGACGATTACGAACAGTTACTTACAAATTGTTTTACAATTCCATCGGTTGCAGCTCATTTTGCAAGAAAGAAAAATAATTGGAAACCAACACGAAAAGAGTTTTTACAGGATGTTCAATCCAGCTGTCTGGAATATTATCATGGCGGTCTATGGAACGTTAAGTACAATCGTGAAAGTATGATATCAGTTGATATCGTTGCCTGTTATCCAGGAAATTTTCTAGGATATGGATTCGCTGGTGAGTATTTTAAACGGTTTGGACATCCCACACATGAAATGACTCGCGTTGCTATTAATGAACCACTGCCTGATTTTGATTTGACCGGTTTTGCTCGCGTAGTATCATTTGAATTCGCTGAAGGACTTCATCCGTGTTGTTATGTTTGGATTGGTAGACACATGGCTGAAAGGATGTAGTTACCAATAGTGTTATTGCGATATAAGATTGATTGTAAAATGTTAGTTTCGTTGATTGTCAGCGAAGCGATTATCTCATATCGAAAACAAACCAATGTCTGGTTACCAGAACCAGAATGTCTTGATAGTATAATCGATAAGTCTAGAAAACATATTGATGCTGACGAGGAGTACATCATTGAATGGTCAAAAAAGATATTTAATCAACAAAATAGTGAAGCAAAGGATCTCGGCAGAAGAATAATCGGTAAATTTACACAAAGTGCAAAAATTTCAACTATAAAAGACAATCCTCACGATTGATTATAGATGATGCCGAATACGACTTCGTTATTAAAGATGCAGTAGAGAAAAATAGGTACACAAATTGTAAAACAGCCTTCTTGTCCAATAGAACAAAAGTTAGGTAGAGTTGTTACTTACAGTGATGGAGAAAGCTCTGCATATCTACATTTGAGAGCTTCTATGCTGGGTTATGCATCTATCAATTTATTTGCAATGATAAATAGATTTCCTAGTATAGCAGTTAGAGTTGCAATTGATTCAATGTATGTCGATAAAAATATATCAAAGAGGTAACTAAATTTACTAATAGCGAAGAGACTTGGGGAACATGGCGAATTAAACGTGAAATACAACGCGATTATTCTAAATCAGCAGACGTTGAGATTAAAAGCAGTTACCTGAAAAACGATAATTCTATCAGTGAAAAATCCGAAGGATTTTCTATGTCTAAAGCACCACCGATATCAGATCCAATTTGTATATATAAAACAGTTTATTTAAACGGTTGTGGTGGGTCTGGAAAGACAATACGTGTGATAGAATTATATCGAGAGAGAACGTCCATGATTGTACTCACACCAACCCATAGACTAGCGAGAGAGATAAAACAACGAAATGTTGAAGCTTGCACGTATCATAGTTTTTTTCAATACAACGGCGATGCTTGGACTCCTGAGCGAATTTGTGAGAAATTTATTCCTGCGGTTATTATTTGGGATGAAGCATGTACTGTTTCAGAAGATGTATTAAAAATGTTTCTTGATTGGTTATTGCAAAATAATACAAAAGTTATATTGTGCGGCGATCATGGTCAACCACCACCATTTGTTGGTAGAAGTCCACATAATTGGTTAAAAGGATTTGTTGATTACGAAGAAATTGATACTGACTATAGAGCACTCGATGAGCAGTTACGTGAGTTTAAAAAACTAATTAGATTACAATCCGATAGAATTCAATGTGAAGTAGCGCGTGAAATAATTTCTGAAACACCTATGAATGATTTTTGAGAAACATGGAGACCAAATGATTTTGTAGTAGCAAGTAGAAAGATAGCCAGAGACGCACTTCAGAAAAAGTTGTTTGAGCTACACAAGAAAAAATTCCCAACGTTTCCAGTACCGTTGTGTTATAGACCATCGGATACACGAAAGCAGAATATTGAAGTTGAAATTCCAGGCCGGACGGAGAAACAGATTCTAGTGTTAAGTGATATTGTGCTAGTTGATATCAATGCTGTAGAAGATGCATTATGCGCTGATAAATCACCATAGACGCTTGGTTATGTAACAACAATACACTCGTCACAAGGATTGACCATCACGGATACAATTGTTTGGATAGTTGATAATCGCATTGAATGGTCAAATTTAGTCTATCTCGCAGTGTCCAGAGTACGACGAATAAATCAACTACGAAGGATTGTTTTCGATGATGATTTTAATGCAAACGATGATAGCACTGACATTAGCATCATTAATAAAAAAAACTCTCTGGTTACCAACAGCAGGACAAAAAAAAAAACAACGAGAATTTGATATTGATGCTGAAGTAATAATTGCATTAAAAGAACAACAGAATAATCACTGCGCCAGTTGCAATTGTATAATGCACTGGCAGTATTCGAATAAAGACCCTCGACAATTCACCGTAGACAGAAAAATAACAGTCTTGGTCATGTCAGAAACAATGTGATGTTGACCTGTCTTGAGTGTAATAGACGTAACGGAGCTAGTTAAGACCATGTGGCGGTAATTGAGTATTGTCCGGAATGACTTGTAGTTGTTCGCGTGTAAAACCACGCTGAGGTGCAGTTGAATCCAATCTGTAGATTGGAGGTCTACCAGTTGATCGCGTTATGGTTGAAATTTTATGCGTAGTAACACTCCATATAGGATCAGTAGCTCTTCTTTTACCACCTTCAAGTTCTCCTGGTTCGTATAAATATCTCACAGTAACATCACCGAGAAGTGGCTGAGTGCTAACCCGCTGTGGTTGTTCGGGTATATATATTTTTTTATTGCAATATTTGGTTTCATATTAATAGTTCGAGTAATCTCGTTATTTAACGCTGCAACTACACTCGGTAAACTTTTGACCCATTCACGAGATCGTTTTTCTTGGATGAATTCTTTTGCAGATTGATATCCAAATAACCGTTCTGCAAGAGTTCGATTAAATCGTTCTACAATTGCCTGATCACGATGTAACGCAGTATGTCCCAGTCGTATTGTAACATTATGAGTTTTCATTGTTGATAGAACAGCACCTTGAAACTCTTTGCCAGGATCAACTTGTAATAGATTTGGCCATCTTAGAGGACCTCGTCGATAAATCCTTTCAAATGCAGAAGCGACTTCAGAAGCTGACTTTGTTTTCAATGGTTCTGCTTGTTTAAATCGACTCGCAATATCAACTACAGTTAGCGCGTATTTGTAACCATGGTCATGTGGTAAAAACAATAAATCAGCCTGATGAACTTCATTGGGTACGGTAACATCAAAATGAGAATAATTAATTTGTTTAGGCGGTGGTAGATAAATTTGCCATATAGCTTGTTTGGATAACCAATCTTCCGCAGTGGACTTTTTCACTTTTGCAGCGTTAGCGAGTTTACTGATTGCTGCTTTACCCCTTCAGTGTCCTTTCGGAGAATAATAGATTCCATACTATAAAAACACTAGTGTTTTCAATTACCAGCACCTAACATCAATTTGCCTTTCATAGCTGATTTGACCAACCATGAAGCCAATTTTTCTTTGAAGGATTTATCGGGAATAGCATTTAACGCATGAATTAATTTTACATCTGCGAGATGTCTTTGTTGCAAATTATTGCTTTTATATGCAACATCATGAGCATGACATGCCTTATCAATAGCATTTATCGGATACTCACCAGGCCGGGGCTGATTTTGATCATCAAGTCTGAGATCTAATCTCGTTCCGGGACCACAGTAGCTATATCCTGGAAGGTGTTTTTCTCCAGGGTATTTTGCCCATGGGGTTCCGGTGAGTTTTCCCAATTTGGCTGCGATATCACCTCCTTGTCGCTTTTTTAAAAGAAATAAATCGAAATTTTTTTTGTACCACATGTTACACACTTACCAGTAAGTGCCGATCTGTTATTTTTAGTTGTAATCGTCGTCGCATCATTTGTACTAGTACGCTTTTTACATTTAACACAATATAGATCCATAATTTATATATAGCGTTATGAATATAATTGATTTTTCAGCGACTAAAAGAAGAGAACCGGTGAAGCACCACGCAGCGCTTCCGAATTCTGTCCGTGCCATTATAATCGGACCATCTGGATCGGGTAAAACACAATTGCTGCTTAATTTGATAATGCGATTTATGAAGTGAGATAAATTATATTTAGTTGCTCCATCCGTAGATGATCAACGGTGCTATGAAGTGCTAAAAGATTATAATGAGAATGCATCATAAATTAAAGGTGAAAGTGTAATCGACTTTATAACAGATATTGATGATGCGCCTAGCGTAGATGACCTCGATGGAGACATAAACAATCTTGTAGTGTACGATGATGTGATGTTAGATAATCAAAAGAACCCTGCTAGAATATTTTCACGAGGTAGGCATATAAACACTGACGTGATATATGTCACTCAACGCTACACTCAGATTCCAAAAGTGATTCGCGATAACTGCAATATTCTTGCTGTATTCAACGGCGTTGATACACATACGCTACGAAATATTTGGCAGACATGGTGTTCCGATATGGACTTCAATGGATTCAAAAATTACTTTAGTCATGCTCAGTCAGTCCCACATGGATTTATAACAATAAATTTACACGACCCTCGGTCACGATATCGTATTGGACTTGATCAAATATTCGGTTAAATCATTTGTATTAACCCTGAAATCCTTCCAGCAGCAGGGAGGGCTATGACAACATATTTGCGACGTAGATGATAGCAATTATTGGCAGCAATTTGAGGGTGGTTATGACAACATATTTACGACAAAATCGCTAAGGCTCCATTTTACAAATGGGGTCTTTATTTTTTTTTTTGGTTGAAATATGAGATTTCGTAGGAAGGCTCCATTGGGCATTCTGAGGCTTTAATCGATTTTGTCGCAAAAATTTGTAGGGTTCGCCCTCCCTGCTGCTCGCTATTACAGACCGATTAAAAACTTACGAACACTGGGTGACAATATTTCAAACTTAGGATTTCTGACAATGTATTTCTATTTTTGTCATAAGTGTATTAAATATATACAAATTATTGTCTTTCTTAATTTTGTTTTAACCATATTTTTAAAGTACTAAACTTACAGCCAATTGTTACGTATATTTAATTTGCACTGTCTGTTAGCTGTGTTTTTAATTCATTATATTCTATGGATAATTATATTTTGGATTTGACATTGTCCGAGATCAAGTTCATGTTGTTCCTGGCCAATAACCTCTATCTGGTCAACGAAGAATATGTAGTTATTATTTTCTCTGAGATTTGGTTAAACATTAGGAAAATTATCAGCGGAAATAGACGTATTTATTTCGGTCTGGGTCATGGGTATTGGAATTTTCCCATAACTATAAATAGGGAATCTGATGTTTTCCACATTTAATATTATAGTTGTAGTAACAGATTGTTCTAGATTTCCATTAAGTAATAGCTGTTTTTTTCTGTTTAGAAAATGCTAATCGTGACCTACGTAAAATAGAGTTGTTATAATTTTGTTTACTGGAAAAATTATGTAATCCTATGATATCATCTGAAATTGAAATCAGTCTTATTGTTGCGTTCATTATTTCATTTGGGGCCTGAATTATTTATTCAAATTATTGTTCTCTAGAATTACAAAGTGCTTGGATAGAGACAATAACTGGGAATTATAGTGAATTCAAACATCAGGACACCGTGGATTATATTATTGTGATTCATCAAAAGACTGATGTTACTTCAACACGTCACAAGCCACCACAAGCATATCAATATCTTCAGCATTGGATCGTAATTCGACCACTACAGGAATTTAATTGGAACTTTATTCATTTAGACCGTTGATAAAAAATGGATTCTTTTATGATTGAATTCGATTTATTACAGGTTCTTTTTAAATTTTCACTTTGTGTTATAGGAAATAAATTATTTATTGATTTTTCTAAAAAAAATAATTGTGGTTGTTTTTTGCTCTTTTCTATTACTTAGTTAAAAGAAAAAAGAGTGGTAACACAGTGAAGTTGTAATGTTAACACTAGTTAATACAGCACTACATATACTTCTAATGAAGTAGTATGTTAAACGTAGCTTGAAAACTATGCATCAGTGATCACTTTTAAAAATGTTTGCTACTGACTGATATGTATATACGTACAAAGGTACATGAGATTATAGTGATAATTTTATAGGAACACATGTGACAAGTTCAAACTTTCGCTCATCAGATCTGATAACAGCGTGTATTTCAATTATCTCGAACAATTGTATCAAAAGTTGCTAGCGGAATGTAAAAACTTTCACAGCCCCATTAGCCAACAAAAATATACTAAACTCACAATTGATCTCGATCGGTCAAAGGTATATTTTATCGACAAAAAATATCCTCTGAACAAACCAGAAATAAAAGATTTGTTTGAGTCCCGTCGCTGCGTGAGCGGTAAAGTAAAATTTAGTATCTATAATCGTGATAATGAAATATTTTTTAAAATGACAGTTGAAACATTAATCATTGGTAACGAGATATAAAATAATATTTTCATTCTAATGCTAGTTTCATTTCCGCCTTGTTAACTGAAACGTTCTAATATGTGTGGGAGGGGGTGGTGGGCCAAAACCCTCATTTCCCTATTTTGGAAACCCTCATTTAATTTATACTTGTTTGGAGGGTAAAAAAAAAAGTGAGCTAAAAATCTCATTTCCCTATACTACTCACATATGAGAATCATGATGGGAACTTCCATAACCCTTTCCTAAAGCACTTGCTGGTTCGGAAACGTTTTGAATTTCTGGAGATTGATGACCTCGTCCTTGACCTCGACCTCGACTTTGTTGTTGTTCTTGTTGTTCTTTTAGTTGTTGTTGTTGTATAGCATACCTATCAACTCCCATTTTAAAAGCTCTGTACTCCAATGTATCCCTTTTTAATTTGCCGGGGTCTTTTTTTTTCTATTAATTTTATATATCCAATCCACCCAATCCTCTCGTTTTGTTATGTTTTTTTTACTCGTCTTTTAAAAAATTTCCCCTTGTATAATAACTTTTGACAGCGAAGTCACCAAGTGACACATAGTCTTCAATTTCAGAAAATTGAATTTGTGTGATTTTTGCTATAGCTTCATCAGTGAATTTCTCGTTAAAAGGAACACCTTTTCTAGTGGAGTGGAAACTTTTTCAATAGAATCACAAGCACCTTCACCTTTATCATCAGTATCAATATCACCCATTTATTGTATTTCTCGCTGAGTTTGTAACTCACCTGAAAGCTGTTTTATTCCCTCCTGAGTTTTTTCAGTCTATGTAGCAATCTTTCCCAGTACATCAATAATAGGTACTTCTTTTCGTGTTCCCTCTTTAGGGATGTCGCCGTATATAGCACGTTCTGTTGCAAGTTTCATATTTTTAGTGGCTTTAGTTACAGGGGCAAAAAGCTGTTGACTCCCAATAGAAAAGTCAGTCTGCGCTTGCTGTCTAAGTTGTAGTTTATCTCGCACGTCATCTCGAATTGGTATAAACTTTTTCAGTAATGCTAACCTCTCGCGGGTTAGTCTGGTAGTTAATGCTTCTGATGTCATTATTGGAAATGTTACCGTTTTTTCAATTGTGGGTTTTCTGTGGTTTTCAATGCTTGCATTTCCATTTTCGCTTCCAGACTCATCAATCAAACGTTTTATAGATTTCACTTTCAAAGCAATTTCTGACCGAACTTGGTACTGTTCCCCTAGTTTCTTTCTAATTGCTTCAACTATACTAAATAGCCGAATGAATAAATTAATATCATTGTTATACAAAGAAATATTAACCGCTTTTTGGATTCTTTTTTTTATTATTTTTTTTTTGTTCAAATTCATTTAAAAGTCTGTCTTCATTAAAATATTCAGAAAGTACGATTCCTTGATTTCTTAAATTTGATATATCTGTGATGATAGATGTAATATCTTGAAATTCCATTTATTGAATATTATTAATAATGTATTTTCTTTATCTTTAAAATATTATTTAATATTATTTAAGCCCTTAATACCCAATCCAACATACAAAAAAGGGTCATCTCCTTCGAGTTAATAGGCAGATAGTTAAGCATACATTAAAGACTTATACAATACCCTAACCCCCTAATCGAGTTCAAGGGCGGGCTATATGGGTATTAGACTCAGAAACCATAAGCGGTTTCACACAACATGTAACATATATAACTTGGAACTCATTTAGGTGCCTTCGCATTCAAATAAACCCAAAGGCCACAAACATAGATCTCCGGCGGAAGCTCTAACGATTATATTAAAGCTCCCAGAAGATATGTTGGGGGGACAGCACATTACATATAGGATGGTATATATACAATGCGATTATATAGGATGATATATATACTAGGGACAGCACATTCTTGAAACTCATTGAGTGCCTTCGCATTCAAATAAGCCCAAGGATTACATATAGGATGGTATATGTACAATGAGATGATAGGGACAGTACAGGACGATACAAACATGAAACGACGGGGCGGACTTACTACACCCAATCTACCAATCAAAAGCAACCCAAGAAATTAACCATGGTTGCAGTTGAGAAAGATCAACCACACCATGTTAATGGCGTGGGTAGTTTTGATTGGCAAATTTGGGCTTCGCTTAAAGCCCCAATCTTATACAGCTCATATTATATATAAGGTGATAATAAGGCTAGTGTCGATAAACGAGTGTGTATTTATTTCCCTAGCATTTCATGGTGAAAATTGTGTAGTAATTTCAATCAAAACTAAATATTTAAAAAAACAATAAAGAAAGGAATACAACTGTTAAATAATAGCAAAATTTTTATTAATTTATATAATATTACGTGTTTTTTTAATCGTAATAATAATGGATTCACATGACGAGATAACTCTGTCATGGGACCTGTCATACTATATGTATTTATACTAAAAAACTGAATTACATGTAATGTTCTTTACTATTTTGACCTCACATACAATCTATTTTAATTTGTATTATTAAATTACAAAGTAATTTGTAATTACAAAGTAATTCCATTTTCATCCAAAATCTAAACAGCTGTTAACGTGCGTAATTGGGATTTTTAAAAAATCTATTAATAGAACCTTGACAGAGTGTCTTGTTTACGCGCGATCCGGTACAACGACCATATTTACTACCTGTTTTTGTGGCTGTTCCAGCTACTGACCTTGGCTGTTCCAGCCTACGGCGGAACGCTTGACATTTGTCATTTACTTTTTTAATACATGTATGCGTGGACATTGCGAATAAGTATTGGAAAAAAATTTATGCACATAATAGCTTATACTGAGAATAAATAAAATGATATTAACGCGAAACGCTTTTAGCTTTTTTCCTATGGAAAATAACAAAGAAAATCGACTACTTTACTCTATGGTAATTGGTCTGAATTGTAATAAAATACCATAAAATCATGCAAAAATGACACAAAAATTGGCTGAAATAGCATCAAATATCATTAAAAAAATTTTTATTTATAATTAAAACTCACTATTGATAGTTATCTTGTAAATAGAAAAACTTTATTCCATGTCCATTTTTCTTTGAGATAGCTGTTTGATAAATCCCTTCAGCAACTTTTCGTACTGAAGGCATACATATTCCAAAATATTTCCCTGCAGCATTCATTGATTGAAAAATTCATTTTTTATTCGTCGCTGTATCAAATGACTGTACTGGTCTCTTTCCAACTGACTTACAAGTCCCTGTCTTTCCCTTTCTTGTATTATCACTTTGAGAAATGCATTGCAAATTTTCAAGAGAATTATTTTGAGTATCAGAATCAATGTGATCAATAACACAGCCATCTTTGATCGGTCCCATATAACACTCAAAGACTGCCCTATGACAGAGATATACCTTTTTTCCAGCAGTAAAACACAAATATCCCTGATTATTAACAAACCCAACTGGTTTCTTTAGTCTACAGTGTCTAACAACACCTTTACGAGATATTTCATAATGAACAAGTTCGGGGTGAAGTCTGAATTCTTGCTCCAATTATATACAATAATACTATTTGTCTAATTCATCATTTGCTTTATTTATAAATCTATTAATGTAGTCTTGAGGGGTTTTATGATTTTTTCTTTGACAGAGTCATGGTTAGGTTCAATGATAGCGTTTTTTATTCGTTTATCATAATAACGTTTCAATTCTCTAAACCGCTTACCTCCACAATTGATACATAATTGTGATTTTCCTCTCACACCCACCCCACAATTTATGCATGGGACCGGGCCTGTCGAATTATTTCTGACGCTCCGTAAGTGATGTCCACAGAATTCACGATTTATTGCATGGGGTTACTGATCCAAGCATAAGCCATTTGCAGTGATTCATTATTTATAAACAAAATTTTCTATTTAAATGTTTGCTTTATTTATATGAATGAAGAATTCAAGAGATTATCGACAATCAAGCCTTATAAAAAATATTAAATTCAATCTCGATAGAACCCTCGAAGACGTACCAAAAGAGAGAATAAATAATAGAAGTCTGATTAGAAAAATACGAGATTGTGTTAATGAGTTTAAACAGGACGGCGCATCACACACCTGGTCAACATTTAAAATTGATGGTGTTGTTGATGCTAGAATGAATGATGAAACAGCAGCTATGATACTATCACAACTTGACAATAAAAGGTATTTTCTCAGAGTGAAATTCATTATCAATTTAGAATCGGGCGATTGGATTATACGGGACAAGTTTGATCCAATTCTCAAAGATAGGACAACAGACATTGTTAGCCGTGATTCCAGACCAGGGCTGTTAACTGGAATTGATAAACCATACTATGAAAAAGCGTATTCTGAAACAGCAATTGTTTATGGGATATATCCGTTAAATAAGAAACCTGATATTGGAAAACTAGCACCAATGAAACAGTCAACGTCAGTGGTAAAACCACTCAATTGTGTAGCAGAACGTGTAATAGAATACTTTACAAATGCACTCCGTAGGAATAAATTAACCGATCTAAGACGTAAAAAATAGATCAATGGGAGCTAACAGTGAAAGAGAACGGAGCAACTATTTCCGATATAGCTAGATTGGAAAAGTCGCTGAGATTTCCGATAACCATTCCAACGATAACCGGTGAAGTATTATACGAATCGAAATACAATAAAAACGGAGCTCCAATCAAAATTATTGATCATAACAAACACGCATGGACATCCGCGGTTACAATATTCCCGCGAAACAGAACAGTGAAGTATATCCCAGAATAATTCTCCAAGGATGGTATTCTCACTGAAGAAAGATTATTCGATGCTATTGCTAGTTTGTGTAAAAACGACCCTGTATCAGTATGGCTACTTCGTAGTTTTGAAGATGAAGAATGTCAATTCAATCAATTTGTGAGACCTAACGGTGAATTATATAGTACTGAAAGTCTACATAATAGGATGAAAAAACTAGCAATGAGTCTCAGTGAAAACGCTAGCGTTTTTAATGGAAAATCCGACGATTACGAACAGTTACTTACAAATTGTTTTACAATTCCATCGGTTGCAGCTCATTTTGCAAGAAAGAAAAATAATTGGAAACCAACACGAAAAGAGTTTTTACAGGATGTTCAATCCAGCTGTCTGGAATATTATCATGGCGGTCTATGGAACGTTAAGTACAATCGTGAAAGTATGATATCAGTTGATATCGTTGCCTGTTATCCAGGAAATTTTCTAGGATATGGATTCGCTGGTGAGTATTTTAAACGGTTTGGACATCCCACACATGAAATGACTCGCGTTGCTATTAATGAACCACTGCCTGATTTTGATTTGACCGGTTTTGCTCGCGTAGTATCATTTGAATTCGCTGAAGGACTTCATCCGTGTTGTTATGTTTGGATTGGTAGACACATGGCTGAAAGGATGTAGTTACCAATAGTGTTATTGCGATATAAGATTGATTGTAAAATGTTAGTTTCGTTGATTGTCAGCGAAGCGATTATCTCATATCGAAAACAAACCAATGTCTGGTTACCAGAACCAGAATGTCTTGATAGTATAATCGATAAGTCTAGAAAACATATTGATGCTGACGAGGAGTACATCATTGAATGGTCAAAAAAGATATTTAATCAACAAAATAGTGAAGCAAAGGATCTCGGCAGAAGAATAATCGGTAAATTTACACAAAGTGCAAAAATTTCAACTATAAAAGACAATCCTCACGATTGATTATAGATGATGCCGAATACGACTTCGTTATTAAAGATGCAGTAGAGAAAAATAGGTACACAAATTGTAAAACAGCCTTCTTGTCCAATAGAACAAAAGTTAGGTAGAGTTGTTACTTACAGTGATGGAGAAAGCTCTGCATATCTACATTTGAGAGCTTCTATGCTGGGTTATGCATCTATCAATTTATTTGCAATGATAAATAGATTTCCTAGTATAGCAGTTAGAGTTGCAATTGATTCAATGTATGTCGATAAAAATATATCAAAGAGGTAACTAAATTTACTAATAGCGAAGAGACTTGGGGAACATGGCGAATTAAACGTGAAATACAACGCGATTATTCTAAATCAGCAGACGTTGAGATTAAAAGCAGTTACCTGAAAAACGATAATTCTATCAGTGAAAAATCCGAAGGATTTTCTATGTCTAAAGCACCACCGATATCAGATCCAATTTGTATATATAAAACAGTTTATTTAAACGGTTGTGGTGGGTCTGGAAAGACAATACGTGTGATAGAATTATATCGAGAGAGAACGTCCATGATTGTACTCACACCAACCCATAGACTAGCGAGAGAGATAAAACAACGAAATGTTGAAGCTTGCACGTATCATAGTTTTTTTCAATACAAGGGCGATGCTTGGACTCCTGAGCGAATTTGTGAGAAATTTATTCCTGCGGTTATTATTTGGGATGAAGCATGTACTGTTTCAGAAGATGTATTAAAAATGTTTCTTGATTGGTTATTGCAAAATAATACAAAAGTTATATTGTGCGGCGATCATAGTCAACCACCACCATTTGTTGGTAGAAGTCCACATAATTGGTTAAAAGGATTTGTTGATTACGAAGAAATTGATACTGACTATAGAGCACTCGATGAGCAGTTACGTGAGTTTAAAAAACTAATTAGATTACAACCCGATAGAATTCAATGTGAAGTAGCGCGTGAAATAATTTCTGAAACACCTATGAATGATTTTTGAGAAACATGGAGACCAAATGATTTTGTAGTAGCAAGTAGAAAGATAGCCAGAGACGCACTTCAGAAAAAGTTGTTTGAGCTACACAAGAAAAAATTCCCAACGTTTCCAGTACCGTTGTGTTATAGACCATCGGATACACGAAAGCAGAATATTGAAGTTGAAATTCCAGGCCGGACGGAGAAACAGATTCTAGTGTTAAATGATATTGTGCTAGTTGATATCAATGCTGTAGAAGATGCATTATGCGCTGATAAATCACCATGGACGCTTGGTTATGTAACAACAATACACTCGTCACAAGGATTGACCATCACGGATACAATTGTTTGGATAGTTGATAATCGCATTGAATGGTCAAATTTAGTCTATCTCGCAGTGTCCAGAGTACGACGAATAAATCAACTACGAAGGATTGTTTTCGATGATGATTTTAATGCAAACGATGATAGCACTGACATTAGCATCATTAATAAAAAAAACTCTCTGGTTACCAACAGCAGGACAAAAAAAAAAACAACGAGAATTTGATATTGTTGCTGAAGTAATAATCGCATTAAAAGAACAACAGAATAATCACTGCGCCAGTTGCAATTGTATAATGCACTGGCAGTATTCGAATAAAGACCCTCGACAATTCACCGTAGACAGAAAAATAACAGTCTTGGTCATGTCAGAAACAATGTGATGTTGACCTGTCTTGAGTGTAATAGACGTAACGGAGCTAGTTAAGACCATGTGGCGGTAATTGAGTATTGTCCGGAATGACTTGTAGTTGTTCGCGTGTAAAACCACGCTGAGGTGCAGTTGAATCCAATCTGTAGATTGGAGGTCTACCAGTTGATCGCGTTATGGTTGAAATTTTATGCGTAGTAACACTCCATATAGGATCAGTAGCTCTTCTTTTACCACCTTCAAGTTCTCCTGGTTCGTATAAATATCTCACAGTAACATCACCGAGAAGTGGCTGAGTGCTAACCCGCTGTGGTTGTTCGGGTATATATATTTTTTTATTGCAATATTTGGTTTCATATTAATAGTTCGAGTAATCTCGTTATTTAACGCTGCAACTACACTCGGTAAACTTTTGACCCATTCACGAGATCGTTTTTCTTGGATGAATTCTTTTGCAGATTGATATCCAAATAACCGTTCTGCAAGAGTTCGATTAAATCGTTCTACAATTGCCTGATCACGATGTAACGCAGTATGTCCCAGTCGTATTGTAACATTATGAGTTTTCATTGTTGATAGAACAGCACCTTGAAACTCTTTGCCAGGATCAACTTGTAATAGATTTGGCCATCTTAGAGGACCTCGTCGATAAATCCTTTCAAATGCAGAAGCGACTTCAGAAGCTGACTTTGTTTTCAATGGTTCTGCTTGTTTAAATCGACTCGCAATATCAACTACAGTTAGCGCGTATTTGTAACCATGGTCATGTGGTAAAAACAATAAATCAGCCTGATGAACTTCATTGGGTACGGTAACATCAAAATGAGAATAATTAATTTGTTTAGGCGGTGGTAGATAAATTTGCCATATAGCTTGTTTGGATAACCAATCTTCCGCAGTGGACTTTTTCACTTTTGCAGCGTTAGCGAGTTTACTGATTGCTGCTTTACCCCTTCAGTATCCTTTCGGAGAATAATAGATTCCATACTATAAAAACACTAGTGTTTTCAATTACCAGCACCTAACATCAATTTGCCTTTCATAGCTGATTTGACCAACCATGAAGCCAATTTTTCTTTGAAGGATTTATCGGGAATAGCATTTAACGCATGAATTAATTTTACATCCGCGAGATGTCTTTGTTGCAAATTATTGCTTTTATATGCAACATCATGAGCATGACATGCCTTATCAATAGCATTTATCGGATACTCACCAGGCCGGGGCTGATTTTGATCATCAAGTCTGAGATCTAATCTCGTTCCGGGACCACAGTAGCTATATCCTGGAAGGTGTTTTTCTCCAGGGTATTTTGCCCATGGGGTTCCGGTGAGTTTTCCCAATTTGGCTGCGATATCACCTCCTTGTCGCTTTTTTAAAAGAAATAAATCGAAATTTTTTTGTACCACATGTTACACACTTACCAGTAAGTGCCGATCTGTTATTTTTAGTTGTAATCGTCGTCGCATCATTTGTACTAGTACGCTTTTTACATTTAACACAATATAGATCCATAATTTATATATAGCGTTATGAATATAATTGATTTTTCAGCGACTAAAAGAAGAGAACCGGTGAAGCACCACGCAGCGCTTCCGAATTCTGTCCGTGCCATTATAATCGGACCATCTGGATCGGGTAAAACACAATTGCTGCTTAATTTGATAATGCGATTTATGAAGTGAAATAAATTATATTTAGTTGCTCCATCCGTAGATGATCAACGGTGCTATGAAGTGCTAAAAGATTATAATGAGAATGCATCAGAAATTAAAGGTGAAAGTGTAATCGACTTTATAACAGATATTGATGATGCGCCTAGCGTAGATGACCTCGATGGAGACATAAACAATCTTGTAGTGTACGATGATGTGATGTTAGATAATCAAAAGAACCCTGCTAGAATATTTTCACGAGGTAGGCATATAAACACTGACGTGATATATGTCACTCAACGCTACACTCAGATTCCAAAAGTGATTCGCGATAACTGCAATATTCTTGCTGTATTCAACGGCGTTGATACACATACGCTACGAAATATTTGGCAGACATGGTGTTCCGATATGGACTTCAATGGATTCAAAAATTACTTTAGTCATGCTCAGTCAGTCCCACATGGATTTATAACAATAAATTTACACGACCCTCGGTCACGATATCGTATTGGAGTTGATCAAATATTCGGTTAAATCATTTGTATTAACCCTGAAATCCTTCCAGCAGCAGGGAGGGCTATGACAACATATTTGCGACGTAGATGATAGCAATTATTGGCAGCTATTTGAGGGTGGTTATGACAACATATTTACGACAAAATCGCTAAGGCTCCATTTTACAAATGGGGCCTTTATTTTTTTTTTTTGGTTGAAATATGAGATTTCGTAGGAAGGCTCCATTGGGCATTCTGAGGTTTTAATCGATTTTGTCGCAAAAATTTGTAGGGTTCGCCCTCCCTGCTGCTCGCTATTACAGACCGATTAAAAACTTACGAACACTGGGTGACAATATTTCAAACTTAGGATTTCTGACAATGTATTTCTATTTTTGTCATAAGTGTATTAAATATATACAAATTATTGTCTTTCTTAATTTTGTTTTAACCATATTTTTAAAGTACTAAACTTACAGCCAATTGTTACGTATATTTAATTTGCACTGTCTGTTAGCTGTGTTTTTAATTCATTATATTCTATGGATAATTATATTTTGGATTTGACATTGTCCGAGATCAAGTTCATGTTGTTCCTGGTCAATAACCTCTATCTGGTCAACGAAGAATATGTAGCTATTATTTTCTCTGAGATTTGGTTAAACATTAGGAAAATTATCAGCGGAAATAGACGTATTTATTTCGGTCTGGGTCATGGGTATTGGAATTTTCCCATAACTATAAATAGGGAATCTGATGTTTTCCACATTTAATATTATAGTTGTAGTAACAGATTGTTCTAGATTTCCATTAAGTAATAGCTGTTTTTTTTCTGTTTAGAAAATGCTAATCGTGACCTACGTAAAATAGAGTTGTTATAATTTTGTTTACTGGAAAAATTATGTAATCCTATGATATCATCTGAAATTGAAATCAGTCTTATTGTTGCGTTCATTATTTCATTTGGGGCCTGAATTATTTATTCAAATTATTGTTCTCTAGAATTACAAAGTGCTTGGATAGAGACAATAACTGGGAATTATAGTGAATTCAAACATCAGGACACCGTGGATTATATTATTGTGATTCATCAAAAGACTGATGTTACTTCAACACGTCACAAGCCACCACAAGCATATCAATATCTTCAGCATTGGATCGTAATTCGACCACTACAGGAATTTAATTGGAACTTTATTCATTTAGACCGTTGATAAAAAATGGATTCTTTTATGATTGAATTCGATTTATTACAGGTTCTTTTTAAATTTTCACTTTGTGTTATAGGAAATAAATTATTTATTGATTTTTCTAAAAAAATAATTGTGGTTGTTTTTTGCTCTTTTCTATTACTTAGTTAAAAGAAAAAAGAGTGGTAACACAGTGAAGTTGTAATGTTAACACTAGTTAATACAGCACTACATATACTTCTAATGAAGTAGTATGTTAAACGTAGCTTGAAAACTATGCATCAGTGATCACTTTTAAAAATGTTTGCTACTGACTGATATGTATATACGTACAAAGGTACATGAGATTATAGTGATAATTTTCAATACTTCACCATATATTTTTCCTCTTATTTTCTAGCATGATGTTTTATTTATCTTGTATAAATGCATTTCAAAAATAATATTTATTGCAATATTTCTTTACCTTACCCCAAAGTTTAGACAATATTCCTGGATTAATTTCATAAGATAAGGATTAGACCACAAAGGCACAAACCAATCTGCGAATTGCACATTCGAATGAAACACTAACGAAAAATTGCATTCGGTAGATTATGGTGGCGTGCTGTGTCGAATTCGACTTAGTCGCATCTAAGGCTCGGACGAGTGCTGCACAACACTTATCGTCGTCAGACAAAATATTTTATGTTGCTGTCTCGGTCAAATGCAAAAGTCACAAATGGCAATTCCCATTTGGACAACCTCAGCTATTTCTGCCAGACATAAATAAAACGAGATGTGAGCCGAAAAAGAGAATAATCAATAAAACTATTGCTGTTTTACGGTGTACCTTGGACAGCTTCAGTGACCTAGTGGTTAAAGCGTCCGATGCGGATGCGGGAGTTCGCGGGTTCGAATCCCAGCCGAGTCATACTAGCAGCTGTCTCGCTAGACGATCAACATTAAGAGGTTAATGTTAGGACTAGTCGGCCTGGTGTCAGAATAGTGTGACTGGGTGGAATATCATACTACATATCTGCAGCTTGCTGCTCCAGTGATAGACAGTGCTATAAACTTTCACAGTGCAGACATCATAGCGATCTGACCGAAACCTTTTTAAAGCTACGTTAAAAAAAATCCAGATCACACTCACACACACACGATGAACCTTACGGTAATGTATAGTGTGATATCTACTTTGAAAATTATATATATATATATATATATATATATATATATATATATATATATATATATATATATATATATATATATATATATACACACACACATACATACATACATACAGAGAGAGAGAGATTCTGATACTATATTAAGTTCATGATGTAAGCTGAATATCTTTATCTTTTTCAAGCCATCGCCAGCAAAATCTTTTAATTATTCGAAGAGTTTTATAATTTAGTTTGAAATGAACACATATCTCATATTCTGTTTATCTCTTGACGAAATTACTGATATTTTCTGACTAAACTGCGTAAGAGTATAGTTAATTGAATTTTAAACACATTTTGAAGACTCGGTCATTACGATCTAGCCTTAATGACATTTTATTTTTATAAAAAGTTATTAAACAGTAACATGTACATTAACCCGGTTATCGTCATATCTAATTGAACACACGGCTCGCACATGCACAAAACTGAAGATTTTCAGCAGACTTCTCCTTGCATGCTCTAGGAAATGTACAGGTGTTGATCTAGCCAATGTTAGAGTGGGCGAATAGTCTGATTAACATGGTATCCATACAAGAATGCATCTTGATAGCGAGGTTATCTTTCCACTTAAAGGGCATATTCTATCAACTGGATTTGTTACTTTCCGATCTGTGGTCTTCCTGCAGGGAATGGCTTCAGATTCTTGCCTCTATTACAAATTCCTCACCCAAATGCAGACTACATAGACCAAGATACGTCTGTGCAAATATTGGTCGACAATGTTCGATTGCAATAATTAATTTGCGTACACCCTGATAAACAGTTATAGAACGGCGTACTCGTGTCATCATCGACGTGATGCATGTTTTACACATGCCACTACTGATCATATTGTTGTATACCTCCCTTCATGCAGATGCACATATGATATTGGTGTCGTTTCAAACCACACATCAGAGGTATATATGACAACATATGTCTCCGCACATGTGCATGTAATTCGTCCGTGCATTTTAATCTCAACAATCAACGCATACACATGCATAGACAGTGGCGTCACTAGTGATTGGGTCACCCTGTTCAATAACTCATTGTGTCACTCTCATGGAACTCCTTCCTGCACATAAATTCTTAATTTTTATAGACAGTCCTGTGCGGTAACTCATGGTGTCACCCCCATGGACTCCCTTCCTGCACAAAAATTCAAAAATTTGATAGACATTCATGAGCAGTAACTAATGGTGTCACCCCACAGACCTCCTTCCTGCAACAAAATTACAAAATTTTATAGACAGCCATTTCGGTGTCCTCCCCCCTCCCGTCTGTGTCATCCGGTTCCACCCCCATCCCCACCCCAGTGATGCCACTGTTCAGAGATACACTCTTGTGCACAAGAGAGTATCCACGGTATCGGGATAAATAAAATTAAAATTAACAATTTTTGTCAACTAGTCTTCAATTATGACAAACACACCGGCATCGTTCGATTTATAATGATCGTGAACGAGTTTATACACAAGTTTCTATTCTAAATATTAACCGTTTGTGCTAAATGGGGAGTGTGAGGAAATTGGTTGGAGAAGAATAAACATGACTTCATCTAATATCAAAACCCTTGTCGCCAGCTGAAAGTCAATGACAATTAACGTTTGTTGTCCTCGATTCATACAAATAGGCTGTAAATCATTAGGTAAATTCATTAGGCCGACTTAGGCATTAAAACCATGTCGTAGGTGATGTCTAATATTACTGAAGCTGATGCATTAAGTGAGTGTCTTTAATATTTCCTGATCGTTAGAAATCTGATTGGGTAACATGACACATCCACTTCGCGTGAGAAGGGCGGGTCTGATATTAAGACACTAATTCCTTTATTAGTCACATTTTTATTGTTCGCACCGATTATATGGAAGGCGTTTTGGAAGAGGTTCAACAATATTCTCGTTAAAATGAGCAAACTTACAACAATGTCCAAAAGTTTTAAGTATCAAGAACGTAAATTTGATAATAGTACTCTCCAAAAACACCCACTCAAACTAGAGGACTTAAAATTTATACCACTGCCTCCCGTGCTTCACACCCATACTCCATTGATGAAGACGACTTTGTAATCAAAATAAATGGATAAATCGTCCAAAAATAATTTCAGGACAATAAACTGGACAACGAAAATATATTTTGATGATGACCATAATATGTACTAAAGTGAGCAGCAATGAGACAGCTGAGAAATGATTGGGTGCTTGTTTTCACAAAATTCCGTCCTTGTACTGCAGCCACGTAACTCCTAATTGGTAACAACTCTTACATAAATTGTGGAGCATAAAGCTCTGTCGGTTTGAGGATATGACCATACTATGTACATTCTTTCTCTGGTATTCATGTCAGAAGAGCAATAAGCGTTCGAAATTCTGTTTTGCACTGCTTTCAGCTGCAGGACCAGAAATGTGCAACAGCTTTTACAAACCTTGTGAGAACATAGTGATTTGTCGATATGTGAATCGTCAATTGAGATGTACAACGTTTCATACGGCCCGTTGTCAATCAATGAGACGATCTTCGTTCACCATGTACTACTAGTTAAAAGGGGCAATAACTCTTTAAACATTGGGGAGGACAGTAATCTGTCAAAGTGCGCATCTTCAGATGATGCCCATACTATTTCTAAATTTTCATGCTGATTCAATGAAAATTGAAAGACTCGATGCATTCAGAAATGCGTGTCAAGAAGGGCAATTACTCTAACATACGTTCAAGATCAAAGGGGGGCGGGCGCACCGAGTGACACCATCGGAGGGGGTGACACTAAAACAACTGTCAATAAAATTTTGTAATTTTTGAGCTGGAAGAAAGTCCATGAGGGTGACTCCATGAGTTACCGCACTGGGTGACACCAACCATAGTGACGCTACAGTTTTGTCCAAACCTGTACATCTTCCGACAATGCCCATAATATACGTTGTTTTTCAAATTACAGTATTAATCCGCGGAGATATTTGTGTCCAGTTGCGTTCAAAACATTGTCATACACTAACTACGTCAGTTACAAGTCATAAAGAATCATAACTTAAAACATTTGCGGGAGCAAAATGATTTGTCGATTTGCGTATTTTCAGCTTATGACCATAAAATTATTTTAAAAAATCCTGGCAATCAATAATTCCTCCCCTCCCCCAGAAAATCCCACACCGGCTAATCGCGTTCACAAACTTGTGACGAACGGAAGGATGCACGAACATTTTGATTCTGTCACGTTCAGGGGTGTAAAAGTACCAGAGTTGATCACAGCCGATTATAATTGAAAATAAATGTGTGTGTGTGTGTGTGTGTGTGTGTGTGTGTGTGTGTGTGTGTGTGTGTGTGTGTGTGTGTGTGAGACAATTTTCTGGTAATATCGATACGACGTCTGCAGTGTGGCAGTTTGTAGCGGTGTCTCAAACTGGGGCTTCATGCCCCAGACATATAAGATTATGTACCACACATTCACATTATTTTGACACTAGGCCGACCAGTTCTAACACTAACTTGTTAATACTGAGCGCAGCTACTAAAACCCTTTGGTATGACTCAGCAAGGATTCGTACCTCCTACAATTTTTTATGTGAATAAGACAAACATATTGTTTCAAAGTTGAACTTTCAGTGTGTGTGTGTGTGTGTGTGTGTGTGTGTGTGTGTGTGTGTGTGTGTGTGTGTGTGTGTTTGTGTGTGAGAGAGAGAGAGAGGGAGAGATATATTTTCAAAATTATTTCATAAATAAGCTTTAAGTATTCTCATCGCATGATTGAAATTATGAAATTATTATGACTTCATTGTCATATTTTGGCTGTACTTCATCTAAATGTGAAGATATAATTCTGTATGTTAATTGCTCTTTTGAGGTCACTGCTGTCAGTCATGGTAGGTAAGGTTTAATTTGTACTGCCTACAGGTACATAACTAGTTAGCGATTCTTGTAGATGTGCTTCTTGATAAAACAAAAATGTTGGGAAATTTATGAAAGGAGACTAAATGTTTGCATATTTTACTTAACCCACCTTATAAGTTGTACATAAACTGGCAGAAACACATTTTCTTTTTCAATCCCACTGGACACCACAGTGTCACAATAGGTCGAAACTATTATGTAAGGACGTTTTGTATATCGGCTAAATTTTAATTTATAGTCGTGTCCAGGTTTAAAAATAAAACGTTTTAAAGTGACTTTATAACCATAAAATTTAATGAATATATTATGTAACACAAATGTACTTAAACCCTTATTCAATTTGGGTTCATTTGTCATGCATATCAAAAATTTTGGTAGCTACAACAGTAAGCAAAGACAGTATAGATGGCAGATCAACTCACTTGAAGCCATAATGAATCCTATATATATATATATATATATATATATATATATATATATATATATATATATATATATATATATATATATATATATATATATATATATATATATATATATATAATCTTCTTTGTGTCTCCATAATAATAAGCAGCCAGATATCTTGGATTTTTACATTTTATGGCTTTAATTTTTAAAAAAAAAATATATTTCGGTGCTTATGATACTGTCAAAAAGGAAGCAATTTTCTTGTAAGGTAAAGATTTGTTAATAACAAACCCTGACCTATGATTATCGTTCTTACAATATCCATCATGACATAACTCTTTCAGCACATACTCTATCGACTTTAGCAAATAATAATAATAATAATAATAATAATAATAATAATAATAATAATAATAATAATAATAATAATAAACAACGGGACAGAACTCTTCCATATTATCTTTGGACATGCCATTAAAAAGTTTGTGCCGTGTTAGTTTCAAATGGGAATCTAAGTTTAACTCCTATCAACAATATAATACAAATTTGAATACACAAACAAAGAATAATAAAGTAATATATAAGTTCCAGAATGCTAATAGCTGATATCCGATTTGCTGGGTCAAAACAAATCTCCACCTACCCACCCAAGGACTTTTGTTCTTGAAACCGATACATGATGTACTGAAATGCTACTAAGTGCATTCGGATGCATTGGACAGCACGTTTGTATGCTGATGACGTCGTAAAGTATTATTATATGATATAATAATGTCGAAAAAAGAATTGTTACGTTGGTTGATTAGCGTAATTAACGCGGAAATCGACTATGTATGCCCCCCCCCCCCCAAGTTAAAGTTCATTTACTGGATTTCTATTTCACCTGTTCGTGTCAAAGTTAAAAATTGTACATTTTCTATTTTTTAAAGTCCACTATGTCATTACATCACCCAAAATTGACTTCTTGTTAAGTGGAAAGCGGAATAATTCGCGGAAAATCATCATCATCATCATCATCATCATCATCATTAAATATTCGAAAGCAGAATAATGCCTGTAAAGAAATCATTATTAATAAAACTTTTAACGCCTTTGTCTGGAAAGTTGCATTTTTTCTTTAGTTCGTATCAAAGACATTAAATCAATTACCTCTTCAGTTATAAAAAAAATTATCTTGTTATCTAATATATCATTAATTCAACCTGAAAAGCACGCACACACAGTCACAAAATGGAAATAAAAATTTATGCAGAAATGGTATTACACACAGTTCATGTATCCTTTTACATTTTTTATTTGTAAACTGAATATTGTTATATGTTCGTGTTTTCAAAGATGCAAACTATATTTTTTATATTTCATGAATTGTTCAATTCTAATTATACTTACCAAGAAAAAGCCAGACTAAGAAAAGCGCTACCACAGTTGTTCTCATTCTGAATTCACAAATGGTTTTTAAAATTCCACCCAGATAAGGGACCTTAACAAGTTTACATATGTCCACAGAGGTTATGTTTTACAGTTCAATTTTCAACAAATGACAAAATTCAAATATTAATCCAATATTCAAAAAAGTAGAGATAGACATGAAAATTATCCATGAAGTATGTATGACGTCTGTCTACGAGCAAGTTAAACTCCTGGCGGTGTCATAGCCACATTCCAGAACAATAGGAAAGTCGCTATCTGCCGCTGGAGTATGTTATTTACGACAGCACTGGAAGATAGTCGGCCGATTTGGGCGCAGTTGCTTCAGATCAAGTTTCGTCTTTCCATCTATATGTAAAGTTCACAGGGACAGGCAGACACTGTGGCTAATTCCAAGTGCCTCTAATGAGATCATCCATTTCAGTCGTGAACATGGGTCCTTATTCACTGCTTTGAACACTTGTCACACGATTGCTGGGGCTGCACATTTCATCCTGTTATTATGTGGCATTTTGATATTTATAAAGGTTTTGGTTATGATCTGGGTTTCAAAATATTATGATTAATTGTATAAGCGGTGCGCACAAACAGGAATTCCAATTTGGTGACCTCAAGTGCACTCCAATAACGGAAACATCAGAGGTTAATAATTCAAAGAGACACAGCTTCAAATCAAAATTGAAGTGCAGACATAACGTGAAATTCCATACCTAATACAGGTCTCTGTTAAAACTTCCAAACAATTTCGTCAATTCGTATGATTTTCTGTTAAACAATTTCCTTTTAATTACGACTCGGGCGTAATCCAGTCTGAACAAAAGCGGTAATTAGACTTTGTTATTGAGAGCAATGTTAGGTAATAATTAAATGGAAATATAAAGCAGGTTTTTTTTGTTGTCTTTTTAAACCAAAACAGATCGCAGAAGTGACGTATACTTACTGATCATTTCACGACGGTGATGATGATAACAATATACAAACGAATAATTAGATGCGAGTAAAGATTAGTTTGGTTTTGTCTTTTCTTAGCACAGCAATATACGTATGTTACAGAATTCTTTTGTGTGTAAACCATAGACTACTATTGTGTTTGCCAGCAAATCTATATCAAGGCAGATGTGCCATTCACCAATCTGGCCCTTCGGTTTAATTAGATCACAAATTAAATGTGATAAACCCCGAGACGATCAATTATGTACCTATTAATCTGAAATAATGAGCCAATCATAGACTCTGAGTTAAAGGAAATAACACCTATTTTTGTACCGCCAGGCTTGGGCATGTCCTCTAATATCTTGTATGAAGTTAACGTTAAGGCCTCGTGTACTATTCTGCATCTGTGGGTGTTTTTCGGACTATTGCCTGAATGTGTAACATCATTGGCGTAGCAGGAATTTATAGCCCATCCCCTCCCCGCAAAGTCATTTCTGGGTCCCCTGCCCAAACAACTAATGTTTTTTAATATTTTATCGGAATTTGTTCCCCTCCCCATTCTACGCCACTCTGTTGGTCTAAGGCGCTCAACTTTAAGATTTTTACACATCGTACTTATGTCCGCGTGTGTTGGTGGTGACTGCTAGACCAAATTGGGTATATGAGAATGCTCGGCCGATAAATCAAGCCCACGCCCATACTATCATTTTATATGGATATGTTCTTCTCACATCTTCATCCTCCAAAAAAAATGCAAATTTGGGAGTATCACTGGGACTTGCCCTAAATCACTTTTAGAGTTGAAGTTATTTGAATCGTATAGGAAAGAAACAAAGGTGCTCCGATTGGGGTCTATTGTGATGTCAATCAAATTATTTTGACATAATAAAAGCATGGTTTGAAAGGAACCTCAAAATAGCAACTATGTACGTAGGAAATCTTTTCCTAGCATCCGATGAAAAAACCCGAAAACATTTTCGATTGCTATCCTATGTATCATGCAAATGAAAAAAAATGTACATGACAATGTACTCAATAACCAATTGGCGTTAGTGTTACATGTACAGCAGAATAGTTTGGTCTACAAGTCTTTTGCTTAGTCTAGAGGACTTGCGGCAAGCATCTTTCGAACACAGTCACATATTTGCATTCACATATGTAATGAACTTCGTAAAAGTGTGCAAAAAATCATTCATATATGTTAACTCCAAAAATGAAACATGCCTAATTTACTTTATTTGTACCCTTTAATATTCGTTAGTACACGTGCATGTCACCTTTTTCCAACGCATCATCTGTAGATGAACTAACTTATTTAACAGCAGGTGTAACAGTGTGAACGTTTGGAGACGGAAAGTAAGGCAAGGCACGTAACGGTTAAAACTGACGAATGGTTTTATGTACCGTATTACATCGATAGACTGCGGTGTTGTTAATATCCCTGGCTTGGGGCGTTACTAAATTTTAATTAAGAGTCCTTGATAACGATCAGAGAGCTGGACAAGGCAATCACGATATGGAGGTTTAAGAACCAGAAAAATGAAAGAGTTGAAACGCTGTAGAGACAGTTTAGTAACAATTGAAATAAGTGTCATCAAATAAAATTTTCCACAAAGTTACTAACTTCGATGTGCTGTATTAATAACTGCGGTTAGATCAATTTAATAGTGATTGGCTCAGCTAAATAGACTGTGTGTGACTCTTACACGAATTTAAAAGTTTTAAGTATTCTTCCACTAAAAATTAGTAAGTCTAAGTTTCTGCGAGAAGGCAAGATTTTAGCTGCGAATAAAAATAGCAAGTATCTTTTCTAGTTAAATTTATCCAAGGGATGGGTGTCTGTATTACGACTATGTGGCCTTAAAAAAAGTAATAGAAAATAATGAGAAGCAGCAAGTTTTGTAAAATTCAACAAACAATTTATTTCTCAAGATCCCTATAATATAAAGTGACAAAGTAAAAAAACACTTGCGATATTGCTAGTTAAATCCCAAATAATCCTAGAATTACTAAGAGAAGTCCTAATGAATAAAGTTCTGGCTAAATTTTGACGGTATTCTAAAAAATTTCCAACGCTGAAGGTGTTGATGTGCCAGTAGTGGCCGGTAGTCTCTAATGTACTAATATACCAATGGCCTGAATAGTAATAATGTGTCAACAGCCTTCTTTTGAATCACAGTAATATAATCCAAGGTTTCCTTGTTTGAATTCACTGTAATTCCCAGTTAATGTCTCTTTCCGAAAATATTATAGAGCACTTTATATTTCCAGAGAATAATAAATACTTTCTTCCAAATCACACACACAACAAAATCTTTGGTTCTGAGTGGCCGAGTGGTCTAAAGCGCTCTTCGTTACGGATCACTGCCATCTCACCTCTGTCTACGTGGGTTCCAGTCTAAGATTCGGCGAATGTGGATATGTGAGAAAGCTTGCCAGTAGATTTTCGTGGGTCGGTGGTTGTTTCCGCGGATTTCCCGGTTTCTTCCTCTACCATTAATACTGGCCGCCATGTATAGCTATCGTGTCCTGAAAAATGGCGTTAAGCCCCACAACAACCAACCAACCAACCAAATCAAAATCTTAATACAACAATATAATGAGTTCTGTCAAGATGTTATCGCAGAAATGAATAGTTTCTAGATAAACACGATTTTATAAATAAAAAAACAAATTAAGATACAAAAGAAGAGCCAAGATGTAGGACAAAGGTTTAGAAAATAATCCAAACTAGAATTAAACAAAGTCTGTTACTAAAATTATACTAGAAAACATGGTAAACTCAATATTCTTCACTCAAGCCTAAATAATGATCCTAATAGTTAGTTTATTTTTCTTTGTGAGTATAGGCTATGTATTAGTTGCTTACAGAATAAAAATAAAAATCAACGATTCTGGAGAGGTAGACAACGAACTTAATTTTGGACAAGGCCAGCTACAAAATACAATTATACATAACTTATAGCATACACTGAATAAAAAACAAAACAAAACAAAAAATGTATAAGTAAGTATACACAACAGCTCCTCTAATAAAGAAAAATATTTATGCAATAAAGCATTCGTTTAACTATTTGTCAAATGTACATGTAATGAGAATTTACACAAGACAAAATCTTATGAATGACAGAGTATACATGAAATAATATAACATTTGTATACACATGAAAGTGCATCTGCAATTAGATCACCTTTACATTTATGTTCCCGATGCCAAAAGTGTATGCCTGCAACATCAAACTCCATCTTAATAATCCGATTTTTGTTGTTCATCTTCCCAGTGCAAATAAGGTACTTGCGATCACTGAATATCACTCGAAGAAGGAACTGAATTTATATATACTTTTAAAACGTTTTAAAGCCAGCAGCAAGTCAAACATGCATTATCGACTGTGTAATAATTTCTCTAGTGCTTATTTAATTTTAGACACATGGTACACTGATTGATCCACGCCTTTTTATTACTTTTTCCACCAACCCCAACATCATCTGCATCAACAAACAGTTTAAATGATTGACTAAAATTTGGAACTGAAAGAACTGGTGCACTCAAAAGCCTCCTGACATTTTTCTGACCAATACAACTTTGTTTTTCTTACTGAATAAATTGGTCAGGGATTAGAAATTTTGAAAAAAAACTTAGCAAAATTTCCGATATTATCCAGCCACATAACCAAAAATCGTATCGGTTTATACTTACTGATAGATATAGGGAATGCCTAAATAGCATTGACTTTAGAGTCTATAGGTCCCACTGTATTTTCTAGAAATGTAACACAAGCTCGTCAAAGCCCACTTTGGGATAAATTGTCAAATTTGCACCAGTGAGTTTATAAAAAATATTTAAAACAACTCCAGGTGATCTTTCCAGGTGTCATTGTAGATGATGACATTATCGATATAAGCACAAAAATTATCTAGACCAGATGCAGTCATGTTAATTAAACATTGAAAAGTGCAAGGTGACCATTCCATCCAAAATAGCATCACTTTATATTGACAACATTTCCTTTGCCCTTTCAGTCAGTGGAATTTGCCGGAATCCTTTCAAAAGGTCAAATTTGGTGACGTAGTTTGCATTTTCACTTCTGTCAATTCAGGCATCGAGTATTGGTAAATGATATGAATCTGCTTTAGGCACAATATTCACTTTTCTATAGTCGGTACACATGTGGAATATATTTTCTGGTTTCAATACAAAATTGCATGGTAAACTACAGTCACTTTTACTCGGTTCTATGAAAACATTCTCAAGCAATTACTAATGTTTTTTCTTTTTTTCCAACATTCCTGTTTGAGAGGGTTTATCCTGTACAGATGCTGTTTCACAGGTGTGGAATACACAAATTTCGATGTCATGTAGATTTTACTTGTTCGTGTTGAAACATCTATAAACAAGTGCATATAGTCAAGTAATAGCTGGTTTAGTTCATCCATTACTTATTGCTGCAGATGTGAATTAACACATTTACCATTATTCTTCACACAGGTCCAGAGACGTATAGAGAGAGAGAGAGAGGTCCAGAGAGAGGTCCAGAGACGTAGAGAGAGAGAGAGAGAGAGAGAGAGAGAGAGAGAGAGAGAGAGAGAGAGAGAGAGAGAGAGAGAGAGAGAGAGAGAGAGAGAGAGAGAGAGAGAGAGAGAGAGAGAGAGAGAGAGAGAGAGAGAGAGAGAGAGAGAGAGAGAGAGAGAGAGAGAGAGAGAGAGAGAGAGAGAGAGAGAGAGAGAGAGAGAGAGAGAGAGAGAGAGAGAGAGAGAGAGAGAGAGAGAGAGAGAGAGAGAGAGAGAGAGAGAGAGAGAGAGAGAGAGAGAGAGAGAGAGAGAGAGTTCCTTTTTGGCTCAATCTTTTTCCGCCCTACATGAGAATACTTGGATCATGTGTGCCCTTTTTGTCAACCTTGGGCAATGATGATTAGTTGTCCTGGATATTAATAAACAACCATGATCCAGATCAATACCCGATTGCCCTTTTCTGGGTCACTCACTCAGCGTTCTAAAAAGAGACATACTGCTCAAAATTATTGCCAATATATACATGTTTGCATGTTTCTCTATGGATGCTGGATAGCATATAATGTGGGTTGAACAGCAATCAAAAGTAGGTGTTGGATAGTATATCAATAGGTATGTGCTGGATTGTAATAAAAAGTATGTGTTGGGTAGCAATCGAAGTGTGTTTCAGACAGTGCTTGAAACAGTAGGTAATGGATAGTATCTGAAACTTGTAACATTACCATTCTTATATTAAACATGATAACGAACAAAATATTCCTAGTGCCTCTTCCACCTGTTAAACCTATGGACATTTTAGACATTACCATTTCGTACTGCTCTAGAAATAGCTGAACATGAAAACTTAATAAAGCTAAAACATTTAACATGACTATTCCTGTGTCAGAGGGTGTCTCCTATATGTTATATCTATGGAAATTTAACAGTACCATTCCTGCAGTGCCCTAACGTTGCTCCGGGTAAACCGACGGCGTCATGTTAATTCCATTAGTGTGACTCATATTTATACTGGGACCCCTTTATGTATTACACTATGGAGGGGACTGACACTGCAACTACCGAAAATATAAATCATAACACCATTATTTCTGTCCTTTTATTATTTTCAGGTGATGTGTATTGAAACCACCACCAATACTCTTTAGAAACTATAAAAAAAACAAATCTGGTAACAAAATATTTTCTTACATGTTCGAGTTAGCATGTTCACGGGTGTTGAGAGCGGGGACAAGTTGTCGAACTAGCATCATTCAGTGTATATTTCAGATATATCTACAAGCTGGGTTTGACCCCAAAATATCCAATCATACATTGTGTTGTCATGTTCACATGTCAGTTAGCTCCAAAAAAATCCGAGACAAGATGTTTCAACTCGAAATTAAATGAATGTGGACAACAAGGTGTATATTAAAAGCGTTTTTATAAGGTCTGGTCGAAGTTAATTTTTTAAAAATAAATATAAGCATCTTTCTGTCTCCCAAAATGATTATATATGTCCATCGACAGCTATCAATAAGAACAAAAACTTGCTATTGCCATAATTACGAACCTACTGATTGTACACTACATCAGGGGTTTTCAAACTGTGGTCCACGTACCCCTTGGGGTCCGTCGCATGTTGCCAAGGAGTCCGCAAACAGGTCCCAAAAAAGAATAAAAATAGTATATTCGCAAAGTTTTCATTATCATCAACAATTATAAAAACAACCGAGTACTGAGCTGTCTATTCTGTATTGAATTAGAATTATATGGTTATTACTTTCTGATGTCTTACATGGATTACATAACATAATAATAATGTCGATCGGCCAAATTTATTGGATAGGCTGATAGGAATCCGTCATCTGTGGTCAACAGCTTCAAAACGTTTGAAAACCACTGCGCTACTGTACACGGTCTACTACTGGCCAAGTTCATAATAGAGCGTGTCTGGTTATCCTATAACTGTTACATGGCAATCTGAGAGACATAAAATATTTACGTCGGCGTGACTGCCAGTTCCTGGTCGAATGACATTTATGGGGACATATATTGTTCATCATCTTTATAGATGATTTGATGCTAAACTCTAGGAAGACCACCTCCACACACAAACACCATTTGTACAAGTATGCACGTGATATCTTTCCTACGCTGATATAAACTTTGACAATCTGAAACAAAGTTTGTTGTAAGTGATGGACAAAGAAATGAAGATTTTAACACATAACTGGCTATTTCATGCCAAAGAAATGTAAGCTAAGCGGATTTGCTTTCCCTTGGACGCAAAAAAGCAGCGATCCGGGCTGATCAAGGCGGGTATCGAACCTGCGAGATATGGATTAAGAGACCAAAGTTTTACAATCTAAACTACTGCAAATCCGAAACAGTTACTGGAATCAGAATTCGATGCAGTAATTCTGTAGTTATAAGAAAATCTGGTGAAAGCGAACCCAGACGAATTTCAGAACCATACAATTTGCAATCAATGTACTGAAAGCATTTTGGCCATCGAAGAGTAGCTGGACGTGGATGGTTGCTTTTTTACGGCGTGTTATGTGCACAATATTAATTTCAACTTCAAAATAATGTTTGGGCATTAATTAGCCAACGTTTTGAAATACAAATTAAAACCTGCTGTTTGTTACATAATGTACTAAAATGAAACTACACTGAAACAAAACAAACTAAACAGATGACTTTAACGATGTAGTAGACCTGGTCTTTGCAGATGACCTGGATCTCCTGTCCCACAAACACCTGTACATTCAGTTCAAGACCTTTTTTTTCTGGGAAAAGAAACATACAAGACTGGACTATGCATATAGCTGGGAAAAGAAATATGTGGAAATAAAAAATAAACAACACAGCTAGACTGAGCAGACCTCGAGGAAACTGAACAGCTCATACGAGTTAGAGGGTTACCATGGTTGATGCAGTTACACATGTTAGAGGATTACCATGGTTAATGCCAGTAGAGCTGTTAGAGGATTACCATGGTTAATGCTGGTACAAATGAAAGAGGATTACCATGGCTAATGCTGGTACAAATAAAAGGATTACCATGGCTAATGCTGGTACAAATGTTAGAAGATTGCTATGGCTAATGCTGATACAGATGTTAGGGGATTACCAGGTCTAATGCTGGTACAAATGAAAGAGGATTACCATGGCTAATGCTGGTACAAATGAAAGAGGATTACCATGGCTAATGCTGGTACAAATGTTAGAAGATTGCCATGGCTAATGCTGGTACAGATGTTAGGGGATTACCAGGTCTAATGCTGGTACAAATGAAAGAGGATTACCATGGCTAATGCTGGTACAAATGAAAGAGTATTACCATGGCTAATGCTGGTACAAATAAAAGGATTACCATGGCTAATGCTGGTACAAATGAAAGAGCATTACCATGGCTAATGCTGGTACAGATGTTAGGGGATTACCAGGTCTAATGCTGGTACAAATGAAAGAGCATTACCATGGCTAATGCTGGTACAAATGAAAGAAAATTACCATGGCTAATGCTGGAACAAATAAAAGGATTACCATGGCTAATGCTGGTACAAATGAAAGAGCATTACCATGGCTAATGCTGGTACAAATGTTAGAAGATTGCCATGGCTAATGCTGGTACAGATGTTAGGGGATTACCAGGTCTAATGCTGGTACAAATGAATGAGGATTACCATGGCCAATGTTGGTACATGTATTAGAGGATTACCATAGCTAATACATTACAGCAATATACTAATACCTCAACTGTTCATATCGACCCCAATACAAACAAGTACCAGAATCAATGGAGTGATTAATCTGTCATGAACTGACCCTCACTTTTGACATTAGGACTCAAAATTGATCTCAAAACTCACTCCCAATACTTTTAGAAATATGTCAGTGCTCAAAATGGGAAAAGGAGAGTGGCTGGAAATTTTCTCATACTGTAATAGATATCATTGATAGTCTGGCAATATATATATATATATATATATATATATATATATATATATATATATATATATATATATATATATATATATATATATATATATATATATATTAATTAGACTGCCACATCTTATTATAAAGTCTGTGGAAAAGCACATTTTTTAGTAAATTGTGTTTCTCTATGAATCCTTTTACCGAATCACATTATGTTATGAATAACAGCGTGCTATCTGGCGAATCTAGTTCTTTTGCAAATTAAAATTTTTGTTTGTCTACTCCTGTAGCAAAAAGGGCAATAACCTTTGCCAATTACCTCACCTTGCCATCATCCGGTCTCACTAGGTTTTAGCTGAGCAATATACTAAAGGAGAATGCTCACATTGCAGGGTGCTTAGGGTTTTTTTTTTAGCAATGTGAGGTAAGTTACTAAAAATTTACTATCTCCTTCAAATATGTTCTCCAATCATATTATGTTAGGAGAATAGGTAATAGCATCCAGCCTCTACCTGACAGTCTTGTAGAAAATGATGGCTGGATTCCCAATGTGAACAACACCCATTTTCCTAAATTACAAAAACAACATTGCCTCAGTCCACTTGATCTTTGACCCCTACATATGGTTAAGATGATTACTGAAATCTTGTTTCCTACAAAATTTCACTGCTGAATCCATAGAAGCCGACAGGCAGTGTTATTTTAATTAGGTCTGGGTTGCTGCCACTGGACATACCAGATTCAAGGTTTATATCTGTGAAGCTAAATCTTTGGGATAAAACTCAAGGTTGACTGCATGCCAGTCAAGAGCTTCTACTATAACTCGAATCAGAATTTTACATTCAAACACGAGGCTCACATAGACCACTCTAATCCTATTGGCGGTAATCTTCATGCATCCTCAGAGTATGCCAGCCAGGAAGCAATAACTTATGATATGAGGCAATATCCTGTTTCCTGGCTTTCAATGGGAGAAAGAGGCATTTGTGTGTGCCATGGTTTGTCTGTTTCAAGTAGTGCTTCAGTGTGGAAACAGAATCTTGCACGACTGCTTTTTTCAACCTATCTAAGTAAATGAGCAAGAAAATGACTCTTTGATTACAGATGGTAACCTATTTTTGGCTATGAAGCCTGGCTGCACCAAGAGGACCACTGAACCATCTGATCGGAACTAAACAAAGCTTGGGTCGATTCAAAGGGCATGTTGCTCATGAATGCTGAAGTTAAAGATGTCAGGAAATATGTTTCATATGATAGTAACTTTAGCAAAGTGTCTGCAAAGGCTTGAATTAGTCACATTAGAACACAGGACAAATAATAAATTGGAAACGGTGAAGGATTTTGATCGACAAAGATAATGTTTGAATGTGTCACATGTTAAAGAGCAGTAGCCTTTTATAGTAATTGAAGCCAACTGTTTTTCCTTAAAGAGCCAAGGAATAAAGCCTGCCAGTTGATGGATTGCAGCACTCCAAGGGACAATGTTACTGATATGGCACCAGTCCCGGAGGACACGCCACATTCCCTCATAAGCTTTCAGAGAGGAGGGTCTTCTTGATCTTGAGATCCTTTCCACATTCAATGGCTGAAATTGGTTGTCTTGTCTCGCAAGGCTGTCTGAACAAGAGTCAAGTGTGAAAAATAAGAAAATTTGGGTTGGCTGGAATCTTCCTGGGCAGATCTGTTGCTATATCGAGTAGGTCGGTAACCCAGGACATTTCCCATCTGAGATGAGCTATCAGAATTATCTTGCAATTCCGACCCTATAACTTCTGGGATAGGGTTGCCATGACCGTGGCAGGGTAGGCAAATAAATGCCCACACCTCCTTTCAACTTATTGGCAGAGTGCCTAAGGCCCATGCTTCTGGGTCTGGAACTGGACAGATTGAGGCAGACAACTTCTTGTCTCCACCTTGTCACAAAAAGATCAATCATCAGACGCCTCCAGAGTGCACAGACCGATTGATGGAGATACCAACACGTGTGAAGGTCTCAAGTATCAGCCAGGACAGGACACTGCGTCAGCTAGGAATGTGTCTGATTTTTATCTTGATATAGAGATTGCAGCACCAATGTTGAAACTGCCAAATCAGAACACTCAGGTTGGGTGATTTGGTTGAGGAGATAGGCAACAACCACAGAGTTGTTGGACAAAATAAGGATTGTTTTGCCTGAGAGTCAATCCTTCCAGAAGTGAAAGGTGATGATGACAGCCTTAATTTTTAACATACTGATGTGTAGAGGATGGTCCCTGGCTCCCACTTGCTGCTGATGGTAGTAAAGTCGAGCAACAGGTGGGCACCCAACCATACATACTGTGATTTCTGCATGGGGCTTCTTCAGTGGGATCCCCATGGTCTGATGAAGGAATGAAATCTCAGGTGTGATCATGACTATTTGATCTAAGGGACTTGAAAAGGGCACCATTGTGTAAAGGCACATAAAAAGATGGCCAAGTGGGATAAAGTTTGCTGCTGCACTGAATAATCCGAGGAGTTGCAAGAACTCTCGTTGAAATCCATAGTCCTGCTGGACACAGACACAAAGAATTTGTTGATCCTGATGACACAAATAAAACAATGCAATGTCCGATTCAGGTTGGTGATAAACTCCATACCCAGATGAATAAAATGTTGGGATGGATGGAGGTTGGGCCATTCCAAGTTCACTAGAAATCCTGGATGATCTAAGAGTGAGACATCATTTCAGCTTTGGAGTAGAATAAAACTTAACATATACTTATGGAGGATGTTGTCTAGGCATGCTGCTGTCATTGTAGATAAAAGTCTATAAAAACTGGGTGACAACACAATCCATAACCCTGATAAAACCCCATGGACTGATGTGGAGGCCAAAGGGTATGACTTTGAAATGCTAAACCAACTCATTGTAAGCAAACTGGATAAATTCCTATGACATGGGGTGTATAGTTATGTGAAAGTATGTGTCAGTCACATTGAAAGTGCTCATCCCATTGAATGGAGAGATGGATTAATCTTGTTGTCATCTTGAATTTCAGTGGCAAAATGAACGGGTGGAGGTAACACAGGTCATTGACCAGCCTCAACTTGCTATTCACTTGTCTGAATAACCCTTCCCACAATTGAATCTTTGCACATTCTCTACCATGTTTTTCGATGAGTGACTGTATTTCCAGACGTAGAAAGGCATTCTCTCCTGATCTGACAGTACATCCGTGAAAATAGGAGAGGAGGAAAGGGGAGGGGGTAAAATAAATGAACTCCAAAAGCCCCTCCAAAATGAACTGAATCACCCAATCAGTCTGAGGGAATGCATTTAGTTTATATTTCTGCTGAAACAACACAAGAGAAAACAAAGCATAAATTAATAATTCAGGATGTTACTAAGGGAGTACCTGGTAATAAAAAATAATCAGTGTTGCATTTGATGCATCTAGACTATGCTTTTAACATATGCATTTCATGTATCTAGTCAACATTTCTAATAAAATGACACAAGAAGGGAAAACAAAGCATAAATTAGCAATGCAGCATGTTATGAACTCACCGTATTCCTTGTTACTAATGAAGCCAGCAAATATAATCATTATCACTCTAACTCATAAATGGCAACATGAGGTAAGTAATAGTGTGGTGTAGCGTGGTCTTAAAGAGACAAAAGTCAAAAAATGGTTATGATCAACCATAACTTGGCAGAAATTGTAAAAATAATGAATACAATCTGCAGAAGAATGATTGTCCAACACAATAAATCCAAAATAAAAGTTGAATTGGACAATTTGAACAATATAATGGCTTGGATTGTTGGAAGAAAAATGTACAATGTTAAAAGTACTGCAGTTAAGCTAAAACTAGTGACACTTGGTTGTGGTGGTGACTAGGGGAGGTAATGGGCAAGAGTTATTGCCCTTTACCTATTTGGGATTGACAGCAGACTAATATTGTAACATAATGTGATTGAGAATGTATTTGAAGTAGAAAGCTGAATGTAATTAGATCCAGAATGAGTAATATTTTTTTGATGTGTGGTAAAAGGCATGAAAAGTCTGTCAGTATAGTTTCGTTCAAGTAAAACCTTTCAAAACATTTGCAAGAATATGTAAATGATAAAATGTAGCTTGGAATGAAAATTGAAGCAGTTATCATTGACAGTTCTTGAGATATATGATCAAAATGTTTTTAGAAATTGTATTCTATATTTTGACTGGTTTACAAATGCAAGGCAGTGCCCCAAGCAGCCGAGTGGTCTAAAGTGCTCACTGGTCTGGACTACTGCCATCTCACCTCTGTCTGTTTGGGTTTGAGTCTCAGGCTCAGCTAACATGGGTTCATGAGAAATTTTGCCAGAAGCTTCTCGTGGGTTAGTGGTTCTTCCAGGGGTTTTCCATGGCTCTTCCTCTATCAGTTATACTGGCTGTCATGTATAGCCTATCTTGAGCTGTAAAATGGCATTTAACCCAACAACAAATGCAAGGCAATTTGGTGAAATAATTAACTCGCACTTAATCATGTAGAATATAAGGTCACTCTACAGTCATGTAAACAACTAGTTGACATAAGAAGAATAAAACCTTATTAACCTAAACAGTGTTGTGGTCATAGGAAGACTGAAAACTTATTAACTTATAGACAGTGTACTGAACATTGAACAATGAAACCTTATTTACCTAACAGTGCAGTGGACACAGAAAGACTGAAATTTTGTTAACTTACATAAAAAGTGTAGTAAGAATAGGAGAGGACTGAAACCTCAGAAACCTGTACAGAATGTTGTGGACAGTGGAGTGTATGTCTGTGAGTTGGATTTTTATCAGAGCTTTAATAATTTTAAAGTTATATCGCTATGATGTCTGCAGTGTGGCAGTTTATAGTGATGTCTAGCACTGGGGCATAATGCTGCAGGCATGTAGCATCATATTTTACCCACTCACATTATCCTGACACCTGGCCCACCAATACATCCTAATTCTGATTGCCAAGTGAGGCAGCTGCTAGTACTGTTGTTAAAAGTCTATGATTCAGCTGGGGTTTGAACCTTGGACCTCCTGCATGAAGTGGATGCTCTAACCACTTAGGCCACTGGAGCAGTCATGGACACAAATGCACAGACAGTGTTGTGGACATGGGAAGATTGAAATCTTATAAACCTAGATGAACAGTCTAGTGGACATAGGAAGACTGAAACCTTGTTAACCTATACTCAAAGTGGATTTTACAGAGTAGTGATTAGAAGTGTTGCTTTGATAAATTATTCTGAGCTGGGACAATAAAAATGTTTAAACATTATCTACTGACCTAGAAACTTTCAATTTGTGTTTTGTTGATGACCTGCATTCTTTTTAAATATGCATAAAAAAGAAAGATTTTGGTCATGTTAATATTTTATTTTCATAAATTGATTTAAAAAGTGTTAATCATAATCAAGAATCTCCTTGACAATAAGAGTAGCCAACAATATACATAAACACTGGTATGGATGACTGATGCAGAAGCAATGAGACTTAAGAACCTTGAAGAGCTTTTCCATGACTATACTAGTCTGGACAGTATTCAAACCTAATACCAATGAGTTCATTTGATGTGTACTATTACTATTCATTATTCTGAATTACAAAGTTTATTAATGTCGGGAATGTCAGTTTTGAAGAGTTTGATGAAATATGGCATAAGATATTAAAGGTGTATGATACAAATAGCCAAAATTTAAAAAAAATATCCCCAAATGAAAATTAGGTCACATTGATCCAGTTTTGTGTAATTGGTTAACGGCATTAAGATGCATTTACATATCTATATTCCAGATTGTAGAAGAAAATACAGTTGAAGATATTGAGGATGAAAGAAATGATTAGCTGCAAATACAAAAATTGCTCAAGCACACAAATTAGGTCTCAGTGGTTAAGTTTTTGAATTGCAGAGTTTCTCTCCATGAGGTGCTCTAAATTCCTACATTCATGAGTGCAGGTTAAATAGGTACAAGATGTAGATGAAATGAACCTATGACTGAAATACAAAAGTTATTTAAGCATGAAACTTAGGTCAAACTGATCTAGTTTTCAGGAGTGTTTGTGAAATACGGTGAAAGAAACAAATAGATCAAATTATAAAAGTAACTCAACCTGATAATTATATCTTATATTTGTTGATATGCATCCAAATACCAATTTTCATGTGTAGGTGAAGTAGGGTCCCTGATATTGAAGAAACATTTGAATTAATACAATGAGAAATGTGGAAAACAATTTATCCCCTCCCAACATTGATGATGAGAGGTTAACTAAACATTTTTCAACTATCATTGTGTTTCCATAGCATATCTACGAGGCAAATGTCTCCTCTGCTTCAAAGAACTTGCCCCGAGGGTAGTCAAGCTGTCATCTACATAAGCCTGCACCAAGCCAGATTTCTGAAGGAAAGAAATATTTAAAACGATAAGTCTAACATTTTTATGCCAACAAATAAAAAATTACAGCAAATTATGTTTGTTTTTCTAACATCTGCAAGCAAATTAAATATTAAATTATTATAAACATTTGGAGTTGATATTATGGCAGGGTTTTAAAAAGATCCAAAAATATGCTATATCATGAACCCAAAACAATCAGCCATGACAGAGACATTATTTTTGGTCAGACATTTACAACTTGTCTAAATTGTCAATAACCTAAAATTATGATCCACAAATCTTTCCATACAACATGGATGCCTCACCAGTATGGTGCTCTTGAAGATAGGCTGGTTTAGTGTGCAAGGGAAAACTTCCAAGTCAATCAGGTCATAATTTTAAAGAAGATAATTAAAATCTAACATGACATAGGTGCACTCTATATAATGCTACATATCAAATTTGATTACAATCCATTATATTCTTCAAACGTTATTGAGTATAAAAAAAAAATTCAAAATGGATGTGATATGACATGGTACATAAGGGTGGGAAATATGGATATTTGTAACACTGTATGTCCCTTAAATGGAATATTGTGGGGCATAAAAATGATTTTCTAACCCTAAAAATTACATATAATGAATGCAGTACCAGATTTGTCAGTGGCAAGTTTTTTCAGCTACCCCTGTGTATATCAACTGATGTCTCCTTAATGGAGCTATGTGAGGATTAACCACTTCAAATATAGGACAAATGTGAGGATTAACCATTTCAAATATAGGACTAATGTGAGGATTAACCATTTCAAATATAGGACTAATGTGAGGATTAACTATTTCAAATATAGGACAGATGTAAAGATAAACCACTTTAAATACATTAATAATATTCTATTAGTGCAAATATACCAATGTGAGGATTAACCACTTCAAATATAGAACCAATGTGAGGATTAACCACTTCAAATATAGAACCAATGTGAGGATTAACCACTTTGAATATGGCCATGTTTATTACTGAAAACAAAGTACAAACTATTCATACTTGCCTATGTATCACAACTAACAATTTATACATAATGTCTTGTGCATATGGAATAACAGTAATAGGAACAACGTTTTTCTGAACCCCAAATTGGTACCATGGTATCAGACCAACGAATCTAAATCGGCAGTTGACATTTTTCCATTAGACAATTTATCAGTAAAGTTTAACAAAACATTATATGCCTACTGCTGACATCCAAGTTAAGAATTTGACAAGTTTAGAAATGTGCTGTGTGGTATGAAGTAGCAAAAGCAGAAAAGTTCATAGCTGCAATTCCAAACCTCAAGGACATTGATGACTTCATATATCTCTCAACTCAACATAAACTTTATTTCTTTTTAATTCACATGGCTGCAACAATCATCTCTGTACTGATTATTTTTGACGTTTTTAAAAGGTTGATTTTCCTTATTGCCTTAACATGTTTGAGTTTTTTGACATTTCCAAACTATGCTATAATGTAAAAGAAAAAACTTATGCAGGCACTATGCATGCACGACATGGATATTACGCAGGCACTATGCATGAACAACATGGATATATCCATGCACAACATGGATATTATGCAGGCTTTATGCATGCACAACAACGTGGATATTATGCAGGCACTATGCATGCACAACATGGATATTGTGCAGGCACTATGCATGCACAACATGGATATATCCATGCACAATATGGATATTATGCATGCATACACAACATGGATATTATGCAGGCACTATGCGTGCACAACATGGATATTATGCAGACACTATGCATGCACAACATGGATATATCCATGCACACCATGGATATTATGCAGGCTTTATGCACGCAAAAAATGGATATTATGCAGGCACTATGCATGCACAACATGGATATTATGCAGGCACTATGCATGCACAACATAGATATATCCATGCACAACATGGATATTATGCAGGCACTATGCATGCACAACATGGATATATCCTTGCACAACATGGATATATTTATATGGTGTAAAGTTGTTCTGGTTCCCTGACTAACTCTTCTGAGTCCAATATGAAGACACCTATCTGGATTGAAACTCTTACATTTTGCTGTTGTTCTGCAAGTCGGTAATTTTTTAGACAATTTCAGTGTTTAAAATAAATGTCATCATGTCTAATCAACATATATGTTCTTGTAACTTGAATGATTATATGTTAAAAAATCTTCCAAGTAAATTTTTTGTACATCAATGGCAAAAAAGAATGTCTCCATCTCAACCCACAAAAAGTTTTGTTTTGTTTTTAAATATGTAAGAGAAAAACTGATCCAACTGTTAATATTATCTGGGTGAAACAATAATATCTGGGGATTTCGGAGTTTTGAATGCCATTTCAATGACTTTGTAAAATTACAACAGAAGGTTTGCATTTTACTCTTTAAAATCAAAACACAACAGAGTATGACTTTCTCTTTCAAGGGGCCCCTAGTGGCCAAGAGGTCTAAAGTGCTGTTCATTACAGATCACTGCCATCTTACCTCTGTCTGCGTGTGTTCGAGCCTAGGATTTGGCAAATGTGGATATGTGAGAAAGCTTGCCAGTAGCTTCTCGTGGGTCGGTGGTTCTTTCCGGTGATTTCCCTCTACCATTAATACTGGCCGCCATGAATAGCCTATCATGTGCTGAAAAATGGCGTTAAGCCCAACAACAACTTTCTTTTTCAAATGACTTTTAGTAAAACTGCACATCTGCAATTTTCAAAGACACCCTTTCTGGTTATTTTTTTTTTTGTTCTAAATTAACAGCAACACAAGATACAATAACAACACTAAATTAACACACAAATAAGCACCTACAATGGGTTTCAAATACACATACTTAATAGTGAGATGTTACTTTATCGAATATTTAGCAACACAGATCATCTCTCTACTACACAAAATGGATCATGCAGATCTGAAGCTTTTATTATAGCATCAGGCTTATGTAGCACAAAAACTATTTAAAATATTTCATTATATCAAAATTGAGACTTTTAATATAGTTAATATGTTTTCTTATTTTCAAACCCTACAAAAACTTACTTGGTTAAAAAGAATTGAATCTGGTAGAGTGACTGCCCCTTTAATCAATGTGTTGACCTTTTCCAGTTTTTTGAAGGATAAGGGTGTCACAAGGTACAGCAGTTTTCTTTCTGGGTCAATGCATCGGATAAATCCTGAAAGTTAAAAATAAAAAATAAAAAAAAGAAATGATGCATCAGACACATTGACATTATGTTCATGCTACTTCCCCCGGTCACTTTTAGGGCGTATTTGGTAACTGTAGAAAAACATCAGGTTCTTCACATTAGGGATCATGGGTACTTTATCATTGTCCCAAATATCTTTGTGTATGATGGAACAATTTCTCAATGATACAAACTCAATTTCCTCAGACCTTCAGGAGCAATCATCCACAATGGTTACAGTCTTATATGAGAATTGCTAGGCAAAACCACAATGCACTGGATTTTTGTAAAATGCAACAAAGCTGCCACTCATGCAAAAGAACCAAGAATTATGATTTCCATGGTGATAAAAAATGTTAAGGTGTATAGCTATGATAAAAGTCCATCATGTTAAGGGGCAAATAGCCATTGTTTCTATATGTCATGTATGAGATCTTTATGTCTATCGATGGATAGTCATATGTGTGAATACATCTCCCATATTTAATAGTCCTCTATGTTGTCAAATTAAAACTTTTGTTGTGCAGACTTGTTTGTGTATCATGCTCACAAGTCATTACAGATAAAAACTGAAGCCATGATCTCAGACCTTGAAATAATTGTCATGGTTGACTTATTTATTACTCAGATTCATTGTATATGTACAAGTCAATGTGTTTGTATGCTCAATGAAGTAAACAACATGCAAGAAGCAAACTATGTCCTGACCTCAAAGTCAAATAGGTCTGGTTTTCAAATTCATTCACAATAGTATGAACATGTTGGCAGTCAGATCTTCATCATTTTTATTCAGGACAAACTAATGCATAAGGTGATTAAAACACAATGTCCATACCAACATTCAATTAAATAAGATTATTGTTGAACATCGAATCAGCACCATAATCTTTCAAGACCAGCAATACTGTTAAAGTGCTGATAAAACTTGCTGTTTAAGAGAAGTCACCATAAAAGAATTAAAAATGGCTCAAAACACAGTCAATATGGAGGCTAGATTAGCATCATTGTAGCATTGGATAAATGCTGTATTGCAAAAAATAATCTAGTTCAATACCCAGGTCAATACCTCTCCCAAGAAAAAGTAGCCAAACAGGATTTTCAAAATGGTTATTACAGCAGCCAAATTATGTCATACTGGCACCATTTTTAATTAGAACCTGGTTACATTCTGCAAACAAGTAACTAAATGAAAATCACATGTCAACACAACTACACAACTACTGGTTTGGAAGAATTGCTAAAATTTTAAAGACTACCTATACAGTGGCCATTTGATGACGTAAGATCAGCATCATTTTCATTTTTTAGACAACATACATTATATATATATATATTTCAATGGAAAACCCCAATCAATACAGCCATCTGTTCAGGAGATGTAGCCATGACAAGAATTTCAAGTCTTGCAATGTCAACCTTTAATGAGGCTAGGCCAAAACCAAATTTAATTTCTGACCAAAAACATAGGAATTCTTTTAGAGAACACCCCATGCTGACAACACCAACCATTTAAAAGATTTAGTGATAATAAGATTTTCAAGATGACAGTCATACTGAAGGTCAGACTGACACCATTCTCATTTAGAATCTACAAGATATGATGAATCTTTAAGTGAAAACACTATACTGTTCATGAAGAGTAGGATGGATGTGATTTTCAAGATGGCAACTTTAATCATGTGCATAAGCAGTAGTAACAAAAGTTTCAAGATAATGGAGTCCAGATTGAAATAATCTTTATTTAGGACCATATTAAGAAGTCATTTGGTGAAAACTCCATGTTGATATCATCATCTATTCAGGTGGAGAAACAATAACAATATTACAAGATGACCATAATGCTAGATATCATAATACTTAAGTCTTTCATTTAGGACCATATACATATATGAAATGAAGTCTTTCAGTCAAAGCCCCATGCTGATATAATCATCTCAGGGTTCATTCAGCCTTTGAGAATCTTTTTTCTGGAAGTTTCAAAGACTTTCAAGTTTTAAGGAGTATTTCATCTTATGGAAACTGAACCTTCCCCATACATTGCTTTCATAAACTGCCAGTGTTGTGTGTCATCTACCAAATTTCATGGCGTTATATTAGCTGTAGACCCGAAGAGCTTATGGGATGGTCATCCATCTGTCTATTAGTACAAGTTTGTTAGTGCTACTGTTTTGAAAATCAAGTTATTGCAACTCCTCCAGGATAGACAGTCATTTTGACAAGGCATTTTCACAAAAGACTTCTGACATTTGTCTAGTCCCAAATGAAAAGGACTGATCTGAAATCCAGTATGGCCAGCTTAGGAACCATCTTTTTCTTGATATTTTTTTCGAATGCATGGTCATATTCACATGGGGTTTAATCAAAATGTCTAATGATGTCTAGGTTGTCCTAACCGAAAATAGTGCTGACATAGTGAATGTACAGTTACATTTTCCAGACCCTAAGCATTGATGTACTGGATGGATACCGACACTTACCAAATCCCAAGCATTGATGTACTGGATGTATAGTGACACTTACCAAATCCCAAGCATTGATGTACTGGATGTATACTGACACTTACCAAATCTCAAGCATTGATGTACTGGATGTATACTGACACTTACCAAATCCCAAGCATTGATGTACTGGAGTCTTTTTGAAAAACATAGGAGACTCTTCATCTAGTCTGTAGGCCTGATAAGATAGAAATAAACATTATGAGACACCTGGATAATTATTCTGCTTTCTTCTATTTTCATGTTGTACAATTTTATCCAGGAAATACGAGACAGACTAAAAATACTTCAGAAGCATATAATGTATTTTCTATGTTGAAATTTCATTTGCTTTTATTGTTGATTGTTCAACTCTGGCATAATTTGCAAATAATTCAAGAATTTTTGGTAGGTCTGGGGAAAGAAGAAACCTTGTTTCCTATTCCCTTTATTTAACCGCTGTTGGGAATTTGTAGAGCCTGACACTGCCTGAATATTGATTGAGCTCAAAACTATTGTTCAACCTCTTCTCTCACTTTACTGTAAATATGCCATAACTCACCAAAGGGCAGAGAGCATAAAGCAAAACATAATATGCTTCTAAGGACTCATGTTCGACAAGATCCCTTGCCTGATCTATCAGTAAAGTGAAATAATCTATCGTGACATGCTGAATTTTGGGAGGTCTGAGAAAGGAGAAATATTGTTTCCTATCCCTTTTATTTTAACTGCTGCCAGAATGTGTGGAGCCTGCCACTTCCAGAATTTGGGGAACCTGCTACTGCCTGAAATTAGATTGAGGTCAAAACTGTGGCAGCTGTTTAACCTCCTCTCTCACTCTACTGTTAAGAATCCATAACTTATCAAAGGGCAGAAAGCAGAAAGCAAGGCATGACATGCTCCTGTAATGACGCGTGTCCCATGAAATCCTATGCCTGATCTTTCAGTAAAGTGAAAAATCACGGGTGACATGTTGATCAGGCATCCACATTAACTTGAAAATAGCATGGAAAACATTTTGATCCACCTTACAAAAGAGTGGGGCTGCCATGTAAACCATCACAATGTTCCTGTCCAAGTTTGGTAACTCTGTACCACACGTTTTAGAGCATGAAGTACAAGTGAGACCAGAATGATGATGGTAAAGTCCCAGACCTCGTCAAACAAATGATCTGAGAACTATCTGAACTTACAAACTGTGGCAGTAGACAGAAGAGGAATGTTCGTCCTCATCTTCCATTTACACAAAAGTTTTAACCTTACAGACTTGGCTTACAGATGGTGACAGTTGGCACTCACAGACTGGCAAAATTTCATAAATTTGGTATGCTCTGTGGTGGGATTGAAGTACACTAACTAAAATTGTCACTGAACTCATTGCAGAGGTTGTCTTTACCGAGTTACACACACTGTGGCAAAGATGAGTAATTCCTACCAATCTTTTGTATGGCACATATTTACTCAATGAATATGCCATAAATAAGGGCCTACCAGATGATCTGAAAGCCAGGCAAGTGACCCTACTTGTCTCGGTTAGCTGCTGTGGTGGATGGTCAGCTAACCAGACAGCACAGATGGACCGATTTAATCAATATCCTTAGACTCTGCATACTGTGGAATGGCTAGCTGGTATGCAGCAAGGCTCAAAAATGTGAGGTTTTCCACTTAACATGCTGTTAATAGCTGGAGTGCTGGCTAAATTTATGACTGAGCAAGTGATATGATTTGTCTTATTAAGTGTGCTGGGTGGGTTGGTGTACAGCTGTCTGGATGGTTGGCTCAGTAGCCAGCTGGCCAGTTGACTTCGAAATGACCTTGACAGAATGTGGCAAATTGGCTTAATTGATTTCACTCCAAATATCCTAGAACAGCCACTTTTGTAATGGCAACTACTCAAAGACAACAACTGTGTCATCATTTCTTTGCTCTTTCCTGATGATTATTCAAGCTTTCAGGACAAAATGTACAGAATTCAGGACAAACTGTACCGAATCCAGGACAAACTGTACCGAATCCAGGAAAAACTGTACCAAATCACTTCTGACCACAATGCATTTACACCACATGTATGAGATGAAGAACACTATGTGCAAGAGAGACATAACCATGTCTACACTGGCTTTCATTCTTGCAGTTGGCACATTACATCATCACTCTTCAAATGAAAAGACAAGAACAAAATATTAGCAAAATAACAACCCCAAAATATTCTCATAACAAAAATTCTTGTTACTTAAACAAGTAAACATTAAAGGCAGAGTGTGCAAATAAACAGCCAACAATGAGCACTCATATTGAAAAACAAGGTAAAAAACAACAAAGTCCATAGCAGTGAATAAATTCGCACAAATGCAAAAAGAAAAAATTATTGCAACATGTTGTAAATGCATTATTGCACAGACCGCACTGCTCCAGTGGCATAGTGTCTAACTCAGATGCAGCAGTTTGCAGGTTGGAACACCAGCCAAGTCATACCAAAGACTTTTTAAAAAAATGGTACTAACAAACAGCAGCCTCTTTTGGCACTCAGCATTAAGAGATTAGTGTTAGGACTGGTCAGCCTGGTGTCAGGATAATGTGACTGGGTGAGACATCATATCATATGCCTGCGGCATGATGCCCTAGTGCTAGACATTACTATAAACAGTCACAATGCAGACATTATAGCAACATTATAGCAACATTAAAACTCTAAATCACACACACACACACTACTGCACAATACCACACCAACTATTTAGATGGATGAAGTAACAGACAGCCTTGGACAAGCTGTACAATGCTGGTTTTGCTGAGTGAAAGCTTTAACTAGTAAACAGTGCTGCTAGCAGTGATAAAAAGAAGTAATCTGCAAGAATTTCTTCTCTTCCTTTATATATAGATCAGAATGATGAAACTTTTGTCTTTCTACAAAGACTGAATTCTGGAGAATACAGAGTTTATTTCCTGACATTATTGTGATTGGGGAATGTACTTGCCAGAGAAAAATTGGTTCCAAGTTAAAAGACATGATAAAATAAAGAAACCCACTAACTTTGAAAAAGTATTATATAAATTTCTCCTTGTTCATATTAACATATACCAATAACTTTCACATACAATAACTTTCAGATATTTCATTTCACATGTAATAACATTCTGATATTTCACACACTAAAACAAACTGCATAATAAATTAACTGCACAGTTCTACCTGTCTTGCTGGCAAAAGTTACAAATTATGAAAAGGTAATTATGAATGCTTAGATAATCAAAATCCTAAATCATTTATTTTAGTATCCACCACTGAAAATGTGCAAAAAGCATATAACAATACTGAAATTAGTTAAAGCAGAGTGGTTCAACTACAGGCCCATTGGCCATTTGTTTTGTGGCCCACAGTGATACAAAAAGTTAGTTCTACAATTATAGTATAATTACCCTATGTATCATGTATGACCCATTGTATTAAAAAGTTAACTTAGAATAAGGCAAAGCAACTACTTCAGCCATTGGAAATACAAATTCTTTGTCATCTTGGCATATATGCCCCAAGGCCCTAACCTTTCTACCAAAACGTTAAACTGCATGTTTTCTCTCGAATTTAGCAATTTGACTTATAAATTATGTCTCTGATAATATGTGACAGCCCATGGCCTCAATATGCTTTTCTAATGTCTAACCCAGACAGCACTGGTCATAGTGTGAACCATTCCATTTATGAAAAGTTACAATCATTTCTCCTATAACTGTTTCAAAGATAAGAAAAGTATTTTCAATTATGGCATCTCTCACATTACTGTGAATATCATGTTCATTTACAAAAAAATCTAATCAACCAGACCTAAAGCATCTACTACAGGGTCTATTCACAAAGTAATTCATAATACACTATACTATTTTTAGGCACATGTTGTGCATGTTGTATAATATCAAGGTATTCAGTATACAGTATATTGCTTGATTCTGACGATGCAAAGTTAAGAGATAAAAATGAGCACATAAACCATAATGTGGTCAAATTACTGACTTGGTTACTCCCATATTGCTGATAGTTATATAAACAAACAATTGACCCTGAAAATGATATTCCTATCAAAACGTTTCACAAAACTCCATGAAAACAAAGTTATGATACATTTCAAGATGGGGTTAATGCTGACTGTATCAATAACATGGGTGGCGCTCTTATCTTGCTGTTATTAGAGTTAGTATGGTGTGCTCAATATTTACCTTTGACAAATCAGCAGAACAAAGTGCCACAACACTGGCATTTATGGCAAACATCACTTGTGAGTTTGGGACACAAATATGGCCAACATGTATAGCTATGGAATGCCATGGCAATACAGTGGGAACCATGGAATATAATGTGACCCCAGGTTCAACACTCTGACAGAGATAACTCAGAAGGGTCAAGTTTCTGTGGTCAACAGGCCTCAGTTTAATTGGATGCCTGAAAATAGAAGAAAATCTGACTGTTACGTAGGCTTCAAGTATAGCAGTGAATGGGGAATTTTATTAATTAGATTTTGCATGATCTACTGATTGCTAAAATAGTTAATCCCTAATTATTCAGAGCTCAAAGATAAAAAATCGTAGGTTTGAAGTTTTGTCTAAAGCATCTCATACACACACACACACACACACACACACACACACATATGATGGATACAGGATTTTTCTGAATTGGCATTTGATTTTGGCATGGGCATTAAATTTACTTAAACTGGCCAACTTTCTGTTTTCAATGAAAAGTGTAGAATGGTAACTGGAAAAAAAAGAGAAGTAGGTTTGACTGAAACCCCCTCCCCGAGATCTCAGCACCTGCCATTAGGTATGACTGAATGCTTAAAGTCTATAGAAATATCTCATTTCCTTAAAATGTGTACTTGTCAGTAGTCTGTGTTGAAATCATGCAATGGACTGTAATGGCAACTGAAATGAGCAAACCATGTGATATAACCACAATGTTGCAATAACCTAAATTGGAACACTTACTGAATTGCTGACACCACAACAGACTCTAATCCAATTAGTTGGTAATTTAGGCTGTTTGTTTCCCATGCTGTTGATGACTGGAAGAAAAACAATTCATTTATTTCACTTATTGCTCCGGTGACATGTGCATACTAATTTGTTAAAATTTGAAATCTTTTTCTGCAAATCTAGCTTATATAGAGGTAGTCAAAATAACTACCAGATTCCGATCTAAAATCAAAACTAAATTATTTACTTGATTATGGAAATGTAAATAATAACTAAAAGTGGCTGATAAATGTATAATGACTAGATTATTTTTCAAAATGATAACTTGTGTTGTAGAGTTAAAATGTAACCTTATGTTACAGTGATAAAGAAAGTGACATGGCTTACTCACACTATCTTTTGAATCTGTCCAAGTAATCCATGCATCATTTGCATGCTTTTTGCCAATATGTCCTAAACAAAATTAAATTCAGAATAATCCATCAATGCTAAGGTAATCCTACTGTAAAAGTTAGTTTACTGTTTTATACATACAAGGAAAACATACAAATTTGTATCTCTATTTGCTTTACTATTTAATCAGTATAAACTACACAAATCAGTAATTTCTAATACAAGACCAACACAGTAAGCTGGAAAGTGTAATAGACAAAGAACAATATGAAAACTAATAATGCATTCTCTTTATCCAAGACATCATTTTAAAACATAACAATTTCAAAAGTTCAATGAAAGAAGCAAAAAGATCTTAAATCATAGCAACTAGGAGTGGGAAAAGCCTACAAGCATCAACAGGTTATATACAGGGTTCATACAGAATTCTTCCCAAACTTTCATAGACCACAAACATAGATTTTCTAGATCTATTTTTGCTAACATTTTGTACACAAGTTATGTTATATGAGAAAACAACAAATGCAAAATAATACAACATTGTTTAATGATGAAATTCAAACAATAATTAATTTCCTACAACTGCTTTATAATAATCTGATGACTTAATGCAAAATAAATTGTTCTCTTAACAAACATCAGCACTGCTTTAAATGCATTATTATAGTGGCTGTTTTTTCTCTTCAATCATTTTGGAAAGAGAAGCCACTGCTGTCATCTTTTCCTCTGCTTTTCTCCTAAGAGTATTTGACTCTTTGATAGGCACGATGAGTCCTTTTTAACTCTGCTTCTTCTGTACAGAGGAAGCATGTAGGCTGACAATGTCGGCATCGAGACACAGCTTTTGGCTTTAAGTTCTTCCACTTCATCCATGGCTAACTCCTGTTTCTATTCTTTTGTGATTTTCTCCTCATACTCCTCCTCTGCTTTCTTCTTATCCAGATAAGCATGGTAGTTATGTCTTGCAGGAGGCACATGTCATCAGTTCATTGCTAATGGTGATTTCCAAAGTTCCACCTACTTTTCTCATTGTGTCAATGATTAGCCTTTGAGCTCTGAAGCTTTCTCTACTGAGGTTCTCAACAGATACCTGTCTGTTGACAGAAGAAAATCCTCTCACCACTGTTACCTGCCCATGTGAAAAAAAATGTTTTCAGGAGAACATTCCAAAGTTCAACATATTCCTTTCTTTTGGAAAGGACGGAATAAAACACTTCATCAAGGCTGTCATCTGTACTATTGAAGCATTTCAAGGGATGATTGTCGGAGTGGATAACGTCATCCACTAATTATCCATACTGAGTCAATATTAAATCACATTGGGACTCTACTTCTCTTCCTGCCTCACACATAATTCTGAGGACCATACAGAGTTTTGCTTGTCCCTTTTCTTATCTGACTATGATTGCATAAGTCTAGGATCTGCCCAGGATATGTTTTTCACCAAGGGATATTTCAGAGGTGGTTTCTCAAACAGGTTCTTTACCATTGCAATCATAAAGTCTATGCACACTGTTCTGAAAGCAAATCTATTTGTCTGAAGGTCCTGCCAAACCTGATGCTGTCACAGACTTTGCCTTGGACATGATTTCAGGTTTCATGTAACGTGACACAAGGTCTTTCACTAAAACTCCCAAGTCTGTGGCTAGGCATGGAAGCATAGGTTTATCCATTTGGTAAGCCTCCAAAATGAGTTGTGCTATTCTGGCAATAGTTAAAAAAGAACTGCGGCTTAACTTTAATCAAAGAATTCCCAACAGCATCAAGAACATACTTAAAGGACTTGCAGGTTGGTACTGTTCTTTTTTTTTTCTTCACAGCTGAACAAAAGTCAGTGAGATGAGGCAAAAGAAAAATAACCTCCACTGGTTCAACATTCTCAAGAAAACTGAAACAAAGAAAATCATATTCGGTTAGATTAGAACAGAAAAGAATTTAAATATACTAACTGAAATAAAACAAAAATGATAAAAATAATTAAGGTAGCAATGCGAACTTGAATTTTATTTCAATACCAAGTAAGTTATATTCAAAAACTTTCAGAAATGAAGTGAATTGAAAAAGTAAAATATAGTAATATCAATAAAATCTTGCCTTCTTGCAGGCCAATCATGGTATAGGTGGTACACACTGCTCAGAAGAGTTTCTAAATCCCATGGTACTGCTGCACAGCCACTGTGAAATGCACTATGAATAACATGAAGTCCACAGCTACCAACCAACTTCTAACATTTTCAAGGATGTTCAATGTGAAATATGAGACTGAAACAATTTCCAAATAACTGCTGTTCCATCCATTAACAGCTGTGGAAGACCCTTATATCCTAAGTCAGACAAAATGGACTCCAACTTGTCCACCTAATCTTCAATACGAGCAATACCAAGAAATTGAGAAGTGATATAATATGCTGATTTTTCCTCTCAAAACATGTTCAATAAAACCG